>VZQC01004208.1:2575966-2591466 GCA_009823505.1 Rhizomys pruinosus
CCAATTCCCTCTAGGACTTTAAACATGAAGGGATGCTGGATTTTGTCAAAGGCTTTCTCTGTGTCAATTGAGATGATGGTGTGGTTTTTGTCTTTCAGTCCATTTATATGCTTGATGATAGTTATTGATTTTTGTATGTTGAACCATCCCTGCATCTCTGGTATGAATCCAACTTGATCATGGTGGATGATCTTCTTGATGTGGGTCTGTATGCGATTTGCCAGTATCCTGTTTAGAATTTTGGCATCTGTGTTCATTAGGGAGATGGGTATATAATTCTCCTTTTTGGTTGCATCTTTGCCTGGTTTTGGTAATAGTGTGATGCTGGCTTCATAGAAGGAATCTAGGAGAAATCCCTCCGTTCGTATCCTTCTAAACAACTTGAGTATTAATGGTTGTAAGTCTTTTTGAAATATTTTATAGAATTCTGCCTTGAAACTGTCTGGGCCTGGGCTTTTTTTAGTTGGGAGGTTTCTTATTACATCTTCAATTTCTTCATTTATTATGGGTCTGTTTTAGCTGTCAATCTCTTCTTGGTTGAGCTTTGGTGATTCCCAGGATTTCAGATATTCATCCATTTCTTCTAGGTTTTCAAACTTAGTAGAGTATAGGTTTTTGAAGTATTCCCATATGATTGTCTGGATCTCTTCATTGTCTCTTGTGATATTTCCCCTTTCATCACAGATTGTATTGATTTGGAGTTGTTCCTTCTTTCTTTTGGTTAACTGGGCTAGAGGTCTGTCTACCTTGTTTATTCTCTCAAAGAACCAACTTTTGGATTCATTGATTTTATTTTATGGTTTCCTTTGTTTCTATTTCATTGATCTCTGCTCTGATTTTTGTTATTTCTTCTTGTCTGTTGCATTTAGGGTTCATTTGTTGTTGTCTCTCAAGTATTTTTAGCTGCAGTGTTACATCATCCACTTGTGCTCTTTCTGTTTTTTTTTTATTTTTTTTCCTCTTTTATTTGTTTATTTTTAAGGTATTCTACAATGTAATAACACAGTTGTTTTCAGATAACATTGATGTTACTCAGTTTGCCACACAATTAGGTAATTGGTGCATTTTTTTGAAATGAGCCAAATTATTAAGCATAAGCAATGAATGTAAGTAACATTCATGTAAAACCAATTACAAGTATATATGTCCAAGTTTTGAACAACCCAAGGTTCCCATAGTCCAGTTGGAGATACTTGTATGCACAGGCATGTTGATCAATTAGAAGTCTAGTCTGTATTGCTGTAGTCTCACAATTCATCCCAATCTCTCCCCAGCCCTTACATTCTACCACACCTCCTCTTCCACAATTTGTTCCCTAAGCATCGGGAAAGGGGCACAAGTGGGTGAGAAGCAAGATAGTCTATTTTCTCTGGAGATATCATTTTGGACTCTAGTCTGTTCAGGTTGTTTCCCTTCATGGATTGACAGCTTATCCAGTGATACCTTTTTAGTCATACTAACAAACAAAAGCAATTGGATGTACAGGCATTTAAGCAGTACTAATTATTATGGCAAGCTAAGCTGTGGGCATAGAAACAGATGCTTGGATGGTATGCTAATCCACAAACTGTGGTTTCTCTATAAAGGGTGACAAGTTATTATTGTGGCTTATAACATCTCCTAACCACTAGAGGACATAAGCTTGTGGCATCCGCTGTGAGTTATTCCTCCAAGGAGAGAGCTAATAGCCAATTAGATTTGGGAAATACATAGATACATGGCTGCTACTGCTGCACAGTATCTCCAGGCAGTTGAGGTGTAGCTGATACTGATGGAGGAGTCTTGCTTCTCTCAAGGAGACCAATATTTTTCTGCTTTCTTAATGTAGGCACTTAGAGCTATAAAATTCCCTCTTAGGACTGCTTTTAAAGTGTCCCATAGGTTTTATATTATCATTGTATTATCATTGCCATTCAGTTCCAGGAATGTTTTTATTTCTTTCTTCATTTCTTCCTTGACCCATTCATTATTCAGGAGACTGTTGTTTAGTCTCCATGAGTTATTTTAGGTTGTAGGGTTTATCCTGGTGTTGATATTGAGTTTTATTGCACTGTTGTCTGATAGAATGCATGAGATTACTTTTAATCTTTTTGTATTTGTTGAGTTTTTTCCTGTGTCCCAGTAAATGATCTATTTTGGAGAATGTTCCATGAGGTGCTGAGTAGAAAATGTGTTCTCTGGTGTTTGGGTGAAATATTCGATAGATGTCTGTCAGGTCCATTTGGCATATTGTATCATTTAGTTCAGATGTCTCTCTGTTTATACTTTGTCCTGTTGATCTGTCTAGGGAACTTAATGGGGTATTGAAGTCCCCTAGTATTAGTGTGCTGGGGTTAATCTGTGCCTTGAGATCCTGAAGAATTGTCTTTATAAAATTTGGTGCCCCGGGGTTTGGTGCTTATATATTCATGATTGTGAGATCTTCATCATCAATTGTTCCTTTAATTAAGATGTAATGGCCCTCTTTATCTCTTTTGATTCCTTTTGCTTTGAAGTCTATTTTGTCTGATATTAGAATAGTAACACCCGCTTTCTTTTTGATACTATTTGCTTGGAATACTTTCTTCCATCCCTTCACCTTAAGTTGGTGCCTTGAAATTGAGATGGGTTTCTTGTAGACAGCATATAGATGGGTTTTGTTTCCTAATCCATTCTCCCAGTCTATGCCTTTTGATTGGGGAGTTTAGCCCATTAATATTTAAGGTTATAATTGAAAGATGGATGTTGCTTCCTTTCACCTTATAACCATTTATCCCATCCTTTTTGGAAACTTCTCACTACACCTCTGACATTTTGCTCCTATGGTTAATGTGTATTTATTGTTTCTTTTCCTAGCTGTTTGAGAGGCTTTTTGTGCTTCCTCTTCGCCCTTTGAATTGCTTCAAGTGTTGTTACTAAGAGTCTGTTTTCCCCAGACATGTATTCACATCATCATTGTTTTGTTCATGGAAGATTTTTCTCATCTCCTTCAACGTGTTGACATTTTTTGCTGGCGTAATAGCTTTATTCTGGTTGGGTCATCCATTAGTCCTTTAAACAGCGGGAATGCTGTGCTCAGGTTTTCTTGCTTGCCTTTCATGGCCTTGTGTCGAGATGAAGTCTCGTTGTAATTCTGATCGGGTTATCCCTTGATGTGACTTTTCTTTTGTTACCTGCCCAAATTAATCTGTCTTTGTATTTTATGGGCATCTAGCATTTATAAACTGGTCGATATTGAAGGGAATATCTATTTACTGATCTTTTCTATTTGGAATCCTATGTGCTTCTTGTATTTGTATGGGTTTTGTCTATTTTTAGTTTGGGGAATTTTCATCTATTATTCTGTTGAAGATCGGATCATACTATTCTCTTGAGATTCTTCTCCTTCCTCTATTCCTATGATGTGGAGGTTTGATATTTTTCTTAGTGTCCCATAGTTCTGCTTGTTACACTTTTGTGTATTTTTAAAATTTTTCATAATCTTTGTTTGAGCTTTACAGTTTGCTTGTGTTATCTTGCAGATCTGATATTCTTTGTTCTGTTCCTCCATTCTACTCTCTAAAAGGTTTCCTTTCCTTTCTTCTTGATTGTGGATGAGTGTTCTAATCCTTTTCGTTTCATCCTGTGTTTTCTTTAGTATTTCCCTTTCCTTTTAGAGCTTCTTGGTCTCTTCTTGGTGCTCCTTACTTCGTTGGTTGGCTTCTTTTTTCAGTGTTCTACTTCCTTTTGGAGTTTGTTTTTTTTCTCTCCCTCTAGTTCTTTCTTGGAGGTTTGTCAATCTTTTTTCCTTTAGTTCTTTCGATGTTTGTCATTTATCTCTCTAGGTCTTTTTGAGTTTTTTCATTCTCTCTCTTTAGATTCTCTGAATTCTTCTTTATTTTCTCTTAATTTCTCTGGATAGGTCTGCAATTATTCCATAAATCTGTTTCCTTGGGTCACTTCCAGGGGATCCCATTGTAGCTATCTCCTATAGTTTGGTAGCCTGCGTGCAGGATTTCCTGTGCCTTTCCATGTTTCCCTTCTGTGTCCCTGCATGTGGGTTTCCCTTTTGTGGTTCAAATCACAATGTCTTTTCATATGTTAACAGATGGTTTTGCTTGCCTCCTTCCAATGCTTTTTTTTTTTTTTTTTCTTTTCCTTCCTCCTATGTCTTATGAGTATCGACTTGTCTAGGGTTTCGGCGGCTTTCTATATTTTGTTTATGATATTGGATATTGGAAGCCTAAGTAACTCTTCTCTTCCTTTGTTCTGAAAGTTCTCCAAAAAGTCCACTTGGATCACTCCTCTCAACCAATTCCCATTGGCAGCGTGTGTGGTGGGGGGATATGCCTGACCTAGCCTGTGCCCAGGTACCTGCCTGAGTGACTTCTGGGTTCCTGTGCCTCAGGAGCCAGCCTGCACAAAGCCACAGAGGCACCAAACCCAAACCCGACCCGCTGGTCACCAGCTGCAAAGGTGAAGGGTGATCCGGCCCAGACGGCCACCCCCCTACAAGAGGGCTCAGAGTTGTGACCCCCTTCCAGCAGCCCAGGAGACAATCTACCCCAAAATCTACCTGCCTGAGTGACTTCCGGGTTCCTGTGCCTCAGGAGCCATGAATTCTCTTAAGAAAATAATCTCAGCAAGGTTCATTTGGTTAATGAGACATTTGCTTGATAATGACAAATGACTAGTAAAAATAAATCCATCAATTTGATTATGTTCAATAAATATATTTATAGAAATATCAGTTCTACACATACGTGTAACTTTACAGCTGAAGAAAGTCGACCATGAATGGTGTTACACGTGAGTACTAAATATTGATATTGACAATCACGTTAGGACACCACAGCCTCTGTAGCTTCATAGAGTTGGTAAACCAGTACCATTAGCTAGGTTTTTTTTTAATTATTTATTTATTTATTTTATGTATATGAATGTACTGTCTGCATGTAGGTTTGTGCACCTGTGTCGTGCAATGCCGCAGAGGTCAGAAGAGGGCGTCGGATTCCCCTGGAACTGGAGTTCTCCTGGAATTGGAGTTACAGACGGTTCTCAGCCGCCATGTGGGTGCTGGGGATCGAACCCGGGTCTTCTGCAAGAGCAGTTGGCGCTCTTAACCACTAGGCCATCTCTTCAGCCCCCATTAGCTGTTTTAAGAGTCTCAGAATCTTCATTTATATTTATTTGTACTGCTCATTGCCTTGGTTTGTTACATTAGTAAAAATTCGTTGATTTTAAACAGATGCTTAAAATGTTTTACTGACCTTTGAGAGTACTAGAGGAAATCTCATATTAGTCATTTATACAATGAGCAGACCATATTTTCTTATCCAAACTTCTACATCTCTAAATCATTGTGACTAAGGGCCTAATTAAAACATTATTTAAAAATCTACCATTTGAATAAATTTGCTTCTATTTATCAGTCTCCCATGAAATGTGTGTTCTTTGAAATCTACCCTCCTTAAATATTTTGAAAAATTTATACTAACAACATGCAGTTTTAATTACAATTTATAGGCTTGTGTTTAAATTGCAGTTAAAACTAATTTGGTTTGTTCTAAAGTTAATTAGCTAATCCTGAGGACGGTTTCTTGGTGCAACTGAGATAATAGAACAGATGCAGAGATTTATTGGCATCTCTTGGAAGCATCCCAATTTTTTCTTTGTCATGCTTAACTAACTTTTAACACCATGTACTTCATCAAGAAAAGAGATATCATTTGTGTGTTTTTAGGGGACAGAAAGCAAAAGTCAGGTGGGCTTTTGAGAGGCAACTGTCTTCAGACTTTCCCGTGATTTAATAGGAGTAGCATTTTCTACCTGAACTATGTTATCAGAGGCTAGCATCAAACTAGTAAGTTGAGTATAGAGTGGGGTAGCAGTGGTACTTTTGTGTATGAATGATGTCAATTGGTTGTTTCTTCTACACAGCTTTACCCTCCTTGTGTTGTTTGATCCTGTTTCTTTCAAGCAGTACAGAACATTAAATAAGTTTCCTGATTGAAACAATGAGATTCTGAGAATAAAAGCCCTGCATTTGGTCATTTTCTCAGGCTGCAGATTTCAAATTCAAACTCGCCCCCCACCACACTCCTCACAGCTTCAGTGGAATCACAGTTAACTGTCCTAACCACACGCTGGTCTACCTATCACTTGTTTCCCATACATAGCTGGGCAAAAGAAAGGTGAATGATTGTCTAAGAAACAACAGGAAATAAGATTTCCACACAGGATTCATATCTAACTACCCTTAGTTCAGATACCCCATAGTAATGACAGTAGAGGCTGTTGTTTTTCCTCATCCAGCAATGCAAGTGAACTACCACTGAATTCCACCCCAGACCAATATTTGTAAAAATTAATTAGGAAACATAAGTTTTCCTAAATATTATGCACAATATTTCATGATCAACTATTTTCACTTGGAATGGCAGAAATACTTTGTCAACCCATTATCAACTCCTAAGAATGGTTTTCAGTGGGCATTTAATAGTTTACGCAGTAGGTTTGGTCTATTGCTGGGTAGAAAATTTGCCTAGCATGTTTAACACCTTAGGTTCCATCTCTACAGCAGAACAAAAAATTACATGGTTTGTATGTCAACTGATTACATAAATTCACTATCATACAGGCTAATCTTGGCTGTCAACCTGACACACCTGGGAAAAGTGAACTTCATTTAAAGGATTTTTTCCAACCAACTGGTCTGTGGGCATGTCTGCGGGACATTTTCTTGGTTCCTAATGGAGATAGGAGTATGACCCTCTCTGGGCAATGTTGCCCTAAGCTAGTGGGTCTTGGCTGGATAAGAAAGGTGAATGAGCCGGGTGTGGTGGCACACACCTCTAATCCTAGCACTTGGGAGGCAGAGCCAGGCAGATCTCTGTGAGTTCAAGGCCAGCCTGGTCTACAGAGTGAGTTCCAGGACAGCCAAAGCTACAAGGAGACCCTGTCTCAAAAAGACCAAAAAAACAAAAAAGAAAGGTGAATGAATGTGAGCCTGGGACCAGGTCAACAAGCAGCATTTCTCCATTAGCTTCTGCTTCAAGTGCCTGCCTTGTGTTCCTCCTACTTTGGCTTCCCTCAATGATGAACTGTAACCTATAGACTAAAATAAACCCTTTCCTCCCACGACGCTTTTTATTAATGGTGTTTATCACAGCAACAGGAAGCAAACTGTAACAAGTACGTTCACAAAGACGTACCTACAAGAGAACAGGAGTGAGTGTGCATGTGTGTATGTGTGTGTGTGTGTGTGTGTGTGTGTGTGTAGTGTGCAAAGCTGTAAACATTTATGTGAATATGTGCATGTATATGTGGAGATTAGAGGACAATCTCCTCTACTCAGGCACCTATAACCTTTTGTTTCATGTAGGGTCTTCCATTGGCCTAGGACTTCATCAAGCAGGCTGGGTTAACTGGCTAGCAAGCTCCAGGGATCCACCCATCCCTAACTCCCATATCACCACAGTTGATATTACAAGTGCACACCATGTCCCCACCTCTTTATATGGACTCTGAGGATCCACACTGCAGTCGTCAGGCTTCTGAGACAAGGGACTGGTTGTCTTGCCCTGTCTCCAGCCTAGGGTATGCATGCACATGCATATCTTAATATAAATGAGGTTTTGTGTAGGCTGACTCTTAAAATTCTCACAAATGTAATTATGACTATTAAAGTCTGGCTAATTTGGTGTAGCTTATCATGATTTTTAGATTTTTAATGATAGTGACAGGTAAAGAGTGACTCACATAGTGGGTAGAGAGCAAAGACTATGCCATCTGCAAAGAATTAAGTTATTTCTACTCAAGTCACTAATGCAAAGGATCTCATTCAATATTTCAGTTGTTTGCTTTTTGCTTTGTTTTGCTCTTTTGAGGTGTATTCTCCTACAGACCAGGCTGACCTTGAACTCACTGTGTAGCCAAGGTTGATCTTAAATTTCTAACCCTCCTGCATCTACCTCCTGGTTGCTGGGATTACAGACATGTGCCATTCCCCATGCATCATTCATTATTGAGTAACAGTTGTCATAAAATGGAACTGCTATGGAAACTGCTATAAACAGTTTACCATAGGAAGAGCCATTAAAGCTCCCAGACAGGCTAGAGCCCAAGTGTTTTCTCCAAAGTATTTTGTCACTAATATGGTATGTTTCCAACATGACCTGCGTCATTGCCAAGTTGTTTGCATATTTGTTGATCAGAAGTCCAGATATTTATAGTATTTCATTATTGATAATTATAAGGACTTCTGGGACATAAATTAGCCTCCCACAATACTAATAGTGGAGAAAATATAATGTGTATAACCTTGCAAGTGGACCATGTACAGCATTTTTTTTAGTCTTTTTGAGACAAGGTCTCCCTTTTAGTCCCAGCTGGTCTGGAACTTGCTCTGTAGACCTGGGTGGACTTGAACTCACAGAGATCCACCTGCCTCTGCCTCTGCTGGGATTAAAGGTGTGTGCCACCAGGCCCAGCAACCAGATCATTTTTATATGGGCATTATATGGACATTTTTCATAAATGTCTTAATCCAGCCCATATATATGCATATATACATTTCTGTATCTAAAGAATTAGTCAACTCTAAATTGAGTATTTTTTAGATCCTTATATGTTAGTGCATGTCATAATCCAAGCAATTTGGAGGCTGACACAAGAGGGTTGCAAGTTAGAGATTAGTCTGGGCTATGAGTTCCTGACCAGCCTGGGATATGCAGAAAAACCTGTCTCAAGAAAAAAAAAATAATAATACTTTTGATCCAATTGTGTCTATATTGACAAATTACAAATTTTATGTCATTGTTCCCTAAAAATGTAGAAACAGATATTTATAAAGTATTTGCATTACACTATGTGTAATAAGTAATATAGATGTAATTTTATATGTTCAGGAGGATGGATATATGTGGATTGTATGCAAATATTTTAACATTTTGAGTAAAGGACTTAAGCTCTAGCAGATTTCAGTATCCACAGATGATTCTGGGCCCAACCCTTCCTAAATGTAGCAGGATAACTGTGCAAACTGTTTTCCTAACAGCACTGGCTTTTATCAAGCAACATTGCTTTTATAACTTGACAAGAAAAAGGTCTATTTATAAAAGAACTTCATAAAATAATTATTCTAAACTTTGCTATAAATCGTTGAACCTAAAACCTTCAGCGTAAGCCTATTTAAAAAAATCAGCACTGTGGCAGCCTGACCCTTTAGAGGTCTTCATTATGAAGATGACTAAATGGTTTACAAAATGTTCTAAAGCTCAGCCATTTAGGTGGTAAATAGTCATTATAGCAAATTCATGAGAGCTGGCAAAGAGCAGGTGCAGACAAACCAGCCAAAAGTTAAAATGATTATGACCAGTCAAATAAATGTCCCTTTTTAATCTAACGTAATGCAAGCTGACTACCTACCAGGCCTTGTAGGTATATGGTTCAGTGTGTGCATGTCATGAGAATTGTGGTCCAAGTTTCAAAGAGTAGATTGCAGTCAGCCTTGGGTTCTGCTACTGTAGTAGAAACAAGCTAACCAGCCTACTAGTGCTGTGTGAGTGTGCTTTGATAGCCCAGTGCTATTGTGCCTTTGACACCACAGGCATTCTGCCTGGGCATTCATGTGTATTAGGTTCGGTCCTCTCACTGTCAGCCTGATAGACCCACTAGATCATTGTGCATTGATCCACAAGCTGCTATTTATTCTCTGCAAGAAGTTTGAGGACTCTGTATAGTATGCTAGAACTAGAGACAGCTTTTTGTTCTATTATTATGCTCAAATTTAAATATCTACGTTTTCTTTTCACTAAATGGTATTTTCCTTGCCGTCTTACAGAATTTTGGGTTCTTACATATGATGTCAATCATATGCAACAGAGATAGTGACAAAATAACTCTGTGTTATGTTACGAACTACATATGAGTCCACTGCCTGAATATGAGACAGAGTACATTGTTTCATTTCCAGCACTTAAAATATTTTTGCATTCAAGGTGCTGGGTTTAATTCCCAGTGCCTTCAGAAGAAAAAGGATGTATGTAGGTGTAACTTTTCCCTTTTCTCCTGCTCAGCATTCATGATGTTCTGTTTCCTCCCCACTCTTGCCTGATTAGTGTCCCCTTTGCCATTGCAGCCTTTGCACGCCGCCGGATGACCCTGCACATGTTTGGCAAGCTATTTAATTCAAAATGTATTGTTTGAGATCTACAAAGTAAATTACAAAGTACGATCCTAGAAACCTTATGTTCTTCATAGAAATGAGTATTTAGGGTTCTTTTGATATCCGAGTCCAGCACTCACCTTCTAAGTGTTAGGATTTTTTCAAATAGTCTCACTCTGTAAAGTTTCTGAAGTCTGATTCCAAACATAGAAGGTAGCATATTTGTCTGAATGTATGACTCTAGAAGTAGGCAGAAACCATCAAACTATTGAAGTTTCCTCCTTCTGACAATATGCTATGAAATATTAAATTGGATTTTTTCTCAAAGATGCTATATTTTAGATGATTGATAGATGATAGATATAGATATGGATAGATGGTAGATAGATAGATAGATAGATAGATAGATAGATAGATAGATAGATAGATAGATAGATAGATAATAGATACATACATGAATACATAGATGACATAAAAGAAGAAATCTTGTATATTTAGGAACAGATAGAGTCTAAATAAAGGAAGGAAGGCTGAGAGAAAAGGGTAATCAGGGTGAATATGGTCAAAGTTCATCATATACATGAATAATAATGTGATTATACAATCTAACACTTTATATAATGAATAAACATTATTTTTTAATCCTCCCCAAAATAAAATCAAGGACCATTTAATGAAGAATTAGCACTAGCCCTCAAACTCATACAATCTTAAGGAGGAATGTATACTGATACATTCTACAAATACATTCTATAAACTAAAAGAGCCATAGCTTTATATAAGCAAGTCTGGCCAGAAGTAATATACTATATCACTTGGGTACATTGGACTTAAATCTAACAGTCCTATAAAAGTTGTAGTTGTAAATGCTTTAATTTGCTTATGATTGTGCAGAAGATTAGTACCAAGCTTATCATTTGGAAATTAAATGGAATAATACATATTAGATATATGGTTACTGCTGGGTAAAAGACAATTATATTAGCTAGAAATAGTATTATTATAATAAAATCCAGACTGTTATACCAATAAATGTACTTTGTGGAATCTGATAGATCCACTTTGGGATTAACTGTATATTTAATGAAACCTAAACTACACAATTATAAAATGGTTTGACTAGCTGAGTGATAGCTAGAAAACATACATAAATTCTTAAATGTGTCTTTAAATAAAGAAAATAGTGGAAAGATTAGCTAGACAAATTAAAACCTTGCACTATCATTTGTAGGGAAAGTTATGAGTAGATACATGGAAAAAGCACACTCAATATCTTCTTTTGGAAGTTTGTGTACATGAATACTGGCTCTACTATCTAAACACATCGCATAATTTTTCAGCATCTTTAGAGTTCTGATATAAAAGTTCCATCTTACTTTCCTTGAGGGCTACTTAAAAGGATTTCTTATGGTGTGATTATGATATAATTTAGTCTAAAGTCTACATTTACAGGCTTGTTATTACCACCTTGAGGGAGAACATCATCGTTATCATCTTGGAATCTGGGATGGCATTTTTAAAATATAATTGAGCAATGACGGATTCTTCACTTTTGTAGACGAAAACATCACTAAGCCTTGGTTTCTACTCATCTGGAAAACAGCATATCCCTTGAATCCCTTTGGTCTTCCAATCCTAAAGACATTGCCACAGACCTGGAAGTACTTATTATTTTAAGAGGTGATGGATTCAATTAACTCTCATTGCTAATGAGGATATAAAATAGAAAAAGAAGAGAGAACCCAGGGGATGTAATGGGCACTTCTTCAAGGGACTGAGAAGCTAAAATGACTATTGCTGAGTTCCTCAAGCTAATTTCCTTATACATAAGGATAAGGGAAAGCTGAGACCTTCCCCACAGGCCCTTGCTAAGAATCCTTAGTCCTGTCCCAGCCTTGTGTGCATTTACAAATAAAAACACTGGTTTTTGAATAATCGGTGCAGAGATGACCTGGCTGCATAGAATGCTTTTTTCACAAACATGAGGCCCAGAGATCAGATCTCACATCTATATCATAACAACCCAGGCATCCAGAAAGAACGATAACTCCAGCTTTGAGGGATCTGAAGCTTTCCTACATCACTCACATCCACATGCATATAAAGTGACAGGTATATTAATTAGTTACTTTATTTATTACAGGGTTCAATAGTCAGTGGATTTTCACATTTTTAGTTTCTAGAAACTTGGCACAGGTAAATGAGGTTATTAAAATAATTGAACTTTGTTGCATATTGCCAGTTCATATAAAAACTTAGATATTAGCTTGTATGGTGGACTGTTCTGCCTTTGGATAAATAATCTATCAGCCGTGCTTTCAGCTAAGCAGAAGGAATTAATCACCCACAGACATACAGTATAAGAAGTATTAGTGGAATTTCTGTAGGTATAAAGAAAATGATACCAGAGAAAAATGTAATTTTTCATAAAGGAATTCAAAGAAATAGATATAGGAACTACAAAGGTTAATATTTTTAAACTTTTCCTTATATAATAAGCTACTGTAAGAAAAATATGATTACTTAAACTCCAAAAAGCAATGTACTATGAGTTTTGTAAACTCTGTAAGTAGTCTAGGATATCAATAGACAAATAATAAAGAAGGAAAAACTAAAGTATGTAGTGGAAGTGTTTTCTTGCTATACAAAACGTGATATAAGGCAACATTATGTAAGCTGTCGTAATTTACAGATACATACTCTGTACACTAAAGAAGCTATGAAAATAGCAAACATGTACACAAAGTTTTATTGCTAATATTAAAACAAAGGAGATAAAATGGATTATTAAGAACACAGCCTAATATTATAAAAAAAAAAAGGACATGAAACAAAAGATGGGACAAACAGAAATCAGAGAGTGAGATGAAGATTTAGCAAAGTTTGCTTAACAGACACATTAAATGTAAATACCTAAAGATACTGAACATAGCATTGGTGGCAGGTGAGAGGACTTGCCACTGAGCCTGCCCTGAGTTTGATCACCAGGAGCCATGGGAAGCAGAGAAGTGAGGGTCATAGCAAGTTGTCTTCTGAAGACCACATTTGTTCCCACACATCACTCAAAGTAAATAAACGTAGAAACATTTTTAAAGTATGGATAAGAGTGTAGTTCCAGGACTGGAGAGATGGCTCAGTGGTTAAGAGCACACTGGTTGCTCTTGCGAGGACCTGCATTCAAATCCCAGCACTCATATGGCCACTAACAACCACAGGCATTGCATGACACAGGTGCACTTAGAAGAACTGGAGGCAATACACTCATACACATAAATTAAAATATAAATAAAATATTTAAAGAATAAGAGTACAATTCCATTAGAAACATATTTTCAAAAACCACAATAGTACAATAACAACACAAATATGAATCAAAGAAGAAACTAAAAAGAGAATTAGGAGCTAGACATGGTGGCACAAGCCTTTAATCCAAGCATTCTAGTGGGAGAGGCAGGCAAATCTCTGTGAATTCAAAGCCAGCATGATCTACGTAGCAAATTAAAGGCCAGTCAGAGCTAATTAATTGTGAGATTCTATCAATAATAATAATAATAGTATTAAAGAATACTTTGAAGTGAAAAATAAAACAAAATTTGTGTGATGTTAAGGTGTCGTAACATTAAAGGCATATATTTGAAAAACAGCAAAGGTTTCCAATTAATTGTCACAGTTTCTAGGCAAATAATCTAGGAAAAAATGGGAAAAGACTAAATTAACCTGAAATGATCAGAAGAATGGAAATAATAAATCACAGTACAAAAATAGTACAAAAAGATTATACTTTTTAAAAAGTATAGACATTCGTAATGACTTCCCTGTAAAAGGAACAGATTCAAATAGAAAAAACAGATTATCAACATGAAGAAGTAGACAGATGCTATGACCAGAATTTGCAGAGGCTAAAGGAATAAAAAGTCATTAATACATTATGTCAATAAATCCTATATCTTAGATAAACTAAATTCATTTCCTGAAATATATGAAGAAAAAACATTAAATACCCTTGCTTCTTTCGAAGAAATTGAATTCAAAGGGGAAAAAAAATCAAACAATGGACATTACAGTAAAAATCTTCATGCCCCAGAAACCTTCAATAGTGAATTCTAGCAGACTTTTAGTGAAGAAATATCAATTTTACACAAACTCTTCCAGAAACCTGAAAAGAAAAAATATATATATATATATATCCTGTGCTGGACAGCTTTAGTGCCAACTTGACACACCTGGGTTGAGGGAGCCTCAGTTGGGAAATTGGCTCCATTGAATTGGCCTGTGGCCACGTCTGTGGAGTATTGTCTTGATTGTTGAGCAATGTGGGAGGGCCCAGCCTACAACGAGTAGTGCCACCCTGGGCAGGTTGTTGTGTACCGTATAAGAAGGCAGGCTGGGCATGAGCCAGGGGAGCAAGCCAGTGAACAGCATTCCCCCATGGCCTGTGCTTCAGCTCCTGCCTCCAGGTTCCTGCCCTGAGTTCCTGCTTGGGCTCCCTAAAGTGATGAACAGTGACCCAGGAGATGTAAGCTAAATAAACCCTTTCCTCCCCAAGTTGGTGTTGGTCAGAGTGTTTTGTCACAGCAATGGAAGACAAACTAAAACAGAAATTGGTACCAGAAGAGTGGGGTATTGTTGTGACAGACCTGACCTTGGTGTTTTGGGGGAGGATTGTGGAGGCATTTGGAACTTTGGGCTGGGAAGATCATTGAATGCCTAAAGATTGTTGCTGTGGAGCTTGGGGCAGTTTTGCTGAAGGATTCGTAGAAGATGGAGGCCTGGCTTGTGAAGTTTCTAGTTTCAAAGGGGAACAGGGATCATCAGGACTGTGTAATCTGTGGGTTCTGGTCAGTTGGGGCTGAAGAATCAGCTGTAAGTAACAAAAGACCAGAACCTGAAGTGAAATCTTTGTTGTACTGGGACAATTGATGCTGGTTAGCTGGCGCTGAAGAATCAGTTGTAACAAGAGACCAGCATCACTGTGGTGAAATCTTCTGGGAAGAATTTCTTCAGGGTCAGCACACAGAATCTGTGATCCAAAAGGGGCCTGAGCCTCCATCTCGAGCCAGACGCAGGACTTGGTAACGTGTAAGAGTCTCCTATATGGTTCTGGTGTTGAAATTTGAGGGGGTCACAGAGAGCAGCCGAGGCTTGGCACTGTGAGAGGTCAGGAAAGACCATTGGTGGAAGTGCACCTCGGTTGCAGTGAAGACCCCAGGATTGCAGGGGTCATGGAGAGAAGCTGAGGCTTTGCACCAGGAGAGGTCAGAAGAGACCATTGGTGAAGGTGCTGCCTCAGTTTCAGTGGCACCCCAGCTTTTGGAGATGCTGGACCTTGGGACAACCACCAAGAGCAGCGGCAGGTGTGGAAGGGAGTCGGCCT
>VZQC01004208.1:2594393-2618224 GCA_009823505.1 Rhizomys pruinosus
TGTTCTTGAAATTAACAATGGGAGAATTTTATTTCCCACGGTTAAAAATCAACCAATCTAAATGCACCTGAAAAACATACAACTTATGGCCATGAGATGACTAGAGCCAAATGGCCCGACAGGACCGAGGTTGACCTCTGGAACTTAAAGAAAGAGGAACCTCAGACTGCCTGAGTCACAGACACTGAGCATCTCTCTGAATAAATAATTGGGTGTTGTACTGTTATAATGGGCCCTGATGAAAAAAGTTTTTACATTCAGATACTGAGAAATCCTACTCTCCCCTTTTATAGGATAAAAGAAAAACATGATGTACGATAAGTCTACTTCCCTAACTGTAAACTAAGCAAGATTGTTACAGTGGTAATTTACTATAAAACAGGCATAATACCCTTTATTACATTGAATTGTAGGCATAGGAACTGTGATGGAATATATTTCTCTATCTAGAGCATTAATTCAAGTAGTAAAGTGTTTATTAAGTTGTGTAATTAAGCAAATATATAATCAGGGAAAGCTCTGGAATCATGCAATGAGATTATTCTGCACTAGGAGATGTTGGCTAGGGGATTCACACCAGCCCCCCCCAATTATAAAGGCCTTTTGCCTATAGTGGAATATATGCGAGGGAGAAAGCCAGTAAGTCTCATGTTGTCGAATGACTGGTGTGAGTATGAAAAATGTTATTTGAGACGTACTCCTTTTGTTTTTTTCATGTATCACACTGGCCTCTGAAATGCCAAGAGCGTTACAAAAAGGACCACTAAAGCAATACAAGCAAAATATTGGTCTCCTCTGAGACAAGAAAGCTCTCCTCCGATCAATTATAGTCGCTCAACAGCGGAGATTACTGTGCAAACAATGGCAGCCTTAAGTTTATATATATATATATATATATATATATATATATCCCAAATCTATTTCAGTGTTATTTATATCTGTTGTCCAGAATCACATGACCTTGCCACTTTGACACACTCTAGAAATGCCTGAGAAAGTCTCATTGAGGGATCCCTGGATCAGGGTGGGTTGTGGGTAGGTCTAGGGGGGGTTGACATGATTATAATAATTGGTATGAGAAAACATGGCTCATTGCAGGTGGAACCACTCTCAGGCAGGTGATCCTGGGATATATATGTAAAAAGAGGAGATTAAGTGCAAATAAACACCCATGGATTTATTCTTTCTACTCTTCAGAGTGGAGATGACTGGCTGCTTCAAGTTCCTGACTTAACTTTCCTACAATGACACTTTATCCTGGAGTTATAAGCCAAATAAATTCCTTCTCCATTAAAGTTGCTTTTGCCTGGGTATATCATCACAACAATAACAAAAATTAAACTAAAACAAAAATCTTTAACTAGTTAAAACAGACCAACAGGTGGCGCATGCCTTTAATCCTAGCACTTGGGAAACAGAGGCAGGCGGATCTTTGTGAGTTCAAGGCCAGCCTGGTCTACAGAGTGAGTTCCAGGACAGCTGGGACTACAGGGAGACCCTGTCTCAGAAAAGGCCAAAAAACAAACAAACAAACAGAACAGTCATAAACATGGCCAAAGAATTCAATGGATTTAAAGAACACGAACAAGTCAAAGAAGATAGGGATAAACTCCTGACTGAAGCTGAAGAAAATACAAATACATGGATGAATGAAATGACAAAAAACAATTCAGTGTTTGGAAAGTGAATTAATGAAAAAGATAGGAATATTGAAGAAAATTATGGCTGAGATGAATATGGGACTGACAGTCTCAATATGCCAATTGGAAATAATAGGAAAAGATGAATAAAAAGTAAAAGAGAACATCAAGACTGATAAAAATGATAAAGTTGAAGAATTGGACCAATCAAGAAAAGAATATGCATTTTTTAGATGCCAGAATGGAATATGCGGGAAATGTGGTACATAATGAAAAGACAAAGCTTACCACCATAGTCATAAAGGGAAATGAAGAAGCAAAAGTTGGTAGCACTGACCATATCTTCCACAAGATTACAGAAGAAAGCATCCATTGATTAAGGAAAGACATGCCCATACAGACACAGGAAGCACACAACACACTACAGATAGGGCCAGAACAGAAACTCGCAAGGGCATATCATGGGAAAAACAATAAATATCCAAAACAAAGAGAAGTATAGAGACCTGCAAGACAGAAACAAATTACATATAAAGGAAAACCCTTCAAAATTGCAAATGACTTTTCAATGCAAACTATAAAATCAAGAACTTTTACCAAGGTATTACAAGTACTAAATGATCAGATGCAAACCCAGAATACTTTATCCAGGATAACTGTCTATCATGGTTGAGGGGGAAAGGAAAATCTTCCACAATACAAATAAGCTGAAAGAATTCATGTCCACCAAACAAGCTCTACAGAGAATACCTAAAGCAGTATAGAGGACTAAAGAAAGAAAGGCCATACCCAAGGCACTACAGAAAGAAAACAATGATAGAAACCAAAGGAGAACCAAGAACACAAACAGAAATAATGACAGTAACTGTGGTGGTTTGAAGGAGAATGTCCCCAATAGCCTCCTAGTAGCTGGTGGTGCTGTTTTGGGAGGGTTAAGAGGTGCGGTCATGCCAGAGGTCACCCTACTCCAGTGGGCCTTGAGAGTTCTTTAGCCTTGCTGAGTTTCCAGTCATTCTCTACTCCCTGTGCCTGCTGCAAGGTGTGAGTGCTCCACTTTCTTCTCTGGCCAACTTCTGCCACCATTCCTCCAGCCATGATGGACTCTGATTCTTCTGGAAACTGAAAGATCAAATAAACTCTTCCTTTTATGAGTTCCTTTGGTCATGGTGTTTTATTACAGTGACAGAAAAGTAGCTAATACATAATCTATACAAATTTCTCAATAATAACTTTCAATATCAATGGCCTAAACTCCCCAGTCAAAAAATACAAGCTAGGCATAGTGGCACATAGCTTTATTTTTTTTTAATTTTTTTTATTAATTTTATTTATTTCTGTATGTGTATGAATGTACTGCCTGCATGCAAGTCTGTGCACCCGTGTCGTGCAACGCCGCGGAGGTCAGAAGAGGGTCTCGGATTCCCCTGGAGCTGGAGTTCTCCTGGAATTGGAGTTTCAGACGGCTCTCGGCCGCCATGTGGGTGCTGGGGATCGAACCCGGGTCCTCTGTAAGAGCAGTCGGTGCTCTTAACTGCTAGGCCATCTCTCCAGCCCCGTGGCACATAGCTTTAATCCCAGCTCTTGGGAGGCAGAGGCAGGCAGACCTCTGTGATTTCAAAGCCAGCCTGGTCTATATAGTGAGTTCCAGGTCAGCTGGAGCTACAGGGAGACACTGTCTCAAAAAATACAAATAAATAGATAAATAAATAAATAAATAAATAAATAAATAAATAAAGATTAAGAAAAAAATTTATTGTCTAGGGGAAATTTATGTCAGCTTCTAGGAAAGGAGACACTTTAGGGAGAAAGGATGGGAAAAAAAAAAAAAACATATTCCAAGAAAATACAACCAAGAAAAACATGGGCACCGCAGTTTTAATACCTGCCAGAGTAAACCAAATTAAAATTAATCAGAAGAGAAAAAGAAGGTCACTACATTCTGATCAAGGGAACAACTGACCAAAAACTTTACAATCTGGAACAAATATGGCCCACACTTTAATGCAACCATTTCATTAAAAAAATAATAATAACTACAGGACTTCAAGATACAGATTAACCTCAACTCAGTAATAGTAAATGATTTCAGTATCCCATACTCTCCAATACCTAGGTCAATTGGAAAAGAATAAAGAAAAAACATCTGAATTAAATGATGTACATCAAATGTACCTAACAGAATTTTCCACCTAAGCACCAAACAATATTCATTCTACTCATCAGCCCATTGAAGTTTCTCTAAAATAGAACACACATTAGGGCACAAAACAAATTAAAAAATAAAAATTCAAATATTTCCATATGTTCCATCAGACCACAAAGCATAAAACCAACAACAAAAGAAGTTCTAGTAATTATATGAACTCATAGAAATTAAATAACACACTGTTAAATGATGACTGGGTTAAAGAAGAAATCAAGAAAGAAATAAAAGTATTCTGGGAACTAAATGAAAATGATACAACACAACAAAACCTCCAAGACACATTAAAAGCAGTGCTAAAAAGAAAGTTTACAATTCTAAGAGCCTACATTACTAAAATACTAGAAAAAGCACAAACACATGACTTAGTGATACAACTCAAGAATCTAGAAAGGCAATAATGAATCAAACCTAAACCCACAGATGACAAGAAATAACAAAAATCAGAGCAGAAATCGATGAAATAGAGACAAGGGAAACAATATAATCACTGAAGCTTGTCATTTTAAAAGGTTAAAAAATAAAATAAATGGACGTTTAGCCCAGTTAACCAACAGAAAGAAAGAGCAAACCCAAATCAAAAAAAAAAAATCAGAGACAAGAGGGGGGACCATTACAACAGACACCAAAAAGATCCAGAACATTCAAAACACTATTCTCATTTAAATTTGGAAATCTTTAAAAGATGGACAAATATCCAAATTCAGTGAAACCACCAAAGATAAACCAAACTGAGATTAGCAGCTTAAACAGATGTTAATTTGCAACCTCCCAACTAAAAAAAGCCCAGGTTCGGGCTGGAGAGATGGCCTAGCGGTTAAGAGTGCCAACCGCTCTTACAGAGGCCCCGGGTTCGATCCCCAGCGCCCACATGGCGGCCGAGAACCGTCTGAAACTCCAATTCCAGGAGAACTCCAGTTCCAGGGGAATCTGAGACCCTCTTCTGACCTCCGCGGCATTGCACGACACGGGTGCACAGACCTACATGCAGACAGTACATTCATACACATACAGAAATAAATAAAGCTAATAATAAAAAAAAAAAATTAAAAAAAAAAAAAAAACCAAGGTAAAAAGGGGAAAAAAAAAAAAATAAAAAAAAAAAAAAAGCCCAGGTTCATGTGGGTTCACAGCTGAATTTTACCAAACCCTCAAAGAAGATCTACACTCAATACTACTTAAATGATTTAGAGATAGAAACAGAGGGAGAACTTCCAAACTCCTTCAGGAGATAAAGACACAATAAAAAAGAAAAATCTATCTCTTTAGTGGACATATATGTGACATTTCACCAGGAAATACACATAAACCACATACAGACACACATCACAAAGATCATTAACCAAATCAAATAGGCTTTCTTCCAGAGATGAAGGAATTGTTCAATACACTAATCCAGTAATTTAGTAAATCATATAAATGGATTTAAACACAAAAATCACATGATCCTGTCAATAGACACAGAAAAGGCCTTAGAGAAAATCCAACACAAATTAACAATAAAAGTCCTATAGGAAATGTTGTGGAGAGACTAGAATTAAGAACATATACCACAAACCCACAGCCATCCTCATACTAAATGAAGAAAAACTGGAAGTATTTGTACTAAAATCAGGAACCAAACAAGGCTATTTGGTTCCTACTCCTCAATATAGTGCTTGAAATTCTAGCTAGAGCAATAGAACAAAAGAAGAAAATTGAAGGGATACTTATCAGGAAAGAAGAGATCAAATCAATCTTAGTTGCAGATGATATGATATCATATATAAAAGATCCCAAAGAATCCACCAGAAAATTGTTAGAAATGATCAATGCCCTCCACAAAATAGCCAGTTAAAACATCAATCTACAAAAACCAGTAGCAAGCCAGGTGTGGTGGTGCACGCCTTTTATCCTAGCACTCAGGAGGCAGAGGCAGGCGGATCTTTGTGAGTTCAAGGCCAGCCTGGTCTACAGAGTGAATTCCAGGACAGCTGGGACTGCAGGAAGACCCTGTCTCGAAAAGACAAAAAAAAAAAAGTAGCTTTTCTATATATCAATAACAAGAAATCAAAGAAAGAGTTCAGGGAAACACTTCGATTCATAGTAGAAAAAAAAAAAACATGGGGATCAAAATTAACCAAAGACATTAAAAATCACTACAGTAAAACTTTTAAATATTTGAAGAAAGAGATTAAGAAAAATATAAGGAGATTGAAAGATCTCCCATGTTCATGGAGTGGTAATAATAATGTAGTGGAAACAACCATTCTACCAAAAGCAGTAATTTTTTTTTTTTTTTGTTATACAGATTTTAGTTAGAGCTAATGTGGACAAGAGCAATTTATATCACCAATTAACTCAGATACATTACCGTTTTTATCAGTCTTCAAACCAATGTTGTCCAATATGCCCATATTTACTTTTACTAAGTCCTAAAACACCATGTATCTTGTAGACAGAGTCTGGGCAAAACTGGATACTTGTTGAACTCATGTCAATTAAACATGCACCAATCGAATATACACCCATGTCCCTCTCCCGCCCCTCCCACCCTTCCTGATTCACCATTTCAGTCAGTTTTCTGATGCAGTCTTTCTGTTGTTCTTTTAATATGCATCCCTCTCCACAAGAAATATTTATAACTGGGTTATTGGTACTAGCGTCCACATATGAGAGATACCATTTGTCGTTTGTTTTTCTGGGACTGTGTTACTTCACTTAACATGATGTCTTCAAGCTCCATCCATTTACCTGCAAAGTTCATGATGTTGTCTTTCTTTACTGCTGCATAGGGCCTGAGGGATAGCGCGGCCGTTAAAAGCAGTAATTTTAATGCAATCACGATAAATACCCCCAAGAGATAATTTACAGAAATTTTAAAAAAATCCAACCTAAACTTCACAGGGAATGCAATACATGTCAGATATCTAAGCTACCAGATCTATCTATATTACAGAAGTATAATCAGTAAAACAGAATGGTGTTGGCATAAAAGAAAGACTTGAAGATCAGAAGAACAAAATACAAGACCCAAACATCCATACACACAATTACAGCCACCTGATATTTGACAAAGGTGTCAAGAACATACACTGAAAGACAGGATCTTTAACAAACAGTTGGATTTCCATGTGTAGAATAATGAAGTTAGATCCTTACCTGTCAACTTCAAATGGACCAAACACCTCAATGTGCATTCTGAAATGATGAAACTGTTAAACAGAAACATAAGCTAGAACTGGCAAGCTATATGGGCAGTGAAGGACTTTACTTTTTAATCTTCTAAATGTATTTGGAACTGACCAAACCTTCCAAAAGACAAGGCCCTGGGCACAGAGCTTGCCTTCACCATGAAAATTTTACATTAACTGTACAGAACAAAATCAGCAACCGATCATCTTTGGCACTAACACAGGTAATTCCTTAGCTGTTCATGCAACATCCAAACTGCACACCACGTGACATGAGACTACTGGTTAACAGTTGAAATTTTCATTCAATTATCTTGGAAAGGTAAAGTATTAGCTATATTTTTCTGGAATCAATATGCTAACTATAATCACAACATTTAGCGCCTGAGGTAGAGACTTCTGTAAGAGATTTACTTTTTTTTTTATTTAATTTTTATTGATGCTTTGTGCATTTCATACATTTTTTCCAATTCAGTTCAGGCTTATTTCCCTTTCCCTTCCCCCCCACCCCCACCCCATCCCAGATCATGCATTCTGCCATAACTGTCCTGCATCTTTCTCTCAGTTTTTTATTTTTTCATTTTTAGCTATAAGTGATAATCCATGAGTACAAGCATCCTTCATGCAAAACCAATCTGCAGGCTGTTGTGCCCAAACCCCTACAGCCCCACCATCCAGTGGGGGGGTGACAGGTTGTTTGTTTAATCAAGTTGATCAAATGAGTGTCCAGACTACATTGCTGTAGTTTCACCATTCACCCCAATCGCAGCCCTTACATTCTACCACGCCCCCTCTTCCGCAGATTGTTCCCTAGGCTTAGAAAAGGGGCACAGGTGGATGAGAGATTTACTTTTAAAAATGTAACTGAGAGAACAGGTAAGATTTTCTTTTTTCAATCTTGGATGCATACAGCCAGTTGTCTTTGTCTGGTCCAGAAAGCCAACCCTGAAAAGCAGAACTCTAAAAAAATTAACTTATAGAGATTTTGTACAGGAGTAGAGATTTCTCTTATTTAGACACCTCAATTTTAGAGTGCTATAGGTTACTTCTGTAGCAAGGACAATGCATCAGTCAAACCCACTTAATACTGATTTTAGCAATGACAACAAAGCAACATTAGGGACAACAGCAAATAAAAACCTTAAGTCTCCATGATGTGAGGCTAAAACGACATGTAACTCAAACTAGCGATTCTAATATTTGATTATGTCTGTGAATTATTACAAATTGTGATATAAAGATTAGGTGAAATCTTATTTCCAATTTGCATTATGTAGACACAGGGAATTTTATTTTGAGACAGTAAAACCTAAAGAAATTACAGGATTACATAAAGATGAAATTAATACTGGAAACTTCCAATCAAAATGACCTGCAAGGCAGGTGTGGTGGTTCACATCTGTAAGTCCAGCACTTTGGATGCAGAGTAAGATCAGAAGTTCAAGGTCATCCTCGACTACATAATGAGTTTGAGGCCAGCTTAGACTACATGGGACCTTGTCTCATAAAACCAAACCCAGGGCTGGAGAGATGGCTCAGCAGTTAAGAGCACTATCTGCTCTTACAGAGGACCTGGGTTTGGTTCCCAGCACCTAAATGGCATCTCATAACTGTCCATATCTCCAGTGAAGGACTTTACAATCCAAACATCAGTCACTCAGGAATCAAGGTCAACAATCAATAAGTGATACCTCATTAAATAAAAAATTCTGAATATCAACTGTGATCCACTGTAGCTGAGATTATAAACTGGTGAAACCTTGGTAGAATCATTCTGAAGTTTGAAAAAACTAAAAATAAATCTACCATATGGTCTGGTTATGCCATTCCTTGGCATATACCCAAAGCCAGCCTACTACAGAAATACTTGTGCAGCCATCAGCCATGTTCGAAATTAAATGTCTCTCAACTGATGAATGGATAATGAAAATGTGGTACATTTACACAATACAGTTCTACTCAGCAATAAAGAATGAAATCATGAGATTCATAGGTAAATGGATTGAACTAGGAACTGTTTTGGGGATTTTGGGTTTTTTTTTTTTTTTTTGGCTTTTTTTTTGGCGTTTTTGAGACAAGGTCTCACTGAGCCTCAGCCTTCCTGAAACTCACTCTTTACTGGACCAGGCTGGCCCTTGAACTCACAAAGTATCCCCTGCTCTGCGTTCCTCCCGAGTGCTGAGGATATAAAAGGTGTGCGCCACCATGCCCAGCTCAGAACTGTTATACAAGTGAAGTAACACATTGACCAGAAAAAAGAAGTGATGCATGTTCTGTTATGTAATTGTTTTGTTCTTTGTTTTTCATTGTTGGGCATTTGACCCAAGATCTTGTGGGTACTAGGAAAATACTCTACAACTAAACCACACCTACACCCCCTGTATTTAATGCCTTATACAGAGTGCACATATTGTACACAGTAGACTTTTATATGGTCTGCCTTGTATCATGCTACACATTCCATGAGTGTTATGACAAGCATGTTTTGAAACCAGTCCTATGCCAGTAAAAGTTAGAAAAATACATGACATGATTAAGCTAATAAATACATCTAGTAAATACAATGAATTCAATGGCTATTTTTTTAATTTTTTTATTAATTTTATTTATTTCTGTATGTGTAATAAATGTACTGTCTGCATGCAAGTTTGTGCACCCGTGTATTGCAATGCCGCGGAGGTCAAGAAGAGGGTGTTGGATTCCCCTGGAACTGGAATTCTCTTCTGGAAAACTGAGAGTTTTCAGAATCAGACAGTTCTCGGCCACCATGGTGGGTGCTGGGGACGAACCAGGGTCCTCTGTAAGAGTGGTCAGTGCTTATTTAATAGGATAGTTTTTTTTAAATTTTCATTTTTGTTATTGATGCTGGTGTGTATTTCATACATCATTTTCCAATTAAGGTTCAGGCATATTCCCTTTCCCTTCCCCCCACCCCCACCACCCCCCGCCCAGAAAAAGACTCATGCATTCTGCCATGAACTTCCTGCATCTTTCTCTGTTTTTTTTTTCAATTTTTAACATAAGTGATAATTTATGAGTGACAAGCATCCTTCATGTACAACCAATTTCATAGCAAGCAGTTGTTTCCAAATCACCCACACAGCTCATGGGTCCCACCACCAGCGGGGGTGGGGGGGGGGGCTGTGTATGTTCAGTCAAGTTGATCAAATTAGTGTCCAGACTATATTTGTGTAGTTCTCAACCATTCAACCCCCAATTGCAGCCCCTACTTTCTACTATGCTCCCTTCTTCCGAGATTGTTCCGGGGCTTAGAAAAGGGGCACAGTGGATGAGAGAGCAAAACAGTCACTGGTCTCTAGAGCTGTTGTCTTGGAATCTCTCTCAATTCTGGCCTGTTTTCCTTTCATTGGCTGACGTTTAGTCCAGGGATAACCTTTCGATCCTACTAATGAAGCAAAAGCAATTAGATATATACGGCATTGTAGACAGTACTAATTGTTATGTAGTTCACTTGTTGTACTAGACCAGTTGTTGTGGATGGTATGTAATCCATAAATTACATTGTTTTTTTCTCTAACTATGACAGGGTCTATTAACTATGGCTTATACAATCTCCTAACCATTAGAGGCTGCGAAGCTTGTGGCATCAGCCGTGGGTTACTTCCTCCAAGGAGAGAGCTAATAGCCAATTAGATTTGGGATAATGCCGGCATATGGCTGCCCACTGTCTGCACACTATTCCAAGCAGGTGAGGTGTACTGGTGTGAAATGGAGGAGCTTGCTTGACTCAAGGAGACTATATTGCTTATTGGTTTAGTGACCTTTGGTAACCCTCTGGTATTCCAGAGCAGTGTTACCAACGTACAGCAGAGAGACCATCTGTAACACTTGCAAGTTTTTGGGGTCTCAATACATTTTTCCCACGTGTTACATCAGGCTTCAAGACAGGGCCTTATCGCCTCCTCTTGCAGATCGCCAGTTTGGAGGCAAGAGCCTTACCTTTCCTGGCAGAAGGGCTTGGCTCCCCTGGCCAACATCTCCTTGGTAGAGTACATCCATTGTGATGTCACAGAGCTTCTTGTTTAATATATATTTGGGCTTAAGTGCATAGCTTAAGGAGACCTTAGTATTATTGTTTGTCGGAATAGAGAATAAATCCCTCACAGTTCCTATGTCTAGTAGTCAGTTTAACGAGGCATGTTTTACCGGTTTTATAAGAGATGCTTATTAAACAGTTGGCTCCAAATTACAGTTGGAGAATCAACCTCATAATGCTCATATCTCCGATCTTGTATGAGAGGGGGAGGGTAAGAAAAGTCTCTCGTATTAAAACCTTTGCGAACCTAGAAGGTAAGTTTCGTTAAGGAGCTCATTTATAAATAGTTGTTACAAGAGGATCCACAGAGGTGTTTGATGTTTTAGGCAATCTGAGAGGCTTTTCTGTCCTTTCAATGTTCAGACGGGCCAACCGTTCTGCTGGCACTTTCTGGTACATCCTCTCAGCAAAGCTGTATTTTTTTTTTTCTCAGCCATTGAAGTTGTGGACATTTTGACCTGTTGGCAACATAGAAATCTTTTTCCCATAGTTAGTTTTTTTAAAAGATTGAAATTGCAGGTTCTTTGGACAAAAAGGTTTAATATCTCTCTGTATACCCCTTTTTTTATTTTAGGTTTTTGGTTTTTTTTGACCCTGGGTCTCAAAAATGCAGTTTTANTTTTTTTTTTCATTTTTAGCTATAAGTGATAATCCATGAGTACAAGCATCCTTCATGCAAAACCTATCTGCAGGCTGTTGTGCCCAAACACCTACAGCCCCACCATCCAGTGGGGGGTGACAGGTTGTTTGTTCAATCAAGTTGATCAAATGAGTGTCCAGACTATATTGTTGTAGTTTCACCATTCACCCCAATTGCAGCCCCTACATTCTACTATGCCCCCTCTTCCGCAGATTGTTCCCTGGGCTTAGAAAAGGGGCACAGGTGGATGAGAAGCAAAACAGTCTACTGTCTCTAGAGCTGTTGTCTTGGAATCTCGTCAGTTCTGGCTGTTTCCTTTCATAGGCTGACAGTTTGTCCAGGAATAACCTTTCGATCCTACTAATGAAGCACAAGCAATTAGATATATAGGCATTTAGACAGTACTAATTGTTATGGTAGGTTACTTTGGTATAGACACAGTTGTTTGGATGGTATGTTAATCCATAAATTACATTTTTTTTTCTCTTAACTATGACAGGGTCTTACTATGGCTTATAACATCTCCTAACCATTAGAGGCTGTAAGCTTGTGGCATCAGCCGTGGGTTATTCCTCCAAGGAGAGAGCTAATAGCCAATTAGATTTGGGATATGCCGGCATATGGCTGCCACTGCTGCACACTATTTCCAGGCAGGTGAGGTGTAGCTGGTGCTGATGGAGGAGTCTTGCTTGACTCAAGGAGACCTATATTTGCTTTATTGGTTTAGTGACCTTTGGTAACACTCTCTGGTATTCCAGAGAGTGTTACCAAAGTACAGAGAGACCATCTGTACACTTGCAAGTGTGGTCTCAATACATTTTTCCCACGTTTACATCAGGTCTTCTACAGCAGGGCCTTATCGCCTCTCTTCTTGCAGATATCCCAGTTTGGAGGCAAAGAGCCTTTACCTTTTGCAGGGGCTTGGATCCCCTGGCCAACATCTCCTTGGTAGAGTAATCCATTGCTGATGTCAGAGCTCTGGTGTTAATATATTTTGCTTAAGTGCATAGCTTAAGGAGACCTTAGTATTATATTTGGTTCTGAATAGAGAATAATCCCTTTCACAGTTCCTATGTCTATTAGTCAGTTAACGAAGGCAGTTTTACCGGTTTTTTAAGAGATTGCCTCTATAACAGTTGGCTCCAAATTACAGTTGGAGAACAACCTCATCATCATCATATTTCTCCTTATTCTATGAGGGGGAGGTAAGAAAGTCTCTCGTATTAAAACCTTTGCCGAACCTAGAAGGTAAGTTTCGTTAGGACTCATTATAAATAGTTGTTACAAGTAGGATCCACAGAGGTGTTTGATGTTTGTAGCAATCTGAGGCTTTTCTTCCTTTCAATGTTCAGACGGGCCAACCTTTCTGCTGGCACTTTCTGGTACATCCTACTCATGCAAAGCTGTATTTTTTTTTCTCAGCCATTAAGTTGGTGACATTTTGACCTGTTGGAACATAGAAATCTTTTCCCATAGTTAGTTTTAAGATTTGAATTGCAAGGTTTCTGACAAAAAGGTTTAATATCTCTCTGTATACCCCTTTTTTATTTTAGGTTTTTGTTTTTTGACCCATGGGTCTCAAAAATGCAGTTGTATTATACATACCTATAGGGTGGAATCAAGGCACAGATTTCATCAAATTCAGCCATGCTGTTTTAGCTGACTGTATGTGATTAACTTGGGAAGCAAACTTAATTTTTAAGTTAAATCATCTTATAGGTGAAAGAGAATGCTACAAGGTGATACTGTACAACAGAAAAATTATAGAGAACATTTGTATGTGCCAATCCCAAAGTTATTGTTATACAGATTTTAATTTTAAAAAATGTGGACAACAGCAATTTATATCTCCAATTAACTCAGATGCATTACCATTTTTATCAGAGCCTTTAAACCAATGTTGTTTAATATACACATATTTACTTTTACTAAGTCCTAAAACACCATGTAACCTGTAGACAGAGTCTGGGCAAAACTGGATACTTGTTGAACTCACGTCAATTAAATATGCATTAATTGAATATACACCCATGTCCCTCTCCCGCCCCTCCCACCCTTCCCAATTCACCATTTCAGTCAGTTTTCTGATGCAGTCTTTCTGTTGTTGTTCTTTTAATATGCATCCCTCTCCACAAGAAATATTTATAACTGGGTTATTGGTACTAGCATCCACATATGAGAGATACCATTTGTCGTTTGTTTTTCTGGGACTGTGTTACTTCACTTAACATGATGTCTTCCAGCTCCATCCATTTACCTGCAAAGTTCATGATGTTGTCTTTCTTTACTGCTGCATAGAACTCCATTGTATACATGTACCACATTTTCTCTATCCACTCGTCAGTTGAGGGGCACCTGGGCTGGTTCCAGCTTTTTGCTATTGTGAACAGAGCTGCAATAAACATAGCTGTGCATGTATCTTTGCAGTAAGTTGTGTCTTGTGGGTATATACCCAGGAGTGGTATGACTGGGTCAAATGGAAGGCTCATTTTGAGTCTTCTAAGGGTTCTCCACACTGCTTTCCATAGTGGCTGTACAAGTTTACATTCCCACCAGCAATGGATGAGTGTTCCCCTTTCCCCACAACCTCTCCAGCACTTGGTATCATTCGTGTTCCTGATCCTAGCCAGTCTTATTGGAGTAAGGTGATATCTCAAAGTGGTTTTAATTTGCATTTCCTTAATTATCAGAGATGTTGAACACTTCTTAAGATGTTTCTCGGCCATCTCTAACTCCTCCTCTGTGAAGTCTCTATTCAGATCTTTGCTCCATCTTTTGAATGATTCATTTGTTTTCTTTCTTCTTTGTTTTTTGAGTAGCTTGTATACTCTGGAAATTAATGCTTTGTCAGATGTATCTGCTGTGAAGGTTTCCTCCCACTCTGTGGGTCTTCTCCTCACTTCCTTTATTGCTTCCTTTGATGTACAGAAGCTTTTGAGTTTAATGAGGTCCCATTTGTCAATTGTCGATCTTATTTCTTGTGCAGCTGCTGTCTGATTTAGGAAGTCTTTTCCTACACCTATGTCTTGTAGTCTGCTGCCAAGCTTCTCTTCTATCACCTCCAGAGTTTGGGGTTTCACGTTGAGGTCTTTGGTCCATCTGGAGTTGACCTTTGTACAAGGTGAGAGGTAGGGGTTTAATTTCATTCTTCTACAAGTGGTGATCCAGTTTTGCCAGCACCACTTGCTGAAGATGCTGTCTTTCTTCCATTGTGTCTTCTTGGCCCCCTTGTCAAATATGAGGTGGCTGAAATTGTATGAGCTCAGGTTTGGATCTTCAGTTTTATTCCATTGGTCAACTGGTCTGTTTTTGTGCCAGTACCAGGCTGTCTTTATGACTATAGCCCTATAGTATAGTTTGATGTCTGGTATAGCGATCCCCCCTGTATTGCTCTTTTCACTCAGGGTTGCTTTGGCTATTCGGGGTCTTTTGTTTTTCCAAATGAAATTGAGGATTTTTTTTTCCAGGCCTGTGAAGAAACTCTTGGGGATTCTGATTGGGATCGCATTAAATCTGTACACTAGTTTGGGTAGGATGGACATTTTTACTATATTTATTTTCCCAATCCATGAGCATGGGAGGTTTGTCCATCTTCTGATGTCTTCCTCAATTTCCTTTTTCAGGGGTTTAAAATTTTTGTTGTAGAGATCCTTGGTGTCTTTGGTTAGGTTTGTTCCTAGGTATTTTATTGTTTTTGAGGCTATTGTGAGTGGGAAGGTCTCCTTGTAGTCCTTCTTCAGTTGCTTGTTGTTGGTGTAAAGAAAGGCTACTGATTTTTCTAGATTTATTTTGTATCCTGCCACTTTACCAAAGCTCTTAATCATTTCTAGGAGTTTTCTGGTGGAGTTCTTAGCATCCCTTAGGTAGACAATCATATCATCAGCAAAAAGGGATAGCTTGATTTCCTCTTTTCCAATTAGAACTCCTTTAATTTCCTTTTCTTGCCTTATTGCCCTAGCAAGGGTTTCCAGCACTATATTGAAGAGGAGTGGTGACAGGGGGCAGCCTTGCCGAGTTCCTACCTTTAAGGGGAATGCTTCTGTCATTTCCCCATTTAGGATGATATTGGCTGTGGGTTTCCTGTATATGGCTTTGATTACATTAAGGAATGATCCCTCCAATCCAATTCCCTCTAGGACTTTAAGCATGAAGGGATGCTGGATTTTGTCAAAGGCTTTCTCTGCATCAATTGAGATGATGGTATGGTTTTTGTCTTTCAGTCCATTTATATGCTTGATGATATTTATTGATTTTTGTATAGCGAACCATTCTTGCATCTCTGGTATGAATCCAACTTTGTCATAATGGATGATCTTCTTGATGTGGGTCTGTATGCGATTTGCCAGTATCCTGTTTAGAATTTTGGCATCTGTGTTCATTAGGGAGATAGGTCTATAGTTCTCCTTTTTTGTTGTATCTTTACCTGGTTTTGGTAATAAAGTGATGCTGGCTTCATAGAAGGACTCTGGGAGAACTCCCTCCGTTTGTATCCTTCTAAACAACTTGAATATTAATGGTTGTAATTTTTTTTGAAATATTTTATAGAATTCTGCTGTGAAACCATCTGGGCCTGGGCATTTTTTTGGTTGGGAGGCTGCTTATTACATCTTCAATTTCTTCATATATTATTTGTCTATTTAAGCTGTGGATCTCATCTTGGTTGAGCTTTGGTGATTCCCAGAATTTCAGATATTCATACATTTCTTCTAGGTTTTTGAACTTAGTAGAGTACAGGTTTTTAAAGTAATCCTGTGTGATTGTCTGGATCTTTTCATTGTATGTTGTGATATTTCCCCTTTCATCACAGATTCTATTGATTTGGAGTTGTTCCTTCTTTTGGTTAACTGGGCTCGAGGTCTGTCTATCTTGTTTATTCTCTCAAAGAACCAACTTTTGGATTCATTGATTTTTATATGGTTTTCCTTGTTTCTATTTCATTGATCTCTGCTCTGTGTTTTTTTATTTCTTCTTGTCTGCTGCTTTTAGGGTTCATTTGTTGTTGTCTCTCAAGTATTTTTAGTTGCAGTGTTAGATCATTCACTTGAGCTCAAGATAGACAAGACCATAGGAGACTGTTGTTATCAAGAGAGAAATGGGGAAAATGGGGACACTTTAAATGGAGAAGGCATGGGCTGAGGGTTAGACAGGGAGGGAGAGAAGAGATGAATAATGTGTAGCTAGCATAAAAAAAAACAGAGGGAATTATATTAGTCTTACATCTTATGATAAATTACACATACAAAGCTCTTCATGAGTTCCTGTGCATAGCTGAAGGCTACCTAACAAGAAACAGTGACAGACAGGAGACACCTTCCTTTGAGTTGTTGAGCAGGGTAGTCCAAGAGACTCCATAAATTACACAGGCTATTGCCACAGCCCTTAATTGTCTTCCAGTACTTGAAGGGGAAAAAAAAGGACATACTTCAGAGACCAGATTTGGAGCAATGGAGCTGAAACTGATTTGGAATCCACTTCCACTAAAGGCTAGCTCTCATAGCTTTTCAGAGCACTATGCAATATGCTAAAGGAGAACAGCAGAGGATGGTCCAACACTGGCTTTAAGACCAAATAACCACATCAGTTACTGGCACTGCAGTAGTGGCACTTTTATCTTAGGGTAATTAGTGGCTGCCCGATTGCTCTTAAAGCCCGCTCACTAGGAGGAGCCGCATATACAACAAACATAGTCATATACAATAAATATAGTCATGAATAGAAAGGTCGTAGATCTTAGGCAATACCCCAAGGCTGTCACATCCTTAGGCTAATGTTACTTTTTTATCCTAAGATACTTTACTTTTGAGGCTGGCTACTGTGAATGGAAGGGTTTCCCTGTACTTCTCCAATTGTTTGTTACTGGGGTATACAAAGGCTACTTGTGTTGGTAGATTAATTTTACAACCTGCCACTTTCAATATTTCTAGGAGTTTCTGGTGAAATTTTTGGCATCTCTTAAGCATAATATTCTATGATCTGAAAAAGGGATAGTTTGACCTCTTCTAATGAATAATCTTTTAATTTCCTTCTTTTGCTTTATTGCTCTAGCAAGAGTTTCCAGCATTATATTAAAAAGGATTGGAGGGGCTGGAGAGGTGGTTCGGTGGTTAAGAGTGTGCCAGCTGCTCTTGCAGAGGAGCCAGGTTCGAATCTCAGCACCCACGTGGTAGCTAAGAAGCATCTTTAAGCTGGGAGTGGTGGCACACACCTTTAATCCTAATACTTGGAGGCAGAGACAGGTAGATTTCTGTGAGTTCAAGGCCAGCCCAGTCTACAGAGTGAGTTCCAGGCCAGCTGGACTATAGGGAGGCCTGTCTCAAAAAAAAAAAAAAAAAGATTGGAGATAGAGAGCCTTGTTGGGTTCCTGATTTTCAGAGAAATACATCCAGTTTTTCTCTATGGAGAATGATGTATATAGCTTTAATTATGTTAAAATATGTTGTCTCCAGTCCAATTCCCTCTAGGACTTATATCAAAAATACGTATTGATTTTTTTTCATCAAAGGCCTTTTCTGCATAAATTGGGATTACCATGTGATTTTTGTCTTTGCTTGAGCAGTCCAAATCTTCAACTTTACTGTACAGTCTTGATATTATTCTCTTTTCTGCTTCATTCGTTCCACTGCTGAGGCTCTCCCATCATTTCCAGATGGCTTACTGAGTGTTCCACTTCCTTCTGTATTTCAGCCTGAGTTTTCTTCAGTATTTCTATCTCTTTGGTGGATTCAGTCAGAAGTTTATCCCTGTCTTCATTCAGTTCTTTGATTTGTTTTTGTGTTCTTTCAATGTATTGAATTTTTTAATCATGTTTATTATTGTTCTTTGAAATTCTGTGTACTGGATTTTCTCCAAGGCATCCCCACTGTAGACCTCTTCTATAGGACTGGTGGCATTTGGTGGGGACATATTATTTGGGTTTTTCATATTATTATTTTTGTTGTGATTTGTTTGTGATTCTGGTATAAAACTCAAGTTTTCACTCAGCATGATGTCCTCTAGCTCCAGCCATTTTCTTGCGAAGTGAAGTAACACAGTCCCAGAAAAACAAATGATGAATGGTATCCCTCATCTGTGGATGCTAGTGCCAATTACCCAGTTGTAAGTATTTCTTGTGTAGGGCCCCCTGAGCTTTTGTACAAAGCAGTTGGGCATAATGCATTTTGGAAACAACAACAACAACAGCAACAACAACAGAAAAGACTGCATCAAAAAACTGACTGAAACAGTGAACTTCTGCTCAAAACAGTCAACTTCCCCATGGGAAATATTGAGAAAGACTAAGAGATGAAAAGCATGTTTGGCAGAATGCATGAGCCCTGGCGGGGTAGGGGAATGGGTGGGAACACGGGTCTAGATTTGTTAAAGATAAATAAATTAATTAAAAAAAAAAACCCTCAAGTTTTCCTTATTGAGTTGAAGACTGATTTTGTTTATATTCTTGATCCGCCTTGGTTGTTTGCTTACCAGGTTTGCAAAGCTGTGTGGTCTAGGCTTCAGGTTCCTTCTTTTCTTCTTTTGATTTTATATTGGAGGGAGCAGGTGGCTCTACTCCAGCTACTCGGAAATTCATGTAGAGTTCCAAGTCAGGCACCAATCAGATACTCTTAGACTTCCTTTACTGGGACCCTAGTAGCCAGCCAGCACAGCACAATTTGGGAAGCTCACCACCAGGTGAAGGCTGTATTCAGGTATTCTAAGGCAGGCTGGAAATATCTGGACACATGACACACACTAAAGGGTAGAGGGTCTCACATTTTAGATTCTCTCTATTTCTGAGACTTACATTTGTTGACTGAAAACAGAAGGTAAATGTATTATCAATTTAGTTATCACACACACACACACACACACACACACTCTCTCTCTCTCTCTCTCAACAATTCTTTTCCTTTCCCTCACCCTCTCTAAGGTAACTTCCCTCTCCCTCCCCTTCCTCTCTCACTCCCTCCCCTCCCTTTCCCTCTCCCTCTCCTTCTACCTCCCTCCCATCCCTCCCCTCCATCTCTCTTTCCCTCTCTTCCTCCTCCTCATTCTCACCATCCAGTCATGCCACTATATACTCTGCCCTAATCTTTCCTTGAGCTGTTTACCTAGATCTTTATTCCTCTGGCTTCATCGTCCCTGTGTATTCTCCCTCTGAATATGGCAGTCACAGGATGCACAGAACATGGAAAATTTCATAGAGGACTAAGAATAAAATGACATAGATATAATAGGAAGTAATAACAGTTCTTTCTGTAGTTAATAACTAATGCAATCATCCATAACCAGTGCTCCTGCTAGGATGGTTTTCTCTTTCATTCTTTTGGCTTTCTTACCTCCATTTCTTATTTGAACAGATTTCTTAAGAGCAGGTGTTAAAATGGCAGTTGAGCATATGATGATCTGTACCAAAGTCACATATTAATATGTGTGATTGTTCCTGCAGGCATAACTCATCCTCTCTGTTATTTCAGGATAGATGAAAACCCACTCCACTCTCGGATACTTTATGAGAAACATGCGTTTTCTAAACAGGTGATATCAAAGAAAAAATGAATCCTGAAGCAACAACTGTGGTTTTTATGGTTTTTATAGCAGGCTCTAAGACTTTTAAGATGACTTTTCTCTTACAGAAAAATAGGACTGTTGCTCATAAGTGAGCAATACAGAAGAGTTTTCATAAAAGGGCTTCTGAAAAATAGGCAGAGGCTTATTCTTCTGTCCATACCATTTGAGAATTAGATGAAATCAGAGAGCAGAACCCATGGTTCAGTAAAAGCTGGGGCAGCTACCTATGGCCCAGTGAGTAGAGAAATTGCTCATGTAGTTTTATGTGCACCACTATGTGCCAAGGCACATAGTGCCAAGGCACTGTCCAGAAAGCATTTATTTTTCACAATGCTAATCTGATGGCTGCATTTATTTGACTTCTCATCAAGAACATCACTTTACTTCTGTCAGACTTATGTCAGACTTAAAATTTATTTGATCATTCTCAGATGCACTAGTGGAAGAAATATATATATATATATATATATATATATATATATACACACACACATATACTATGTGAGAGGAAATATATATATATCCTCTCACATAGAATCTGCAAGAATGCTTTGTGCCTAATACAGCATATTGCTGCTCCTGTGAGCAGCGGGTTTCTCTCATCTGTGAAGCATCCCCCTAAGGCTATTAAATTCACCTTACATACCCAGCTGTCAAACGACTAGTGTGACCTTGACTAATTGAATTTTCCTCTTTCTTCTCTCTATTAAAAAACAGAGATCATTAAAATAAATGTTCCCTGTAGTTTCTTCTATATATTCCTCTCTTTAAAAGCCCTTCTGCCCCAAGAATCATGAAGCCAAATGCATGTGATACAATCTCATTGTCTTACCAAAGAACCAGATCTCCTAAAGAAAGAAAGAAAAGCATTCCTGGAACTGAATGACAATTACAATACAACACAACAAAACCTATGGGATACCTTAAAAGCAGTCCTAAGAGGGAAGTTTATAGCCCTGGGTGTCTACATTAGAAAAACAGAAAGAGCACAAGTGAATGATCTAACACTGCAGCTAAAAGCACTTGAGNGAATGGTATCCCTCATCTGTGGATGCTAGTGCCAATTACCCAGTTGTAAGTATTTCTTGTGTAGGGCCCCCTGAGCTTTTGTACAAAGCAGTTGGGCATAATGCATTTTGGAAACAACAACAACAACAACAACAACAACAGAAAAGACTGCATCAAAAAACTGACTGAAACAGTGAACTTCTGCTCAAAACAGTCAACTTCCCCATGGGAAATATTGAGAAAGACTAAGAGATGAAAAGCATGTTTGGCAGAATGCATGAGCCCTGGCGGGGTAGGGGAATGGGTGGGAACACGGGTCTAGATTTGTTAAAGATAAATAAATTAATTAAAAAAAAAAACCCTCAAGTTTTCCTTATTGAGTTGAAGACTGATTTTGTTTATATTCTTGATCCGCCTTGGTTGTTTGCTTACCAGGTTTGCAAAGCTGTGTGGTCTAGGCTTCAGGTTCCTTCTTTTCTTCTTTTGATTTTATATTGGAGGGAGCAGGTGGCTCTACTCCAGCTACTCGGAAATTCATGTAGAGTTCCAAGTCAGGCACCAATCAGATACTCTTAGACTTCCTTTACTGGGACCCTAGTAGCCAGCCAGCACAGCACAATTTGGGAAGCTCACCACCAGGTGAAGGCTGTATTCAGGTATTCTAAGGCAGGCTGGAAATATCTGGACACATGACACACACTAAAGGGTAGAGGGTCTCACATTTTAGATTCTCTCTATTTCTGAGACTTACATTTGTTGACTGAAAACAGAAGGTAAATGTATTATCAATTTAGTTATCACACACACACACACACACACACACACTCTCTCTCTCTCTCTCTCAACAATTCTTTTCCTTTCCCTCACCCTCTCTAAGGTAACTTCCCTCTCCCTCCCCTTCCTCTCTCACTCCCTCCCCTCCCTTTCCCTCTCCCTCTCCTTCTACCTCCCTCCCATCCCTCCCCTCCATCTCTCTTTCCCTCTCTTCCTCCTCCTCATTCTCACCATCCAGTCATGCCACTATATACTCTGCCCTAATCTTTCCTTGAGCTGTTTACCTAGATCTTTATTCCTCTGGCTTCATCGTCCCTGTGTATTCTCCCTCTGAATATGGCAGTCACAGGATGCACAGAACATGGAAAATTTCATAGAGGACTAAGAATAAAATGACATAGATATAATAGGAAGTAATAACAGTTCTTTCTGTAGTTAATAACTAATGCAATCATCCATAACCAGTGCTCCTGCTAGGATGGTTTTCTCTTTCATTCTTTTGGCTTTCTTACCTCCATTTCTTATTTGAACAGATTTCTTAAGAGCAGGTGTTAAAATGGCAGTTGAGCATATGATGATCTGTACCAAAGTCACATATTAATATGTGTGATTGTTCCTGCAGGCATAACTCATCCTCTCTGTTATTTCAGGATAGATGAAAACCCACTCCACTCTCGGATACTTTATGAGAAACATGCGTTTTCTAAACAGGTGATATCAAAGAAAAAATGAATCCTGAAGCAACAACTGTGGTTTTTATGGTTTTTATAGCAGGCTCTAAGACTTTTAAGATGACTTTTCTCTTACAGAAAAATAGGACTGTTGCTCATAAGTGAGCAATACAGAAGAGTTTTCATAAAAGGGCTTCTGAAAAATAGGCAGAGGCTTATTCTTCTGTCCATACCATTTGAGAATTAGATGAAATCAGAGAGCAGAACCCATGGTTCAGTAAAAGCTGGGGCAGCTACCTATGGCCCAGTGAGTAGAGAAATTGCTCATGTAGTTTTATGTGCACCACTATGTGCCAAGGCACATAGTGCCAAGGCACTGTCCAGAAAGCATTTATTTTTCACAATGCTAATCTGATGGCTGCATTTATTTGACTTCTCATCAAGAACATCACTTTACTTCTGTCAGACTTATGTCAGACTTAAAATTTATTTGATCATTCTCAGATGCACTAGTGGAAGAAATATATATATATATATATATATATATATATATATACACACACACATATACTATGTGAGAGGAAATATATATATATCCTCTCACATAGAATCTGCAAGAATGCTTTGTGCCTAATACAGCATATTGCTGCTCCTGTGAGCAGCGGGTTTCTCTCATCTGTGAAGCATCCCCCTAAGGCTATTAAATTCACCTTACATACCCAGCTGTCAAACGACTAGTGTGACCTTGACTAATTGAATTTTCCTCTTTCTTCTCTCTATTAAAAAACAGAGATCATTAAAATAAATGTTCCCTGTAGTTTCTTCTATATATTCCTCTCTTTAAAAGCCCTTCTGCCCCAAGAATCATGAAGCCAAATGCATGTGATACAATCTCATTGTCTTACCAAAGAACCAGATCTCCTAAAGAAAGAAAGAAAAGCATTCCTGGAACTGAATGACAATTACAATACAACACAACAAAACCTATGGGATACCTTAAAAGCAGTCCTAAGAGGGAAGTTTATAGCCCTGGGTGTCTACATTAGAAAAACAGAAAGAGCACAAGTGAATGATCTAACACTGCAGCTAAAAGCACTTGAGAGGCAACAACAGATGAA
>VZQC01004208.1:2621888-2758615 GCA_009823505.1 Rhizomys pruinosus
CATCATGAGCTTTGCAGGAAAATGGCTGGAGCCAGAGGACATCATGCTGAGTGAAGTAACACAGTCCCAGAAAAACAAACGACGAATGGTATCCCTCATCTGTGGATGCTAGTGCCAATTACCTAGTTGTAAGTATTCCTTGTGCATGGCCCCTTGAGCTTTTGTCCAAAGCAGTTGGGAATGATGCATATTGGAAACAACAACAGCCACAACAGAAAGGACTGCATCAATGAACTGACTGAAACAGTGAACTTCTGCTCAAAACAGTCAACTTCCACATGGAGAATATTGAGACAGACTGAGAAAGAGATGAAAAGCATGTTTGTCAGAATGCATGAGCTCTGGAGGGGTGAGGGGATGGGGGGACACGGGTCTAGATTTGATAAAAAAATATATAAATTAATTAATTAATTAAAAAATAAAACTAAATTATCTTGTAGATAAAAGAGGATGTTACAGATAACATCATAAAAGGACATTGGATATATATTAATGTCATGGCTGTTACCTGGAAATTTAGTTTGGATTAGAATTAAAAAGTAACTTCAGTGTGACCAATTTTTTTTTATTTTATTTATTTCTGTATGTGTATGAATGTACTGTCTGCATGCAAGTTTGTGCACCCGTGTCGTGCAGTGCTGCGGAGGTCAGAAGAGGGTCTCGGATTCCCCTGGAACTGGAGTTCTCCTGGAATTGGAGTTTCAGACGGTTCTTGTCCACCATGTGGGTGCTGGGGATCGAACCCGGGTCCTCTGCAAGAGCGGTCGGTGCTCTCAACCGCTAGGCCATCTCTCCAGCCCAAGTGTGACCAATTTTAAACACCGTAAGTAATTTAGTTTATCACAAGTAAAAATAAGTTAGAGGAATCTTAATTAAACATACATTGTGATTTTTAAGTTACCTGATTAAGACTGGATCCTGTGGAAATAAGGTATATATATATATATATAAAATCTACCTTATTGCATGTATCTAGATTATTGCATATATCTACCTTATTGCATGTATCTAAGTGCATCTGTATTGCACAATGCCCATGGAGGTCAGAAGAGGTGTTGGATTCCCCTGAAACTAGAGTTATGGACAGTTGTTAGCAGCCATTTGGTTGCTGGGAATTGAACCTGTGTCCTCTGCAAGAGCTTTCAGTGCCTTAAACATTGAGCTATCTCTCCAATCCATAAAGTATTGTCTAAATAGTCTACATATGGTAGTTTATTATATCAAGAGAGTATAAGCAGATTATATTACTTGTGAACTACTTTTATTTTTGCCTTTGGGATGGCAAATCTTCAAGTGTACTCTCCTGGAATTAAAATGAGGAGGATGATACACATGCTGTCTGTTCTCATAGGGCCTACAATCTAAGTTTATAGTTAATGACCTATGTGTAGGGATAATTTGCAAGAGTTTTAAGGCGAAGGGAAACAACCAAAAACACTTATGGTTCAATAGGTGCTTGTATTATCTAGGAATTTTCACCCTAAAGATATTATAGATTCCTGGCTGAAAACTTTCCAATCAGTACTCAACATGGAGAAACATAGAACCAGCTGGATGGAGGTGGCTCAAAGAGGCAATCCCAGGACAGCCCAGTCTAACAGGCAGCATCAATGATAACCAATCAAGAGAATGTTTAAGGTAAATTACAACTTAGCACAATATGCAAAACTCAAATTCACAGACTTTAAGAGTAGAAAGAGACTGGCAGTAAATTTAAAGGTGCTTCAAATTTGCTAAACACCTGAAAAGCATCTTACTTAGGTCCTTCATCCAGACTTTCTCCAGACCAACTAAGGTGCTGGAGATACAGTTCTCCCAACTTATTTGATGTTAGGACTACAGTACCCAACTCTTTTTACCATTAAGTGTCCATTAATTCCCTTTGAACTTTAGAAGCTAAAGGGCATCAATATAAAGAGAATTATAAAATATCCAAGTGACCATCTCAAATTATGTGAAAATGAGATCAGAACTCCATGCCCTTTCCACTAGCACACTTTATTCTGTTTATATTTTGTTGCTCAAGAAGGAATTAAAAAATTCCGTTTTTCATATTATTTGCTAAGGAGTTAGGCCTCTTCTTAGGAAAGAAGACATGGTATGCAGACAGTTCCTAGGACTAAAGAAATCAGGCACTTAACTTTGATTTCCACTCAAGTAGTTTATTTTCCTGGGAGAATTAAAAAGCTAAATTCCTTATAAAATATTAACTTTCAAGTTGATTCTGCAAAGTAAGTTCATGAGCAATGAGGCTCAGAGTGTGGTCCTTTGAAGAATACTGTGTTGCTGCCCAAAGGTGGTCTGCTACAAAAATTCCTGTCACCAATAACAGGGTTCTAGGAAGTCAACGTTTTCATTGTGCCTCCTGTTAAAAACATTATGTGTTTCATTCTCAGCAGTTAAATGAATTCTGAAAGTCCTCCCCCACCCCTTTGCAACAGTTAGCTTTGTCACTGTTCTGACACTAGCAGTTTTAATGGACTTCCTATACTGGAATCAGAGAAAGAGGCACTTGCCAAGATGAATTAGTACACACAGGAACAGTGCTCAGTTGTTACCCCTTCTATTATAATGTTAAGTGTAAAGTAATTCAAGTATTCTTGTCCCTTGCCAAAAAATCATTCCAATCAAGGATCGTCTGATTAAATGCGTGTGGAGAAAATAGATTTTTTTTCCATCTTCTGGAAATGCTGAGAGATGCCTCACATCTTTCTGGCTGATTTATTTATTTATTTATTTATTTATTTATTTATTTATTTATTTGAAGAAAGAAAGAAATCCATTATGTAAAATTTGGAGATTTGCAATGTCAGGCATTCTACTTTAAAAACATGCTCATGTAGCCAGGTGTGGTGGCGCACACCTTTAATCCTAGCACTTGGGAGGCAGAGCCAGGCAGATCTTTGTGAGTTCAAGGCCAGCTGGTCTACAGAGCGAGTTCCAGGACAGCCTGGAGCTACAGGGAGACCCTGTCTGGAAAAGACCAAAAAATAAAACATGCTCATTCCTTCAGGTATTCGACTTCAAAACTGAAGTTTTATCAGAAATTTAAAATATCAAGACTTGAAAAAGAAACAACTGCTGATTTTCACAGAAGCACAAGGAGTAAAAATTTGATTATTAAGGAATATTCATCATAGCTCATACTGCATGCAGTTTATTTAACATCAAGGTGCCAGATAGAAATAAAAATTTTACTGAATCAAAGGAATTCAGAGCCAAAGAGACTATGTTCTATGAACATAAACAATCCATAAGGAGATTTGGCTTCAGAATTAGTGTAAGGATTTGATTCTTTAATCAAATACATTAAAAACTTAATAGTTGAAACAATGAAAAAGAATAGGAAAAAAGAGACATGTTGTTTTGGCACTACATATGAGGACCAATATAGATTTGAAAATTAAAGTACATTTTATTTGAAGAACATATAAAAACTATGCAGGGAAAGACAGGCAAGAATAAGAACACTCAGGAGATAAGAAAAGCCAGAGGAAAATGTGTGTGTGTGTGTGTACCTGAAGGCTATATACCAAAAAAAAAAAAAAAAAAAAAGCAGTGCCAGGCAGGAGAAACCCCCCTTCAAGTTGTTAGAGTAGTCCACAAGACTATCAAAATAACACGTTATTCACACAGCCGAACTTAAAGGTAAGAAATGATTCTATTGTTAAAGGCAGGTAATACTTCAGACATAGGAGTTGGAGCAATCAAACTGAAACTGACCTGGACCCTCCTTCCTGAAGACAGGCCCTCATAGCATCAAAAGACACTGCAAAGTGCCAAGGGAATAAACCAGTCACTGATCCCATCCAGCCATAAAGCCTAGGAGCCACAAAAATGAGTGTCCCAGCAAATAATCTCTATTGGTGCATAGGGACACTATCTTGTGGATAATAAGCTGATGTGTAATTGGACTTAAGGCCTGCTCAATGGAAGGGAACTCATGTGTGGTACTGTAAACATAGCCAAAACACATATCAGGAGATGTCACAGTACCTAAAGTAAACCATACTTTGTCAAATTCCTAGACCAACATATTTTCTTAGTAAATATGTATTCTACATTCACAGACAAGTATACCTCTCAGCACTCATCAAGGAAGCTTCTTTCTTCAGGAGATGGAGATTATTACTGAGTTCTACAACTAGTCAAATGCAGACATTATGACTGTGTGATATGCACAGCTCTAAGTGACACATCTGAATGCAATGTCTACACATAAGGCTCAGGGAACATAGCAGAACAGGGAATGAAAAAAATACTAATGCATCTTACAATTCTCACCAGTGAAGCTTCCTCATCTAACAGATGGTGATTAACTCAGAAAGCCACTAATGGCCATAGTCCAGAGAATTAGACACTGCAGAGTACTTATCCCTGAATTAGACACCGATATCAAATCTCTGCCACCCAGTAGGTAATCACAAGGAAGCAGGGTTTTCCTGGCAGCTAAGAAGTTACTCATATGAACACACAGAAATGGCAACAGTATGCACAAGACTCAAATCAAACAAAATCCCAGCATAGAACTGGAGAAGAGGGGTAGAAAACCAGCCATAGCTGAGTAGCTATTGGCAACTAATGACTGCTAGTAGAGGGAGACTTGGTTTTCTTTGGGGGGTGACATTAAATAGATTAACCAGGGTTCAGTAGAGGTTGTAGGATACAAATTTGATGCAATTGGACCTAATATATATGATGGAGTACATGAAAACTGTTAGGGGCACCTGTGAAGAAGGTTGGAGGTAGGAGGGGGGGTGCCTGTATTTGATCAAAATTTATTGTGTAAAATTCACAAAAATTTCATTATTTTTTAAAAGAAATAGCAACAGAAATGTATTGAACAGCTTACTTGTTTCAGACATGGTAAGTCACTTTCTATCACTTAATTCATTTTAATCTGGGCAGAGAATTTGTTAATTGAAACACAAATTCAAATTATGTGTATTGGAACTATTCTCATCATTTAAGGTTATGGATTCACCAAGTATCTCTGTATTTGTCCATGCTGAATTCTAGACAGTATCCAGCAATGGTTAAAACATAACAGTTTAATCTAGTGTTCCATGTTTAAATGCTGAATTTAAGATATCAAAGGAGTTGATGTATAATTCCCCAGAATCCTTGCTTTCTCTCCATGTGTTGCAGGGTCATGAGGTACTTCAGTTATTGTATCAGGAGCAAAGATAGTTTCAATCTAGAGAGTTAGTAAATTAATAGGATGTTAAAGGAATTAACTCTATGTTTTAGGAAATGAGTGACAACTTGAAAACAGTGATTCAAAAGGGTAAAATATTGATTTTGTTGTAAAAGTGGATTTCAATGTACAAAATACTAACAAGAAAAATCAATACTTCCTTTCATTGCATAGTGTGCCTTTTAAAGGATCATTATTAAGTCTTGCCAAGACTGGCCATGTCATTCTGGGCATGTTCCTAGCAGTTGCTGTCTTAGTTAATAGTACACAACACAGGTTGCAGACTAGAACAGGGATCACTCACTGTGATCTTCATGCAGTCCCAGGACCCCTCCTTAAAGCCATCTTCCCAGGTAAAGGACAAATGGAAACTCACAAACACTGACTTTATCTCTCAAGCTCAAGGTCAGGAGATGTGATAGACTGTCAGCCCTTAATATCAAATGACCATGGGAATACTTAGCTTAGCTTTTCTGAAGAAGCGAACTTAAATATCCATAAGATGAAAGAATGTTCTTTATTATTTGGCCGTTAAGAGACCAGATAAATTTGAGAGGCCCTGTCTCACTAGAAATGCTGATCACATTGCAAAACAGTTTGCATCTGTTCTCCTCTGTCAAAGAATGACGCCTATCTGAACTCAAGTATTTCCTTCTTTCTTTCCTTCCTTTCTTCCTTCCTTATTTCCTTCTTTCCTTCCTTTCTTCCTTTTTTCCTTCCTTCCTTTTTTCCTTCTTTCCTTATTTCCTTCCTTTCTTTCTTTCCTTCCTTCCTTCCTTCCTTCCTTATTTCCTTCTTTCCTTCCTTTCTTCCTTTCTTCCTTTCTTCCTTCCTTCCTTATTTCCTTCTTTCCTTATTTCCTTCCTTCCTTCCTTCTCTCCTTCCTTGCTTCCTTTCCTTCCTTCTTCCCCTCCTCTCTCCTTACACACCTCTTTTTGGCTGGCCTCAAACTTACTATTTAGTTAGCTACAAATTCACAATCTCCTGCCTCTGATTCCCACACAATTAGTCCTGAGCCCAGGCCCACCTTTCATGGTACTTTCCAACATAAATTGGCCTCTTATATTTCCCAAGATGTCCTCCTTTCATACACACACACACACACACACACACACACACACACACACACACAAAAAAAAAAAAAAAAAAAAAACACTTTCTGAAGATGCAACTTGTTAATTGAGAAATTCTTTAATGTCATTCCTAATTGTATTATACATTATCAAAAATCATTATTTTACTTTCACAATATGTGAAAAATGAAAACTGCATAGGAAACAAAATTGAGAATGATTATTTCCATTAGTCAAGTAACGTCATAAAGCATTAGTTTTAAAATATCTGTCACAAGCCAGTCTCTTTATTTTATTTTTGCCAACGTTGATACTGCTCCTTAAAGAACTGAGGACAAGGTAATCGCCCCTGTAAAAAATTGTGCTTTATTTTTAACTACTCTATAATTTAAAAACAGATTTCCATTTGTTTCTTTAAAAGAAAGTCTAATGAGGAACATTTGCTTGTTTCCATGGCATTTCAGAGACGAATCACCAGCTGAAGGCGAGAAGGTGGATGCAAAAAGAAGGGACCAGCAAGAGATCAGAGCAGCCTGAGGCTCTGGCTGCATTCCCTGCTCTAGACACCATAGTAGAAGAGAGAACCAGTTCCTGAAAGTTACCCTCTGACTTCCACACACACACATATATGCACACCTAAAATAACAAATGTACAAAATTTTAAAATAAAAAGTAAAAGTGAGTAACATTGATAATAAAAGAAAATTTTAACCTTTGAAGTAAATAGGTAGTTATTTATAATCTTTAAAATGTTAACATTTTACATGTTATCCAAGGATCTATTTTTCCTTAAGAAAAGAATTCACAGGGGTTGGAGAGATGGTTGAGAGCACTGGCTGCTTTTGCAGAAGACCTAGATTCAAGTTTCAGCACCCATATGATAGCTAATGACCAACCATCTGCAAACCCAGTTTCATGGAAATCCAGTGCCCTCTTCCAATCTCCACAGGCATTGCATGACACAGGTGCATTTGTATACATACAATACATTATACGTGTAAAATTTTAAATATTTACTTATTTATTTATTTATTTATTTATTTATTCATTTATTTATTTGTATGAGTGTACTGTCTGCATGGAGGTTGGTGCACCCGTGTCCTGCAATGCTGCAGAGGTCAGGAGTTGGTATCAGATTCCCCCTGGAACTGGAGCTAAAGACAATTCTTAGCTGCCATGTGGGTGCTGGGAATCAAACCCAGTCCTCTGCAAGAGCATTCTGTGCTCTTAACTGCTGAGCCATCTCTCCACCCTGAAAATTTAAAAAAATATATATTTAAAAAAGAAATCGTGAATGGTAGCAAGATAAGAAATTCCCATCACAGAACACAGTTAGCAGCTACAAATGCAAAACCACCCCATTCTTATAATGGAACAAAATTGATTTATCTATGAGACTGCTGAATACTTAAAAACATCAAGTCTGAAGCCCTCTCTGCATTTGTGTTTATTAGCATACACAGTACACTGAGCTGATTTACCACTGAACAAAGTTTGCACATCAATGCCTGCTACCTCTGAACTCTTGACACTTGGCAATCTAATCACACAAGTAGATAACCAACATACGTGGTGTTATTCCAAGTCTAACCACTAAATTATGTACTAGTAATTTTCTCTTGTATGTATTTCAGTAATATGAAGAATTTAAATACAAAGCAAGTAATGCAAAGATTTCTGTAAATCTCCCATAGGGACAATATGACAATATTATATTTAGCAATTCTAGTAATCAAATTTTATCTTAATAACCTCTTGTTCTATTTTTCATATGTTGAAGGTCATGTGTCTGGCAAAACAGGCGCTGTGTGACAATCTTGGAAAAAGACCAAGCATATTAAATACAGGTTATGTTGTTGAAGACAAATTGATACACTGACAATGCATACAGTATTAGTGAAACCAAAAAAGTATAATTCACTAAAAAATGCAAGCTTGATGAATTAATGGATTCTAGTAAAAAGATTTGCGAATTGAAATGAAGGCAGTCATTAAACATAAGTTCAAAAATAGCTTAAGCTTCAATTTCATTATTTGTAAAATGATGGCATTTGATGATTACTATATTTCATTTAAATTCAGGCTGATATGAATTGGAGACAATCAATTAGTGTTCTTTCTCTGGTTGTTACCAGAACCATAGACCAGAGAGCATTCCTAGAAACAAGATTTGGCAATACTCCATTCACACACATACAAGTTCGGAGTCCTAATAAGAGATGTGAGTGGTAGAGGAGACAGTAAGGAATTTACCCGCTAGACCATTCTGGGAAAAAATAGGAAGACCTGCATGCCTAGCCTGAGCTTCAAAGTACTCACATATGCTCTGGAGTTGTGTAGAGAAAGGTAGGACAGATGTCCTAGATACCATAGTCAAGTAATCCTGATTATTTTCTGGACAGATTGGTCATTATTTTTTCTGGTCCTGTAGAATCTACTGGCTCCTGGGTCATCAGTATTGCTTGAAGGCACCATTCAGTCCCATCAAAGAGGACTGTGTGCCTAACCTGCTGTTCTAGGAACTAGAAATAAACTGAGGAGAAATGACACAGAAATGCAAATTAGAGGAACAAAACAGTAAGGATAGAAAGAGAAAGGGCTGGGGCCAGGCATGGTGGTGCAAGCCTTTAATCCTAGCACTTGGGAGGCAGAGGCAGGCAGATCTTTGTGAGTTCAAGGCCAGCCTGGTCTACAGAGTGAGTTCCAGGACAGCTGGGGCTACAGGGAGACCCTGTCTCAAAAAGACCCAAAAAAAAAAAAAAAAAAAAGAGAGAGAGAGAAAGGGCTGCAGCAGACAGCAGACTAAGGGGCCTTTTTGGAGCCTATACCCAATCCTAACATTTCCAGACTTTTTGTTAATATAAATGAATAGAGGAATGATATTATAGGAAAAGAAGGTAGATGAGGAGACCTGTGGCTTAACAGGGTAAATTCAAGTATAGCTTCTTCTAGCTGAATTTGGGGCACCGTAGAATTAGGGTGTGGGCTCATATCTAGAGGCTGTAGCCACTTGTTGGTCTCTAGGGTAGAGGCTGCCATCTTGATTTATGCATGTCCCAGTGAGACAGTAAAGCATGTTGAACAATAGTCTGGATAAATGGAGTAACAGGTAGATGAAGACCCATAGATTGATCATTTAAAGAAATAATCACTAACATAGGTCAGCAGGGCTATGAAGAGTTTTAAAGTTAGTCTTGAATTAAATTTACCAATACCGCAGGGTAAAAAGAGTAAATAGAAGAGTTTATGACAGTACAGGCACCAAAGCAAAGAGGAAACAGGAAAGGCACAAGAGGAAATGTTTTTGTGTTTTGTTTTTTGTTTTTTTAACTTTTTTTTTTATTTTAGAGGATGTTAAGAGAATAGCTTCAAAGAGTAAAAATAAGTTTTCATAGGATTGTTATGGATCTCCTTAAAGTTAATCCCATTAAATAGTGTTTGAGTTTGGGTCAAACGAATGTTCAGGCACCTACAGAGGAAAGTAATAGATTGGCTATTTTTTTAAGGATAGGATAACCCAACCCAGGATATCATCTTGGCTATGGGCCTGTGGCATTCTAACTGTCCACATTCTAGATGTCTGTTGGTGAAATTCTAGCAACACAGGGGCAGCTTGTAGAAACTCCGTCACAGATGTGGCTCGCTTCATAGTAGATAGAGGCTTATGTTCCTTGTGGACTCTCCCTACCAGCTTTCTGCAGAGGACTGTTTCTTGCCACTGTTACAATATTAGCCATGATGTTCTTGCCTGATTTTTCCCCCTGTTGTCCTATCCGATATAACATCCATATAACAGAAACAATATATCCAATATCAAAATAATCATGAACATAGAATGTCTCTAACAAGCAAGGAGAGCAGAAGAGAAATACAGGAACTCTATGTAATATTAGGAAAGTGTATTACTTACTTTCCGTTGCTGTGAGAAAATGTCATAAGCAAGGCAACTTATAGAAGGAAGGAATTGCCTGGTTGGTTTATGGTTCCAGAGGGATAAGAGCCCATCATGGTAGAAAGAATGATGGCAAAGGAGGCCAGGGCAGAAGGCTGACAGCTCACATCTTCAAACAGGCACAGGGAGCAGAGGGAGAGAGAAAGAGGGAGGGAGAGAGAAGGAGGGAGAGAGGGAGAAAAAGGAAAAGAGAGAGAGAGAAATAGAGGAGGCTAGAGAGATAACGATTTCTCCATCTCCCCTTCTCCAGGAGGCTACTGGGATTTCTGCTTGCCCACATCGTTGTTTTTCTCTTGAATTCTGCTACAAGTGTCCTTAACCTTCCTTCAAAGTTCCTTTTTAAATTAATTTTATTACTAAGACTAAAAGGCTAAAAAAAGAACCTCAGTTTCCCTGGTAACAATTTTTACCTGTCATCTTACCAAAATCAAAATTAGCATCACTTCTCTCACTTAGGAATACATGGAGCAAGACTATAGACACCACCCCAGTTTCTGCACCAGAAAGATCCATGCTACACTGTCCTGATAGGATTCCTGTCAAAGGCAGACCACAGGTGAAAAACATAAAGGTGACCCATAGGAGTAAGAACAGGCCGGCCACCAGTTACCAGCCACAATGAGGGCAGTAGTGTGTCAGAAAAGAGATGGAAATTATTTATGAGCAAGAAGACTTGAAAATATTTGTATCTATTGGAAATCATACACAGCCAACATATAATTGTACACTACTGCTAATTATACACATTTAAGCAAATACCCTCATGAGGAATTGAAATTCCAGAAATTATATGAAGAAAACCAATGTGCATTTGAATATTTTATAGATATAAAAATGTAACTAAGATTTCCTGGGCTAGGTAGAAAGTCCTTTGGAAAAAAAAGAGAGTAACCTATTCAATGAAAGTGTTAAATATTCTCCAATATCTGCAGCTAGCAACTTCTCAGCACGGGTTGAGCTGAATTTCAAAACCATTGTCATTCCTAAGACAACCTGTAGTTTTAAATGACTAGGCTGTCAGCCTTTAAGTTCCCTGCATTTGCCTTTTCTGCTTTAGTGAATAGTAACAATTACACTGCAAACAGCATGTTATTTCCAACTGTTTTTTTGACAGAAATCTTTGTGTTACAAATATCACAAACTTGAGTTAGTTTGCATGATTCATTTTTTTATGTAAATCTTAAGGGTGGAGAGATCTTTTTTTCAAGCCTTCAATAAATTTGTCCTTTAAAACAGTATTGACGTTTTCTTTCTCACACACATAAAAAAAAAAAAAAAAACTAGTTCCTGAGCAGAATGGTTGGAAAGGATTTGGGAGGATTTGGACACCATTTTTAGCATACTATTGTTAGCTTCGTATCCAAGACTTTATACCAGTTAGCATGTACTGAGTTAGAGGAAGTGATGTCATTTGGAAAAAAAGAACCTAAGAAAGTATATATTATTTTTTCCTCAAAAATAATGTCTCAGTCTCTTCCATTTGAAAATGAATAGATTGAATTGTCTCAGATGATACAACTGAAAATATTAGTTCTGATTAAAGAAAGAAGGAAAAAAAATGTACATTGTGCTGGAAGGCAGAATAGGGATGACCCAAACTCCTAATGACACTTTTAGCCAGGGATGGTGGCACACGCCTTTAATCTTAGCACTTGGGAGGCAGAGGCAGGCAGATCTTTGTGAGTTCAAGGCCAGCCTGGTCTACAGAGTGAATTCCAGGACAGCTGAGACTACAGGGAGACCCTGTCTCGAAAAGACCAAAAAAAAAAAAAAAAAAAAAAAAAAAAAAACTAATTTAAACAGTTGGCATCAGCTGAGTCTTTGAAGATTTAAGATATGGACCCTCCTCAAAGGTGATAAAAGATAGTTTATTCAGAAGCCAAATATATATGAGTGACCATGGCCTGGGAGCATGGATGCAGGTTACCCCAAAGTCCATGTTCCAACATGGTGACAACTTCATGTAACTGAACAAAGAATGTCAGAAGTCAAGACAGTTTTTGGACTGGTGAAGGTAACAGAAAGGTTATAGCAAAACTGGAAGGGTTGGGCGCCAGCCCATCAATGCCATTTGAGAGGCTCCTTGGGTTGGTGGAAGCTGGTGGTCTGCTAAATTAATACATTCCAAGAGCTTTTTTTCTATTAATTATTGACAGGATGTTAAGTAAGACACAGAGGTGGGCAAAGAATGGCTCTGTAGGGGCCTAAAGACTGTCCAGTTATAGATGGCAATTAGACTCTGGGCCTACAACATTCCAAACTCCCCACAACACTGAAGTTCCAATTCAGCCTTGCAGAAAGTTTGGTTTGAACATGCAATTTTGATTTTTTTTTCCTGGTAACTTTCATTCTAATAGTCAGATTAAAGCCTATGTGCTGATATTTTTAATTTCCTTTAAATATTGAAAATATTTTTTTCTCAACACACAGATTGTTTAGAAAGCAAATCTAGCATTTGTAATATACAGTAATCTCAAGTAATTTATAAGATCTATTTATATATCAGTTGTCTGTATATCTGTCTATCTGTCGACCTATCTAGCTAGCTAGCTATCTATGTATCATTTGTCTATTTTCTGAGCACCGAGTAGGCACAAGATGTTGGTTTTTGCAAGGATGAATAAGTGAATGGCAGACAGAAATGTTTCAGCCTGTGGCCAACTTTCCTCCAAGCTTGACTAAACTTGAGATAGATATTTTCCTGACTATAGTCCCTACTGTCCTTTTTCTTAGCCAATTTACTTTACAAAACTCACAATTGTAACTTCTTTCTCTGCTTCTTTGTGATGTAAATCATCCAGCCTCTTTCAGTTTTATAACCCAGAAATGTCTTTTTCAAGCACTTGGAAAATAGAGCCATTGAAAAGTACACTCATCTTTCTGGCTCTGTGGATGTGCAGGAGCCTGAGCTGATAAGGGGCAAGCAACAAACACAGGGGGCCTTAATCCCATTGGACAACTTCCTGTCTCAGTCTTCCAGTAATTTCCCACCAGCTCATGCTGCTGCAGTCTACAGAGGCAAAGGATGAAAGGCTGACTGTCCCTTGGCTGGATAGTGACACAACCACAGAGCTGTACTACAGTAGCATATCTGCTCATCAGTAATGATGAGACACCCCAGTATCTGCTGGGACCTATATGGCCAACTGGAATTGCCTTGGCTTCACTGTAAATACCTCTCCATACCATCAGGCATGCAAACTTGCCTGTTCCCAGCATAAATCTGGTGACTTGCCACTTCTATAGAATCCATGTTAAAACAGGAAAGGAGATTAAACTCTATTCTGGGGAAAACCTGACCCATTCTTGTAATCCTTCACCATTTCTTCAGGTTAAACCATGAATAGTAGTCCTCTTCTTCATCAATATTTGCCCCTAAAACAAACTATGCAATATCAAAACAGTGCAGCTCTCTCTTGAAAACCTCACAATTCTCCCTTGAGTGTGGATATTTGCTCTGTAATAAATTCCAACCCATCATTTTTCTCATCTCTGAATTCTTACTTCACTGGAGACAAGAACTGGACACACTGGGTAAAGGTCTCCTCCTGTATTTTCTGCTTCTGCCTCATCCTTTATACATGACTAGCAACTCTAGTGTTTAAAAACACTTTGTTCAGCAGAACTGAGTTCAACCCATAAGTCTGTATTGTAATACTTTTGAATAAAGTCTTCCTGGCATGTTAAATATATCTGATATTCTTTTTCTTTGATATCCTCAGCACATACATGGCCTCAGGGTGTAAAAGTCATGTTTCATGGCTAATTTAGTGCAAGGCAGAGTCCTGAATTTGTTTATGGAAGAAAATAAACGAAGGAAGACATACAAAAAGTTTGTATTTATAGCCCAAGAAAAAGAAGGGAAATTGAGAAAGTAAGTCAAAGCCAGAAATAAAGACAACTGAATTTCCTGTAGCCTGGTATTTACTTGAATATGGTTGAATGGTTTCTGTTAGGTTCCAATTGAGGGGAGACTTGGTGCTGGATAGTAAACAGGACTCCAAAAGAAAAGTAACTTGGGCTTTATTTAGGGCATTGGTCTGGCATCTGACTAGTCAGACAGCCAGCAACCATATGGCTGCTTTGGCAGGCTTTTTAAGGGGAAAATAGCAATAGGGTGTGGGTAATAGGGTGCATAGGGGAAAGTGGGATATTCTGCATGTGTGCTTTGTGGTCGGTATCAGAACCAACAGCTTGAAGAAAAACAGAGTGTTTCTCTCTTATGATGGCCAAGCAAGGTTACAGCGACCATTTCCCACAGTGTATGATGGTGGTCAAGGGTGAACACTTCTGGGGTTTCCAGGTCCAAGCTGACTGCCGTCTTGCCGTTTCACACTTGTGACTGGAGCTCTGGACTGTGAGTGGCTGACTTAGCTCTGTTTCATTGCACATTCCTACTCAGGTTTCAGTTTGTTTAATGACTGGGTTAGGTTTCCCATCCTTCACGTTTCCTCTGAGGACTAGGAAGCCTACCTTACTTTTGTTGGATTTATCGATTCTCCGTCTAAGTCTGTGTCCCTACCTCAGTAGTGAGTGACCCATTGACACTTTGGTCATTGACATTGCTCTCCCTAATCATCATCCAATGGGCGTAGTTGGTCTCACTATGGAATTCACAAGTCTGATTTGCTTTTAGTCCCCTCTGGGTCAGAACAGAGCAGTGGAGTTGGCAATGTGAAAAAAGGAACACAGAACAAAGGAAAAATAAAGGGGAAAAAGAGGAAAAATAAAAGATTTACCACTCCCAAAAAAAAAGGCTGGGCGCACGCCTTTAATCCTAGCACTTGGGAGGCAGAGGCAGGCAGATCTTTGTGAGTTCAAGGGCAGCCTGGTCTACAGAGTGAGTTCCAGGCCAGCTGGGGCTACAGGGAGACCCTGTCTCAAAAAGACCAAAAAAAAAAAAAAATTACCACAGGTTAATTCAGAATATCACCACTCAGTTGGTGATATCTGAATGGTGATAACAATATCACATAGTTAATGCAGAAGGGGCTTTATTCTGCTGGCTTGGATAGATTAGAATAGCCCATTTTCAAAGGAAAAAGAAACTTTCTGTTTGAAGGCATGTCTGCTTGTTTAAGGTTTCAGTTTCTACAGCAGTGAGCACTGGGTGTTTGGTTTGTCCCCTCTATGGGGACATAGTGCAAGAGTTCAATTAAAAACAATGGATCTGAATAATTTTATTTAACAGAATGAATAGCATTTGTTCTCAGTGCTTATTTTCACCTTCAAATTATGTTCTAAGATTAAAAATTCACTGAGTAAGGCCTAGAGAGATGGCTCAGTAGTTAAGAGCACTGGCTGCTCTTGCAGAGGACCTGAGTTCAGTCCTCAGCACACACATCATGTCTAACAACCATCCATAACTCCAGTTCTAAGGGATCTTACACACTCTTCAGGCTTCTGTGGGTCTTGTACTATATAGGTGCACATACATACATACAGATAAAATAGACTCATACACATAAAATAAAAATAAATAAAATGTATGATAAATTCACTGAGTGTTTTCAAATGATCAATCATCACATCATTCTAATTTTAACTTTTCATTATACTTGGATGCAACTGGCTAACAAATGCCATTGCTTCTTAAGTAATACTTTCTTTTTACTTAACTATTATTACCACAGAGAGCCCAAGTGATCTGCAAATCTAAATCCATTGTAAATATTAACAGAATAAACTATCCTGCTACATATATTAATATTTCTTTATTAATTCAGGAAGTTTTTTGTCTCACATAACTTAATTTGAAAATAACTTTGTCTACCATAGATCTGTTTATCCAAATAAGCAGACTTTTTAACTGATAGAGAAAAATCTTTTTTATTCTTTATGACTTGGTTAAAATCCCCACTTGACTTCTATCAATTTCACTCTATTACATCATAAACTATACTCACACTGTTAGTGTTTTTTTAATTTTTTTAAATTTTATTTATTTTTGTATGTGTATGAATGTACTGTCTGCCTGCAGGTCTGTGCACCCGTGTCATGCAATGCCGCAGAAGTCTGAAGAGGGTCTTGGATTCCCCTGGAACTGGAGTTCTCCTCGAATCGGAGTTACAGATGGTTTTTAGATGCCATGTGGGTGCTGGGGATCGAACCCAGGTCCTCTGCAAGAGCAGTCGGTGCTCTTAACCGCTAAGCTATCTCTCCAGCCCCCTGTTAGTGTTTTTAATGATTTGCAAACCTCCTTTGTGAGATTATCCAAGGAAACTCGTAAGTACTCTGCCTTTTTTTCCTCTCTTCTTCATGACATTACCAAAATATTACCAAGCGTGTGGTGTCTTTTTCAGATGTCACTGTGGATGCTAGGAACCCAAACCCAGGTTCTCTCTAAGAGCAGTCAGTGTTCTTAACCACTGAGCCACCACCACTACAACCCCTACAGGACTGACTTTGGATTAAGAGTTAAACATTTATTATTGACGCCTATTATTCTTGGTAGTTTGGGGCTCATAGACGACAAGAATTATAGAATGCTTTAAAAATATTAAAATCAACTTTATGAGAGATAAAGAGGTACAAATAGGAACATGGACAGTCTCATGATATAAAATCCTCAAGTTCCCAGAGGAAAGGATGTTGACATACTAGGTCATGTTTATTCAGGGGAGGGGACCCCAAGTTACAGACTTGGAGCAGAGATTGTCTACTGTTCACATTTCCAGAACATATAAACCCTGTTCTTTAAGGGTACATATTTTAGCATTCTAATTTAGTAATTTGGACATTCGATTTCACTGTCCAAAAGGGTACCTGTCTTGCTGCATTGTTCATATACACAATATTACGTGAGCACCAAAAACTTGCCGTTGAGTTTGGTTTAAATTTTTTCCTTCTTTTTCCTCTCTCTCTCTCTCTCTCTCTCTCTCTCTCTCTCTCTCTTTGCCATATACTGAAATAATTGGACAATTTTTTATAATTGCATTTTATTTCATCTGTTGCCATATTATCTATACCTATTTCTTGTGTTATTCCTGAGGTTACTTTTGAGGTTCTGTTTCATCTAATTTCTTCCTCACATTCAAGAGATTGTCTTAAATATAAGAATTTTAGGAAAGTACTTTCTATTTTATCCTCTTCTTATTTTCAGCTTTATTATGCATTTACTTCAATATATTTCATGAATCAGGAAATATTTTTGCTTTGCACAATCCATTTTCTTCTTAAAATATGTGTTTATTTAGAGAAATTGAGCCGACACTCTGGAAGGTCAAGCATTTTCTCCTCTCTTGATATATGCATTACTTCTCATAGTCAGTCATTCGGGTACCAATGCTGTGCTAGTTGTAGGTGAACCTGTATTAACACATCGAAATCACCCACAATTCTTTGTTAACAGTGGGGTTCAGTATCAGTGATGTACATTCTATGTATCTGGAAATGGCAGAAATCTACCACAGCACTATCATACAGACAAACCCAATTACCCAAATGCATCCTATGTGTCTTGCTTATTAGTCTTGCCTCCCCACCACTTTCTGGGAGTCACTGATGATTTTTACTGTTTGTGGTTTCACTTTTCTCCATGTACCAAATTCTTAGAATAATATATTTCTTTTTCAGGTTAGGTAAATTCATCTAGTAATGAGTACTAAGTGTCCTACATATGGGGCTGGTGCAGTAGCTCAGTGGGTAAGAGTGGGTGGTACTTGCCACCAAACCCAGTAGATCTTAGGTAATGTATTGGTTTTTCATCCAAATATTTGCTCTTAGCTTGTGGCTTATCCTCTCATTATTTTGGTACATTATATTTTAAACTATTAGATAATTATAAATACAGCTATCTATACTTACCAATGGCCACATTTAATCTGTTGATGCTTTTGTATAGATCTATTGTTCCTATATTATATTTTCCTCACTACTTTGTACATGGAATGCATCACTGTTAGAGCTGAGTTTTTCAGCCTTTCTGTGTTTAAACAGCACTTATTTTGCCTTTAATTCTGAAAGATGTTCCTAATTCTTCTAGGCCTGCCACCTGACAGCTTCTTTGTTTTAATCATCTCAGTCTTGAATCTGTTGCCACACTTTCTGACATGCATTGTTTTCATTTTAAAAGTCAGCTGTCATTCTTAGCACAGTATTAATTTGTTATTCTTCTGTCACTGCTATTTTCTTCACTGATTTATGGAACAGATTAAAATTCTTACTAAATTTGTGAATTTCAGGAGTTATTTCTTCAAATATTTTTCTGGGATCCTTTTATCTTCCTTTGTAAATTCTAGTTTTGTTGCTTGATGTTGTCTTGCAGTTCTTGATATTATGTATAATTTCTATTCCATATTCTTTATACATTTAATCTTGTAAAATTTTTATTGGCATATATCTTCAAGTACTGCAGTGTAAAATATGCTTGTGTATATTTTTCATCTCAGATGTTATAATTTTTACCTCTGGATGATAGATTTGATCATTTCTTCCCTTCCCTTTAGTGGCTCTATACACATTCTCCCACGCTCTTGGCCACATTAAATAGCTATAGTTACTCTATCAATGACCTTATCTAATGCATAATCTGCAGCATATCTTAATTTTGAAAGAATGTATGCTGATACCTAGAAAACTTTTCATGTATGCACATCAGTCGATATTCATCTAAATGCTTGATGAGGATTGTCTGTGCACTTTGAGGTCTCTCGTACTTGCCCTCTTTCAAGCTTGTTTGCTTGTTCACTCTCACTCTTACTGTCTCTAGCTCTCTCATTCTGTCCTGTGAATTTAAAGATCTTTAATAGCTGTATTACTCACTTTTCTATTGCTGTGATCAAACAACTGTGACCAAGGGAACTTATAAAAGGAAGAGTTTATTTGAGCATATGGTTCCAGGGAACTAAGAGTCCATTGTGGCAGAAGGCATGGTTGCAGGGGCTGGAGAAGAAAGCTGAGGTTCACATCTTCCAATGAGCACAGGAAGCCCAGAGAGAGACACTGGAGACTGCAATGTTTGTTGAACCCTCTAAGCCTGCCCCCAGTGACATACTTCCTCTACCATGGCCACACCTTCTAAGATGTCCCAAAACAGCACCACCAACTGGGGACAAAATGTTTGAATACTTGAAGCCTATCTGGGACATTCTCATTCAAATCACTACATTAGCCAAATTCCCACTTTTCATCTCATCTCATCTCATCTCATCTCATCTCATCTCATCTCATCTCATCTCTAGCTTTGGGTTTGTGTTTCACAAAGCTTCTTCCCATGATTCATTGGGTCATATATTTTCTTTGGGTTTTTGTTTCTATTACAAAGTTAAGTTCTCCACAGTAATTCTACCTGAACAGGAAGTTTTTAGTTTTTATAAAGATACTTATTTCAGATATTTCATGATAATTTCCATCTTCAAAGTTTAACATAAACAGAAATATACTAAAAGTCTAAGAATGAGTCATCTGAGCATGCTGTATTTTCAGATATAGTCAAAATCCAGATACATGCGCTTTTCTAAATATTCAAGTAAAACAATTAGCAACACTAAAGTAATTGCTGTTTTTCACTTTTGAGATATACCCTTGTAGAGGGGAGCAACAAAACCTCAGCGAGGGATATGAAAATTGCCATTTCTTTGCTGGGCCAATTTAATAAATCCTCTTTCAAGGCAAGGTGGTGACTTTTTATTTTATTTTTTGCTTATTTTTATTTATTTATTTATTATATTTTAAGGGATTCACATTATAAAAGCACAGTTATTTTCAGATCACATTGACATTTCTCAGTTTGCCATACAATTAGATAACTGGCGTTAGCATCCACAGATGAGTGGGACTGTGTTACTTCACTTAGCATGATATCTTCTAGCTCCAGCCATTTACCTGCAAAGCTCATGATGTCATCTTTCTTTACCCCTGCATAGAACTCCATTGTGTAGATGTACTACATTTTCTCTATCTACTCGTCAGTTGAGGGGTACTTGGATTGGTTCCAGCTCCTTGCTATTGTGAAGAGAGCTGCAATAAACATGGTTGTGCATGTATCTCTGTGGTAAGATGAGTCTTGTGGGTACATACCCAGGAGTGGTATGGCTGGATCGGGTGGCAAGTTCATTCCAAGTCTTCCAAGGGTTCTCCACACTGCTTTCCATAGTGGCTGTATGAGTTTACATTACCACCAGCAGTGGATGAGTGTTCTTCTTTCCCCACAACCTCTCCAGCACTTGGTAACATTTGTTTTCTTGATCCTAGCCAGTCTTATTGGAGTAAGATGATATCTTAAAGTGGTTTTAATTTGTATTTCCTTAATTATTAATGATGTTGAACACTTCTTAAGATGTTTCTCAGCCATCTCTAATTCCTCACTTGTGAAGTCTCTGTTCAGCTCTTTGCTCTATCTATTGAGTGGGTCATTTGTTTTCTTTCTTCTTTGTTTTTTGTGTAGTATATATACTCTGGAAATCAATGCTTTTTTCAGATGTTTCTGCAGTGACAGTTTCTTCCTACTCTGTGGGATTTCTCTTCACTTCCTTGTTTCTTTTGATGTACAGAAGCTTTTGAGTTTAATGAGGTCCCATTAGGGTGATGACATTATAGGCCCTTTCCAGCATCTTCCAGCACCTATGATATTGCCCCTTCTTCTTAGTAGCTATATTTATTACCCATATCACATACAATTTGCCTTAGCAAATGTGATATATTTAATTTTTTAGGTATACATGAATAGTTTCAATTATTCATAAATTATTGAACTTCTTTACAAAGCAGATTATTATAGAACTTGAAGATATACTAAAGAGGGAGAAGATGATCAGGAAACCCATGCCTGGATCAATCTTTAAAAAGTTAAATGCCTGTTATGATGTTTCCCTTTTCATCACAAATTCTATTGATTTGGACTCGCTCTTTCTTTCTTTTTGTTAATTGGGCTAGAGGTCTGTCTATCTTGTTTAGACCCAGTCATACCACTCCTGGGTAGTGGTATGACTGGGTCTAAACCCACAAGATTCATCTTACTGCAGAGATACATGCACAGCCATGTTTATTGCAGTTCTGTTCACAATAGCAAAAAGCTGGAACCAGCCAAATGCCCTTCAATTGAGAGAGAAAATGTGGTACATCTACACAATGGAGTTCTATGCAGTGGTAAAGAAAAATGACATCATGAACTTTACAGGTAAATGGATGGAACTAGAAGATACTATGTTAAGTGAAGCAACACAGTCCCAGAAAAACAAACTATGAATATGTATCCCTCATCTGTGGATGCTAACACCAATTACCTCCTTGTAAGTATTTCTTGTGCATGGCCCCTTGAGCTTTTGTCCAAGTAATTGGGAGTGATGCATATTGGAAACAACAACAACAACAACAACAGTAAAGACTGAATCAAAGAACTAACTGAAACGGTGAATTTCTACTCAAAACAGTCAACTTCCACATTGAGAATTTTGAGAAAGACTGAGAAAAAGATGAAAAATATGTTTTTTAGAATGCATGAACCTGGTGGGGTGGAGGGTAGGGAGGGGGATACGGGGTCTAGCTTTGAATAGTAACATAATCTTGTTTTATATATATATTTTTTTTAAGTTAAATGCAATTCATAACACTACCCATTTGACAGATAGTAGATTAGTGCATAACAACAACCAAATTTTGAGAATATTTTGATTGCAAGTGTTCCTCTTCCAGGCTGGAGAGATTGCTCAGCAGTTTAAGAGGAGTGCCTTGCCTGTTTTTTGCAGAGGACCCGGGCTTTAGTTCCAGCACACATCCTTATCTTCAGTTCCAGTGGATCTGAAGCCTTCTTCTGACCTCCAAGGGCATTGCATGACAAAGGTACACTTACACACAGTCAGGCAATACACTCAGACACAAAATTAAAAGAAATAAATAAAATATTTTTTAAAAATATGTTCCACTTTGATCCATGCACTTTCTCCGATTCCTTACCCTCCCTTGCTCTGTTCCTTCTCCATCCTTCCTTCCCTCTCTTCAGTCTCTCCTTAATAAATTTTGGAGGCGGGGCTGGAGGGATGCCCTAGCGGTTAAAAGCACCGACTGCTCTTACAGAGGACCCAGGTTCGATCCCCAGCACCCACATGGCGGCTGAGAACTGTCTGTAACTCCAATTCGAGGAGAACTCCAGTTCCAGGGGAATCCAACACCGTCTTCTGACCTCCGCGGCATTGCACGACACGGGTGCACAAACCTACATGCAGACAGTACATTCATACACATAAATAAATAAATAAAAATAAAACAAAATAAGTCTTTAAAAAATATTTGGAGGCATTAAGATAATGACACAAATTTACAAAGACGAATGTCAAGGATAAAATGGAACCTAGTATATTTGCTTTCTAACACTAGAACCAATGATGCTGTTACAGTAGCCTTTCAGGGAAAGTTGTTTCCTACTTTGTCCTGAGTAGAGATCTAACACCTCAAGCTCCCCAAAACCTAAGATTTAATCCAATTAGGCTGGTTAGGTCAATAATATGCCTAAGACACCACTCCTAAGAAAGATTTGACTACTATAAGCCATGTTAAAGGGATGGGAGGAATATTTTCTTAATGAGATAAAGTACTTTTCCTTCACGGAATCCCTCTCGCTGTGCAGTCACTTACGGAGCAGCCATGGAGACCTGGTAGTTGTGCCTGCCTTTCTGAATCCTGTCTTCTACAGGACTTTAGACTATTTCACCCTTTCTCTGAAGCTGCTTCTCTTTGCCCATGTAGCTGTTTGCCAAAACTCCACCCAAACTCAAAATGGCATGGTATTCTCTCTTGTCTCCTTCTTGCAGAAAATTGCTGAAATATACAACATTGGTTCACAGTGGCTTTTTCTTTTAATCTCTAATAAAGTTGTCTCAAATTTGCCTCTGAATCGGTTCTTAATTTCTTGTAGTAAGAAGACAATCAACTCTGATATGGTTCCTCAGAATTTCCAGTAATGATGTGAAACATTCAAAGATGTGCACTGCGTGGTTGGCTCCCCTTCACTTCAATTGCTAGTGGAAGAATTAGTTTTAAGTTTCTGCAGGTACATTTTTTTGCAAGTACAGAGTTATTGGACAAATTTCCAAAGCAATTATTTACCTTAGCAGAGGAGTGAAAATGCCCACTTTCATGTGATATTTTAAGAAACTAAAAAAAGAATACTTTGAAAAACTGTAATCAGAAATGTACTTCCTCTTCAATGTGCACTCGCATATAAATATGTCCTGATTATTTCCCAGGACCTCTTTCACCCCAGTCAGACGAAATAAAAAAATAATAATAATAAAAAAAGTTTAAGTGCCTGGACCAACAATTTCACATCTATAATTATACACTTGGCAGCCAATCAATTATCAGATGGTAAAATGAACTTTGACACTTTACAACTGACAAATAATAAAACTTTTCTCTCCTGAGTAGTAGCTGAGCTAAATCAGACAGACGTGAGGCTTAGTCAGCCTTAAAATTGGTATGCATGTATGCAAGTGAGGGTGTGTGTTAATATATCTATTTAGAGGGTAGCCAGTCTTACAGTTTTTCAAGTTTTTAATCTACCAAGCAGCTTTGAGAAGCAGATGCTGTTTATTATGTCTTTGCTTCTTCCAAGTTGATGTTAATTTTAGAAGTCAACTAGAAACATTAATTCTAAAAGCTACAATCCTTTGTCAAATTAAATGTGGCAAGGCAGATAGCAGAATGCTCTAAGAGACTATTGGAAATGGATCTGCTCAATGGAACTCCTAGTCCTTCTTTCAGCAGAGATCTATATTTATTCATGTCCCCTCTTTATTGTCCTTGGAAATCTATAAATTATATCTATATCCATCAGTCTGATGAATGTATTACTGTATACATGAAAGTAGAATTTTATCAGGAGAATTTTAATGAACCATAGCTACAGAACACAGCTTATGACAAACCATTTCTTCTGTTATTGACCACAGGTTTAAAATGCTTTCAAAGCAGAATTCAAGTAAACAAGACAATTGGGTACAATATGCATTATCTCTTAAAATAATTTGCTATTTGTGCTATTTTGTAGTATAAGAATATGATTGTTCTCAATTTTATTATTCAATTAAATTTGCAGCTAATTCATGTCATTATTTCTCATAACTGAACCTTTGAAAATTCTTTAAATTTCTTCATTAAGAAAAGATGTCATAAAATTATACTATTCGGGAGAATTGAAAATTTGAGATAGCACTTACCTGTGCCTCTTAACTCTTGAAGTACATGTATAATATTGAAGATTTTTTCTGTTTTACCTCCCTTTGTGTACAGTATTTTGATACATAATTGAAACTACACACTCAACATTAGCTAGGTAAGCCATTAGTGATTCACTGAAAAGAATTCTAAGGCTTGGATTGAGAATATTACCAAATATATATGAATATATAATATATATTATGTAGTTGACATTGAACTAAATTCTTTCTCTCTATCTTCCTCCCTCTCTCTATCCTTCTCTCCCTCCCTCCCTCTTTCTTTCTTTCTTTCTTTCTTTCTTTCTTTCTTTCTTTCTTTCTTTCTTTTTTCTTCCTTCCCTCTTCCTTTCATCTCTCCTGCTTAGGTTAGCATACAAGGTAGCAGCTCTCTTTATGGCATACTGACGCTATTCTGCTCATTCAACCCTCTCCCTCATCATTGTGCCCTCTTGTTAATGGTTTCTTTCTTTCTTGGACTAGGATTTTTCTAATGCAAAATTTGTTTGCACTTGCATTGTGTGCAGTCATACACTGTGTGGTTCATGTAACTGGTAAAGTGTGATCATAAAAATGAATACATGATCAGTAAATTATTAATAAAAACAGATAAACATTCACACATTTCCTGGTAAAATCTCTCTCTCTCTCTCTCTCTCTCTCTCTCTCTCTCTCTCTCTCTCTCATTTAATAATGTATCCTAAGAAAATTCAACTAATGTAAAAGTTAAACTAATGGTATTCCTGAACCCTGTGTTGCACATGTCATTAACCCAATTTGTTTGAGTAGTTTTCAAACTACTGCTTTTAAAAATCACTGCGCATTCTCAGAATCAAAACTAAATGACTTCGTTTACAAGTTTTTGGGTTTTGTTATTTATGGGCAGAATTGTTATTTAAATAACTCACCCCCCCCCTTATTGTAGCATTCCACTGACATTTTGGTAGTTCACTTTTACCTTCTATTTTATTGTTAGAGTGCCCTAATTGTAATCCAATTCTACTCTTTCTGTGAGTTTTGGTCAAAGCTAAAATGTGAAAGCTGATAACTCAATTAATGTAAAGTACTTGTATTTATTTTATTTTTAAATTTTTATTTTATTTTTTATGTGTATGAATGTACTGTCTGTATGTAGGTTTGTGCACCCATGTCGTGCAATGTGGCAGAGGTCAGAAGAGGGTATCAGATTCCCCTGGAACTGGAGTTAAAGACTGTTCTCAGCCTCCATGAGGGTGCTGGGGATCAAACCTGGGTCCTCTGCAAGAGCAGTCGACACTCTTAACTGCTAGGCCATCTCTCCAGCCCATACTTCTACTATTTAAAAAGTGTAGCACTATTGCAAATGATTTTTTTTGTATTGAATGTGAGCAGGGCAAATTTTTCTTAGAACGAAAGAAAATGTTTGAATGTTATACATTACTACATTCAAGATCCTTTTTGTTTTTAATCTAATACATATCTTAAGGATCACAATTCCTTTCACATAAGGAAATAATTACACAAAACTTATTAGCTAAAATTTATCTGATGGTACAAATTTCAGCAGTAGAGCTCAGATTTTTCATTCATTCATGAGATATTATTAAAAATCTCCTATGTTCTACCTGGGGAGCTAGATTATAATTCAATGTGGATCCAAGATAGGCATCATCGTAGCGGTGTGCTATATTGTGTTGACCTCAAGGTATTTTCCAAATAATGATCCAATATGTGATATATTGTGTTAAGTGCTCTGAATAAAGCAGGAGTATATCCTAGAACTATAAAGTCAAGAGACATAAGTCAGAGATAGAGAAAATTTCTGGGGAAATCTTTCCTAAAAATAATGTTAAATTGATTTTTAAATGTCTATATAAGAATGAATTTGGCAGAGAAGAATAATTCAGAATAAAATCCAGAACAGAGGCTGCTAAGGTCAGCAATGACGACGCTGACTTAGAGGGAAAGAGGAAGATGAGATAATCAAGAAGAGGTGCTAGAGAGGAGGCCAACTGGGGAAACTGAGACACTTCAATGGGCAAAGCTCCGGCCCAAGGATATTGGGAAGCAATGAAGGCATGTATGTAATTAATATTCAATGTATAGTCTTCTTTTTCCTGTAAAGCGAACTTCTCCATCAAGTAGAAATAGAAGTATACCATTGACAGTATTTTTAAAAGTTCAACACAGTATGGCCTACCAGCTCCCATCATAGAATACAGCGTCAGTTTTCTATGAGTGATGAGGTAAGACCTAAAAAGTAATCACCACAGTATTTACTATTGGTGAGAATATAGTTTGATAAATCTTCCTATCAAGATTTTTTTCATCCAGACTCTTGAGAATTTTAAGCTAAATTATTTGATCATTAATTGAGCATAACTCCTATCACTTTGAGAAACCAAGATAGAAAGATCAGCTGTTAGGCTGGGCATGGTGGCACATGCCTTTAATCCTAGCACTTGGGAGGCAGAGGCAGGTGGATCTTTGTGATTTCAAGACCACCTTGGTCTACAGAGTGAGTCCAAAGAAAGGTCAGCTGTTGAGAATCTATCATCTGGAGACATGTAAACTTATCCTTTTCCTTTCTTTCCACCTTATGTTCTATTTGTAATGTAATTTTTTCTTAAAATTTTTCCCTGCATGTATGTAAGTCCACCTCTGTCATTCAGTGCACATGAAGGCTAGAAGAGGGCACTGGATCCCCTGGATTTGGTCCATTTTTAGTTGCCATATGGGTTCTGGGCACTAACCTGAGTCCTCTGCAAGAGTATCCAGGGCTCTTGAATGCTAAGCCATCTCTGTAGCCCTTATTTTATAACTCTTAATAAATGACTACATGTGGGTGGTCAACCAAGATTTGTGGGGCCCATTTAATCCCAGGACGATCCATGTGGGAAACACATGCAGGAAAGCACACCATGTGGATACATGCTGAGGTCCAAATGCAGATAGCGATTTTATTGCAAAATGTCTAGCAAACATAACTCAAATCTCAGGCCAAATCCTAAACCTTTGTGTCACTATATCCCACCCTATGGGTGTGGCCAGGGAGTTCCCATTGGTTTAGAATGCTACCCATCTTAACTAAATTTTCCCTCTACTACATATTTTTAAAAAAATTTTTATTGATTTTTTGTGTATTTCATACAGAATATTTCAATCAGTCTTAATCATCTTGCTACCCTCTTCCCACTGGCACATTCTCAGCACCCTAAATTGGAATTCAGGCATTCTGTCATTTGTGTTAAAGCCTATTGTGTCCTTAGTGTCCCCAGACCTTCCTCACTGCAAGTTCATCTACCGAGGTCTACTCAGCCTATCTAGAATTCCTCACTTCAGAAAAATCAGTTCTTCCTCAACCACCAATGTATCTTCAGCTAAGACTGGGGCCTCATTCCCATTTCAAGAATTGTATGCTGGGTTTTCTCTGCTTGAGTTTGTGTAGGTTTTGTGCATGCTGACACCATTGCTGTAGGTTCATGTGAGCAAGATCCCAGAAGACCGTATGAATCTATTTCTATATGGCCATACACCTCCCTGGCTCTTGCAATCTTTCTCCCCTCTCTTCCACAATGATTTCTGAGTCCTGGGTAGGTGCAGTTTAATATAAGGATCCTGTCCAAGGATCAGCATACTCTTATTAAGAACTGCATACTGCAGACTCTTAATCACTATGCTTTGGCCATTTGTGACTATGATGGCTAATCCTGGGTGTCAACTTGACTGGACTAAGGAACAAATAAGAGAAAAAGGAACTTCGGATTGGACTACCTCAAACTGGACGGGTCACCCCAAATGTTGGCATTACCTTCTGCTGGCAGGCATTATAAAAGGCCGTGGTAAAGGGAGCTGGTCCCTTTTTCCCTGCGGCTTGCCTCTCTCTCAGTGGTGAGTTTGTCTTGCTGCTGTGATCAGCCCTTCAGATCCCAGCATGTACTGAGACCAGCAGATCTGGAATCCATCTGGCCTTCAGCACCAGATTGGGACTACTGAGACATCCAGCCTTGTGGACTGAGCAGTTCCCTGGATTCTCAGCCTCTCCAGTGTGGCACAGCTATTGTTAGACTCCTTGAGCTCTGTCAAGGAGTTCAACGTGAGCAAATCGAAAAATTGTATATAGCTATATATTCATCCTGTTGATTCTGTTTCTTCAGAGAGTCCTGACTAATACAATGACCTTCTGTGTTCCTGGCCTATTGCATGAGGGAGCTTCATTGCTGATAATTGAGATAATCATTAGTATCTTTTTTTAACCTCTTGTTCTATGATCCATGAGCCTTAGTTGTAGAGGTGGCATTGTAGATGTAAGTCTTAGGCTTGGGCAATTCACTAACAATGTCTGTGTGTGAACAGTTATGGTATATGTTACCTAGGAAGAAATTACATTAGTCTAGGGATCTGACAGCCTTGGAAAATTTTATGACCTCTCCATCCATGGGTATTTTGGTATGTTTACAGTACTACACATGAGTTTCCTCCCACTGAATGGGATTTACATCCAATTAAGCAACAATTGATTTCCCCCAGGATAAAAGTGTCACACACTACACCATGTCATTGATGCAGTTACTTGGTTTTAAAGCTAATACTGAACCATTCATTGATGTTCTCCCTTAGCAGGTTGTATAGTGCTCTCCGGAGAGTAGCCTTCAGGGAAAGTGGCTACCATGTCAGTTCCAGCTCCATCACTTCAAATCCAATCTTGAAGTCAGTCATCTCTTCAGCAATAGGTCTTATCTTCCAGTTCTAGGAAACAACCAAGGGCTGTAGAAACAGCCTGTATACTTTGGAGAGTCACTTGGATGAAGGAAAGTCTTTCCTGTTGGTCACTGTTTCTTGTTTCTTCTTATGTATACTTCAGCTATACACATGGACTCATGTAGAGATACACAATTCATCATTAGGTTGTTGGACTAATATGATTCCCTCAGGTTTTTTACACTACTAGGCGTTATTTTTCTCTCCTCTCTCCCCCTCCCTGTCTCACCCTCCTTCCATGCCTTCCCCATTTAAAGTGTCCCAGTTTGCCACATTTCTCTCTTGATAACACCAGTCTCCTATGGTCCCAACCTATCTTGAGCTCCTTCTTTCCCATTATCCCCAAATTTCCCCATATAACCCTCTCTCCCCTCCCATTTATATACCCCCATTTTGTCCATTTCTCTCTTAGTAACACCCGTCTCCATCTCCTTCTGTTCTCTCTCAGGTTCCTTCTTTCCCGTTAGTTCCTTGGTTCCTTTCTATGTTCCTGGTTCCTGAAGCTACATCAGAATATGTACTCACGTATAAGGATTTGGTGCTAAGATGCACAAATGAAGGAGAACATACCTTTGTTTTTATGAGTCTGTATTACTTCACTTACCGTAACAGTTTCTAGTTCATCCATTTACCTGAAAATTTTCATCATCCACTCCAGTTGAGGGACACTTAGGTTGCTTCAATCTCTTAGCTATTATGAAAAGAGCAGCAACAAACATGGACGTTCAAATATCTCTACCATAGGATTAGTTCTTGGGTATATGCCAAGGAGTGGTATAACCAAATTAAATGATAGTTTATGAGTTCTCCACACTGCTTTCCATAGGGGTTGCACAAGTTAACAACCCCATCAGCATTGAATGAGCATTCCCCTTTACCCACAACCTCTCCAGTATATAGTATCATTTGTTTCCTTGATCTTAGCCAGTCTTACAGGGTAAGATGAAATCTTAAAGTGATTTTAATTTGCATTTCCCTAACTACTAACAGTAATACAACAGTGTTGAACATTTTTTAATATGTTTCATAGCCATCTTAATTTCTTCTTTTGAGAACTCTGTTCAGATCTTTTAAGTGGGTCACTTGTTTTCTTGATTCTTTGTTTTATTTAGTGCATTGTATATTCTGGATGTTAAACCTCTCTTTGGTGAAGATTCTTTTCCCACTCTATGGGTTTTCTCTTCACTTCCTTGGTTGTTTCTTTTGTTGTGCAGAAGCTTTTTAGTTTAATGAGGTCCTAGTTATTGACTGTTGACTTTAATTCTTAAACAACTAATGCCTAATTCAAAAGTCCTTTCCTGTACCTATATCGTACAGGTTACTGCCAATGTTACTTACTTTTCTCAAAGTATTATAATTAAATGTAATGTTATAAGAATGATAAAATGACATTTCTTCAGATAAATATAATTAATTTTAAAGTACTATCATGTTTTCATCTGTGCATTTCACCTTTATACTCAACAAATGCTTTTTAATATAACACTTTTATTGATGTTTTGTGTATTTCAGACATCATTTTTCAGTTCAATTTAGACACATTCCCCTTTCCTTTCCCCCCACCCCAGATCATGCATTCTGTCATACATGTCCTGCATCTTTCAGTGTTTTTAAAGTTTTTCTCTGTAAAGGTTTATTGTTCTGGGCAGAATTTAACTATATCAGTCCATTCTGTGACCCAGTCCTTATGTTGTTGTGGTTTCCTCCCAATTGTATTGCTGCAAAAAATGCCTATATAAACATCATATATGTTCCAGAATTATGTCCTCCAGGAATAAACTGTATGTTAACTCTAATATATGTTTAGGAGTTCACATTTTTCCCTTTAATTTTATATTACTCTAAAATATGGATATATACCTTCTGTCCATATACATAAATTACCCTGTCTGAAAGTAACTGGTAAACTAATTCTAGGGCTCATTAAGAGATTCACATTATAGCATCACAGTTGCTTTCAGATAGAAAGAAATATAACAATAACATTGCTCAGCTTTTCTTTTAATTGGGGGATTTGGTACTAGCATCCACAAATGAGAGAAACCATTCTATTTGTTTCTTTGGGACTGTGCTACTTCATTCAGCATAATGGCTTCAAGTTCCATCCTTTTTCCTGCAAAGTTCATGGTGTCATCTTTCTTTATCTCTGGATAGAACTCCATTGTGTAGATGTACCACATTTTTGTTATCCACTCATTAGTTGATTGGCATTTGGGTTGCTTCTCGCTATTGTGAAGAGGGGTGCAATAAACATAGATGCGCATGTATCTTTGCAGTAGGATGAGTCTTGTGGGTATATACCCAGGAGTGGTATGGCTAGGTCAGTCGGTAGGCTCTTTTTGACTCTTTTAAGGGTTTTCCATACTGCTTTCCACAGTAGTGTACAAGTTTACGTTCCCAACAGCAGTGGATGAGTTTTGTTTTCTTGATCTTAGTCTTATTGGAGTGAGCTGATATCTTAGAGTGGTTTTAATTTGCATTTCATTAATTATTAACCATGTTGAACACTTTTTAAGATGTTTCTCAGCCATCTTTACTTCCTCACTGGTGAAGTCTGTTCAGCTCTTTACTCCATCTTTTGAGTGAGTCATTTGTTTCCTTGCTTCTTTATTTTTTGAGTTTATATAATCTGGAAGTTAATGCTCTGTCAGATTTATTACTGATGAAAGTTTCCTCCCACTCTGTGGGTTTTCTCGTCACTTCCCTGATTGTTTCTTTCACTGTACAGAAGCTTTTGAGTTTAATGAGGTCCCACTTGTCAATTGTTGACCTTATTTCCTGTGCAGTTGCTGTCTGATTTAGAAAGTCTTTTCCTATGCCTATGTCTTGTAGGTTGCTCCCAGCTTTTTCTTCTATCACCTTCAGAGTTTTGGGTTTCACACTGAGGTCTTTGATCCACTTGGAGTTGATTTTTGTACAGGCTGAGTGAGAGGTAAGGGTTTAATTTTGTTATTCTACATATGGTGATCCAGTTTTGCCAGCTCCACTTGCTGAAGATGTTATCTTTCCTCCAATGAGCTTTTTTGGACCCTTTATGGAATATGAGATGGCTGAAATTGTATGAGCTCAAGTTAGGATCTTCATTTTTGTTCCATTGGTCAGCAGGTCTGTTTTTGTGCCAGTACCAGGCTGTCTTTATGACTATAGCCTGGTAATATAGCTTGAAGTCCAGTAAGGTGATCTCCCCTGTATTGCATTTTTCACTCAGGGTTGCTTTAGCTATTTGAGGTCTTTTTTTCCATACGAAACAGGAAACTGAAGAAGGAATATAAGGAGACTATCCTATTCAGAATAGCCTCAAAAAAAAAAGAAAAGAAAAGAAATATCTGGGGGAAAACCTAACAAAAGACACAAAAGATCTCTTCAACAAAAATTTTAAACCCCTGACGAAGGAGATTGAAGAAAACATTAAAAGATGGAGAAACTACCCATGCTCATGAATTGGAAAAAATAATATAGTAAAAATTACATTCTACTCAAATTAATATACAGATTCAATGCAATCCCAATTAAAATCCCCATGAGTTTCTTCACAGACTTGGAAAAAAGGCCTTAAGTACATATGGAAAAATGAATGCTTTTTAAGCAATTATTTTTTCTTTATTTTGTATTTATTTACTTTTAGTTTATGTTTCAAGCATTTTACTTGCATGTATATCAACCTACTACATGCATGCAATGCTCATGGAGGGCAGGAAAGAGTGTCAGCTCCTCTAGAAGTGCAGCCAGTGCTCTTACCTACTGAGGCAACTCTCCAGAGCCTCTTTGATCAGTACTCTCATTTTTTTTCTTTAAAATATTAACAATTCTTTTTGTTTGCTGTTTGTTGTTTTGGTTTGGTTTTGTATGTTTCGTTTTTTTAAATAGGGTCTTCCTGCAACCCCAATTGCATGGAATCATGGGTGGCCAGTACCAAATTCCTGAGTCATGAATATATTGACTTGTCACAAACAATATTTAATCATCATTAACTCACATTTTTATGAATATTTTAGATGGTACGTCAATTTTTGTTCCCAGTTTACAAAATTTCAATGTAATAGTTGCTTCATGTTTTAATATGCTACCAAAATTTTCATGTATTTCAATGAAATGCTTTCCAACAAAACTTTCCACAATATAAAAAATGTGAACTTTTTCTGCAACCTTCCTACAAAAAGTCGTGCACCTCCTTAATGCCCTCTAAACTGCTTTTCTGTGATATTATACAAGAAAGATAGTCTTTTATTTATTATTTTTCATTTTCATGTGTTTGAATGTATTGCCTGCATGTACGTATAAATCACCTGTGTCATGCAATGCCTGCAGAGGTCAGAAGAGGGTATCAGGTCCCCTGGAACTGGAGTTACAGATGACTGTTAGCTGCCATGTATGTGCTAGGATTTGAGCCCAGATCTTCTGCAAGAGCAGCCAGTGCTCTGAATCCCTGACCCATCTCTCCAGCTCCAAGAAAGACAATTTTTGTAATAGTGTAGAAATTCACTTCATTGAGCTTCTCTACTCTGAGTAACTGAAGAATGTATTGTCTTTTTTTTTATTTTTTTTAAATTTATTTCTGTATGTGTATGAATGTACTGTCTGCATGCAAGTTTGTGCACCCGTGTCGTGCAATGCCGCAGAAGTCAGAAGACGACGTAGGATTCCCCTGGAACTGGAGTTCTCCTGGAATTGGAGTTTCAGACAGTTCTCAGCCGCCATGTGGGTGCTGGGGATCAAACCCAGGTCCTCTGTAAGAGCGGTCGGCACTCTTAACCGCTAGGCCATCTCTCCAGCCCCTGTATTGTCTTTTTTAAGTCCTTTATTTTTATTCTTTTATATATTTTTATTCTTAAATGATTTTATATTTCTTTATGTTTTTATTCTTTTATTTGACATTCCAAGAGGAGTTCTTTTGCCTTGCCTTACAATCTTGGCTTCTCAGTACAATTATTTATTTTTTTAATTATTACTTTTAAATGCATTTTCTTTATTCTGGATTTTCTTTTATTTGAGGGATTGGGTATTGAGGCTTCCTGGTTTAGAATTGTCTACCTGAGGAGGATTACATTTGATTGATTATTGTCTCTCTCTCACACGGACATCCATGTGCACAGCAAGTAGACACCTTTCTTTCCCACTCCTTTCCTATGTTCTTTTCTACACCAGATACTAGGAGTTCTGTCAAATATTCCAGAGTATTTTAATAGCAATGTTACAATTTTGATTCTACCACCTGTCTTAATTTTAAAAGTTTTATTTATTTGTTTTTAATTTAATGTGTCAGAGTGCTTTGCCTCCATGTATGTAAGTTCACCATGTGTGTGCAATGCCCACAGAGGTCATAAAACGTTGTTCAATAACATGGAACTAGTCACGGCCCCTTGTCAGCTGCAGTGTGGGCACTGGAAACTGAACCCAGGTCCTCTACAAGACCATCAAGTACTCTAGCTGCTGGGCCATCTCTAGCCACCATGACTGAGTTTTAAAGGTGAAAAAAGAGTGAGAGCCCCCACTGCAGGCACAAGGTTTTGCATGTGGCAGACACTAAATTTACCAACAGTTTCCTAGTATTTTATCACAATTACTCCTAATTTTCTATCATTGTTACAGTTTTCTGATTTTGCAAATGTTAGTAATTTTGCAATTTAACTGACCTCACTTCAAACATTTTATTGCTCTCGATTATCACTGTTAAGTCTATCGCTGCTTCAAAAATACAGCCTACTATTTAGAAAAACATTTCTCCAATTTTCAACTCCTTTCTATTTCATTTTTAAACAGAATTCCTAATTTCATCAATGATTTAACTTATTTTTCTGGTTTTCAAACAATTAAAAGTCAGCTATTGACTCAAGTGTTAACTGCATACCAGCTCTGAATCAACTCAGAGAGCATCCACAGTAACACAAACACCTGCACATGTGTCGCATCAGGTGAGCCACACTTGGAATGAGAACAGTTCAAATAGCACTTCACTGAGTACTAAAATGATTCCCAAAACAGGTAAGTCAGTCCTTTTTTGACAATGATTAGAAACTCCAGAAGGAAAGTGGGATTTGAACTGAGACTTGGTCAAGAGTAAGGATCGATCGAGACAGAGCAGACCATGAGAGGGAAGACACGTGAGAAGGCTTATGACTATGAAAAATTGCAGCAAGCTAGAAGCTATCAGAAAGAAATGTAAAGGATGTGTCAGGATTTACTTGAGTCTGAAATTGCTACTGGCTTCATGAATCAGATGCAAAATTCTTTGGTAAGAAATGAGTGTGGAGACAATACAATGGCTTGGCTTGGAAGGGTGCTGCTGCCCACCCTGATAGCTGCTGTTAGACAAGGCTCCACACAGTGGAAGGAAAGAAACCATTTCCAACTCCTGTAAGATGTCCTCTGACTTGCACATGGGTGCCATGAAGCTTGTTCTTGTGTGTTTGTGCACACACATACACAATAACAAATCAAAAGAATGATAGCAGTTTTAGAAAAAGAAAGGGGGATTGATCATTTCTTTTTGAGCAGACGTTGTAACATTCCATTTTGCAAAAGAACTAGTTTAGCTTTTGAATGAGGTGGAGCTGATGTTAGGTACACCTCAGGGATTCCAGTTCAATTTAAAGGGGTTAAGCACTGAACGCATGGCATTATCAGTCAGGCAGAATCCAGTGTTCAAGTGTTAGCATACAGAATGCTATGTGCAGGAGGAAGGGGGCCAAGCCACAGACCAAAACCAAAGAGATTTGTCTTCAACTAAGCATCCAGTACTATAGCCAGAAAGTCCGCAGAACATCAGGGGGCTGGAGTGAGACTGATGTTGACTTTTGTTCCGGATTGCTATAGCAGTGAAGAAAGCACCAGTTGATGCTTCAGAGTCCTCTCAGCATAAACAACTGTGTTCTCCTTTGCTCTTGCCGGCAATATTCCCAGCCCATATCTGCAACCACAATAACCATAAGCATCATGCTTAACACAAAAGAGTGAGCACACAGAGGTTTTCAATTGCAGCCGTGTTACTGCTAAAGTGAGAATCAGAAGGGGAAAGCCACATAGCCACAAACCAAGAAGGCTGGCAAATGGCTTAGTAGGTAAAAAAGCTTCATTTACTGGAAGGAAAGAACTGACTCCTACAGGTTGTCTCTGACCACCACACATGTTCTGTGCACTCTATGCACACCCCCACACACTGCACACTAAGTAAATAAATAAACAAATAAATAATAGATAAATAGTTAAAAATCAAAACTAGGCAAAGAGTTCTGACCATAGCTGAGAAAGAATGAAAAGCAAGCCAGAGCTGCAGTTCACTGAAGGATAAGGCCACATACTTGGATTTGCACATGTTGTATGGGAGATTATAGTTTATAAGTGGCATCACTTATAAATGCTACTGTAAACTCTAGCAGTTGGAAGAAATAATAAGAAGAAGATAATATGACAGTGATAGACTGATGTACAGTGAATATTCTAGAATGTGAATTTTCAATACTACCTTGCACAATGCTCCCCACTATTATTAGTCGTAATGCTAGTAGTAGTATATGTATTAGTCAGGGTTCTCTAGGTGAACAGAACCAATAGAATGAACACACACACACACACACACACACACACACATTTTATTAACTTACATTGAAATAGAAACAACAGTTGGCATAATTATACATGAGAATCTGGTCATGTGGTAAATCCTTGAGCCTGGTTTTCTCGACAGGTGGAGCAGTCTCACAGTGACTGTCTCACATTGGATAGTTGCTCAGTCCAGAGGTTGGGTGTCCCAGAGTCCCAGCCTGGCACCAAAGACCTTGAAGATTCCAGGAGAGCTGCTGGTCCTTCCTCATAGCTGGAAGCCTGGAAACAATGAAGGACAGAGCAGCAGCCATGGGATGTATCAACCCAACCGCAAGAGGAAAAGCCAAACCAAGCCTAAGATCATTTAACTTTTGCCATGCCTTATTTTTTTTTTTTTTTTTAGATTTGGGTTGCTACTAGAAGGGGCAATCCACATTTAGGATGACTCTTCCCATATCACTTATGGATATCAATATAATTATTCAGTTGAAGCTGTGTCATTTACTGTTACATCAATGTCATAATCACTTGAACAAATAGACTAAACTTAAGTTTTTATGAGTGGGCCTGAACTCAGAGGACACTAGTTCCCTTTGCTATCTATTAGAACTATTTCACACAACTGTCTCATAGATCTCTCTTGTTCTCCATCTGTCTGCGTCCACATATAACTGCAAACATTGGAATATTAAGAAACACTGCAGCTTGAAATGCAGACATATGTAGGTACACATGGCATGGTTTGCTCAGCCATCATCAGTGCCATTACCATAGCAAGTTTCATAAGGCCCTAGGTTCAATCCTCAGTCTGGTTTTTCCCCCTTTAACTTACATGTTAGTAATATCCTAATACAAATCTACTGGGCATAAAATTGTCCAATGATATGTTATATTAACATGTCCCATGTTATCTATGTGACAGCTATAAAGGGACTTTCCATCTCAAAAATATTTTGGGTAACAAGAGAAAAATCTTGTGCTATCTAGAAATGCATATATTTGAGAACAGATAGCCACACTTTGAGCATTTCAGTGTAATAAGTTACACTATCATCATTGAGATATTTAAGCCATCCTCATAAATTCAGAGGTCATTCTAGAGAATGGTCAGTGCTTTTGACAATAGAATAGAACAGGCATGAGTTTGGCACAATCAACCCCAGAATGTGTTTAATAGGATGGTTACTCTTTCAACCACTTGGTCTGGGATATTTGCTTTTTCTTGGCTCTGCAGATTCTTTTATCATGATTAGTTTTAATCTGCCATATAATGTTTCTCACTCTTTACTTTTACAAAGTCCAAGTCTACACAAAGCAAACTACTAGATTAATGAATGTTGAAGCTGGGAGAATATTTAGCAATTTAAGGCTGAAGAAACTGAATTAAGAAATTGCATAGTTTGTCACAGTGGTGGTCAGAATTCCTAGTGGAAAAATACAACTCTTTTGACTGAAAGACTCTAGACATTTTTAGCTATATGCACAAAATATGTACTTATTTATTTCCTTAATAATGAAATGAATAATGCATTGTAATGATTACAGAATAATCACAAGCAAGTAAATGAAACAAGCAAACTTCTAGAACTTTGCCAAAATCCCAGTAATTCTGATACCTCAGTCTTGGAATATCTGCCCAGCTGGTGGGTGGTCAACCTATCTGCCTACACATCTGAACTTTTTCATACTCACTCATTATGGTGGTTTGAATAGTGTCCTCCATAGGCTTTAAGTATTCATACATTTGTCTCCAGTTGGTGGCACCGTGCTTAGAGGGCGTAGAAGGTATGGCCATGCTGGAGGCCGTGCTACGTCATTGGGGGCAGGCTTAGTGAGTTTAACAAGCCTTGTGGTCTCCAGTATCTCTCTCTTGACTTCCTGTGCTCATTGAGAGATTCGACCCTCGTCTTGCTGCTCCAGCCCTGGCCACCACGCCTCCCACCACAATGGACTCTGATTCCCTGGAACCATCAATCGTAAGCTCAAATAAACTCTTCCTTTGATAAGTTCCCTTGGTCATGGTGTTTATCACAGTAACAGAAAAGTGACTAACACACTCATTATTCATTTTGGCCTGATTTGGTTAGAGTCACTTTGTAGGTGTGAGTAATTATTTGTAAGTAGATTGAAACAAAATTCAAACTTATTTTCTCTGTAGCAGTTTACAGTACTTATTTTTTTATGCTTTCCTGTAAAATTTTATTAAACTAAGCATGTTAGAAAACCTCACCCACATTAACACAAGGGCTTTCTACAGGAGAAAAACTACGTGAGTGGCATACACTGTATTATAGCTGTGCAGGGTTAGCTTCTGGTTTTTCTTTTTTTTTAATTGCAGTACTTTAATACTTAAAACAGTTTGTGTTCATTTATTTCCTTCATTCTTTGTTTCTCATTGGTTCATTCTTCAGTAGGGCCACAACTTTTGGAAAGGATCACATATAAATTATAAACCCAGTCTCAGGTTTAGGAGCAAATAAATGTATTTTAGTATATGATGATGTCTAATAGCCAAGAATAGAGCATAAAACCAATCTACTCACAATATATAAAAATATATAGCCAAGAAAAAGAAGGGGCTGGAGAAATGCCTCAGCAGTTAAGAGCACTGGCTGCTCTTGCAAAGGACCCAAGTTCAGTTCCCAGCACACATGGTGGCTAACATCCATCCTAACTCCAGTTCCAGGGAATCTGACACCCTCTTCTGACCTCCACAGTCATTGCAAAATATTGGTTTACTCACATACATGCAGACAATTCACTCATACACACAGAATAAAAATAATAAATAAAAAAATCTATAGTCATCCCATTCATAATTATACACACCAATGTGTATGCATGTAGCAGATATACACATGCATACATGTGTACCTCCTTCAGATATGTGTGAATATAGGTATAAATCTAGGAATGAAATTATATAGATTTTATGTCAATGCTTTCAAAATGTCTACTGAAACTACTGCACATCTTGGGGAGAGAAACTCATGATCAAGGCCACACAAGGAAATTCCCAATTCTGCCTCCAATTGCTGTTTCAAACCTTGGAAGGTTCATGGTGGCTTGCTCAATAAGCCCCATATTTTATAGTGGTTTCCTCAGAGATTATTCTACCATCATCCAGATGTAACAACTGAACAGCCTCAGGAAGTCCCTGGAATTGACCAGATTCACCAGGTCTTTCCTCAAAGACCTCTGAGAGACATTCTCAGACAACCTGAACTGCCTGAGAGAAGCTCAGACAGACTGAGTTTCTGCAAAGAGCACTCTCTAGGCTGTTACCTTCTGCAGGTTGTGCAGTGTGCTCCTGGCTTCCTGATTTTGTGAGCTGTCACTCATCCTGGGGTTGGCTTTGGGTAACTCTCTCCTCATCAGTAACCATTCACCTAAGTCCCAGTAAGCAGCCCCTCGCCCACCCTCATGTAAACCACCCCAGTAGACTCATCTGTTGGCCTAGCTGGACTGCACTGGTGCTCATCCTCTGGTCGGCCATTGGCTCCTTGTATGGGATGAGGGGACAAGTCTCATGTCTCCTGAAGAACAGTGCCCCACAACGCCCCCATGAAGAATGGGCATTAACTGAGATGTATTCAACCAACAATCTTCCTTCCAGTATCCATATAAATGAAAACAACCAAACTCTTGCATTAATACTTAAGGATTGATATCAATATTTGATCTTGATGTCAGCTAGAAAATAGATTTGGAGTTGACTTTTCTCTCTTAACCTTTCCTATCTGTTATTATTTTTAACGTTGTTTGGTTGATTTTTTTTTTGAGACGTGGTCTTCCTGTAGCCCTAGCTGGCCTAGAAATTGCTATGTAAACCAGGATGGCCTCAATCTCACAGAGATCCACCTGTCTTTGCCTTCCTTAAAGCCAGAACTAAAGTCATGTGCCACCAAACCTGGCTTACTGTTAACATCTTTTAATGGATTTTTTATGGCAACAAGGCTGGATGTTCATATCAGGTCTGCCATTTGCTGTTTCTAGGCGATGATTCATCACTGTGGCAAATCCATGTAGGGAGAAGTAAAAACATGGCCTGTGCAGCCTGAAAGTTTCAAGTATCTAATGTCCACCCTGACAAAAACCACAGGAAGTTTGTGTTTGGAATTGGGTCTTTTTTCCCCAACCTGATAGTATGGCCTTATTTATATGGCAAAACACCAAATGAAATGAAAAAGTTCCAAATTACTAACAAGTATATAATCCCAGCCAAATCCCATCAGGGGAGTCTGTGAAGGCTCCAGCACAAAGGCCCTGCAAGGGATGGTGGCACGGAACATTTGGCATCAAAATCAAGCCTACACATTGATTCCAAATTCTTAGTGTCTGGGTTTCACTGAGATTTTATCCACTGTGGGAATTTAAACCCCCCCCCCAACCAGGCATAGATGCAACTGCTTTTTTGTGTGTTATGGTAGATGTATTTATTTTTCCCAATATTGAAGTGGCAGTAAGAGAGCCTTTTTTATAGACTAATAGGGAGAATTCCTGAAGAAAGCATCCAAAGAAATGTTACCTTAGCACAGCATTTAATAGATGGTTGATATCCTTCTTTTTCTTCTTGATTCATTCACTTCACCCAAAATTAGAGAGTGTCTGCTTACTTGTATGTGTTGGGTACCTGGCAAATAATGTTGGCCCCAAACAGACAAAGTTCATGCTTATGATGAGAAAAGGGCAGGGTCCATAAATATAATAAATGAGTAAAATAAAAGATGGACAGATTATAAATAGATGATATGTCAATCAATAGGCATACACACACACATTTTAGGTATTTGGTGGATGAAAACGCTATGAGCATAAGAGAATAGGACCCCATAAATGAGTGGAATACTTAAAGTGCTGTGCGGTGTTGGTTAGACCAGTCCCCTCCATCCAAGTGCTAAGTAAAAGCTTAGTGAAAGAGAAGGAGATCTAAGGGTGCCATGTCTAGCAGAAATTCTCAGCAAATATCTTGAAGCTGGACATAATGTCTTCTTCTGGTCTAGATTACCAATAATGAAAGGAGAAAATAGATGAATTTTGTTTTAATAGGAGAAAATTCATGAATAAGTACCTATAATCCACCAGTCACTTACTATATAGGTTTGCTTGATCCAGGATAGGTACCTAGTAAATATTTGTTTAATTCATTTATAAACAGCTAATGGATATGTAGTGCTTACTCTATGCCAGATGCAGTTCTGCAACAACTGCACTTGTATCAGGCACCATGACTTACCCCTGTACTCTTAACAATGACGCAGGTGGGTCACTACGAGTTTAAGGCCAGGCCAGGCTACATAATGAGATTTTGTCTCAAATAAATAAAGAGAATATTGTATGAAACATATTATGTCATCTTCACTATGAACTGCAGGCTGGTTTGCAACAATCCTGTCATCAGTAAAATAGGGTAAATTATAAAACTCACAGAATGTAAATATTCATGAAAATGTTAGTAGTCAAAATTGTTCCCATTAATGGCAAGTAATTCTTTCTATTTCTGATGGCCATTAGTTGCTAAGTGTTTTGGAATTATAGAAGACATTCCCATTTCAGCTTCATTCCTGGCTGAGGTCCCTCGTGTCATCCCCTTTCATCTGCACAGGTTAGAACATCTTTTACCAAGAGACAGGTTAACTTAGAGTTACTAAGAAAGAATGAGCTTGTACTTTTCCCGTCAGAAATGCACCCTTGCTTTCTCTCTAACGACTGTTCCCTGTCAGTTTTTGTGACATATAAAAAGAAGGAAAAATACCTTAGCTGTCAGGTCCTAGAAATCATCACTGTAGTTTTGCTGTCTTTACGAGCAGATAATGCCTGCCCTGAGCATTGGTCTGTCCAACCAGTCCTCTCTCATTCATTCTCTCCTTCAGTGGGCCTGTCTTCAGCAAAGTGGCTATCTATAATTCTACTTTGCCACATCAGTTCTGTTTTTTACCACTAGTTCTGTGTTTCCCACTTGTGGTCTGTAACAGCAAACTGGGAGCAGCACATTAATAATACACTAAACAAAAGTGATAGTTTCTATTTTTGATCAATCATATCTACCTTCTTTTAAAAATATTTTATTATTTTTACTTTTTATGCATGCGAGTGTATTGCCTGCATTTCTGTAAGTTCACCTCTGTCCTGCAGTGCTATGGAGGTCAGAAGAGAGCAAACCCCTAGAATTGGAGTTACAGACAGTTGTTAGCCACTATGTGGGTGCTAGGAATTGATTCCAGGTCCTTTGCAAGAGCAGGCAGTGTTCTTAATGGCTGAGCCATCTCCCCAGCCCCTCTATCTGCCTTCTTTGTTCAGCTATTACTACTATCAGTAATGTCTCCTTGTATTTATTTCTTGGCATCTTTCAAGTTCAGAAATCCTCCTAAAGATAAAGATTTCAAAGATATGACAAATGAAGAGTTTTGGTTCTTAAGGCTTGGTAACTGTAGTGAGACATGTATTGGTGATGCTGACAGGGAATAGAGAGAGCAGTTGAGTTGCTCTTTCGAAGTTTCTGTGACTTTCCAATTAAATAATCATATACCAATTAGGCACTGTCCACAAGGCTCATAGTTCACCTGCTACAGCTGAGATAGGCTTGAGAAGTCTGAGATTCTTGTCTTGGAAGCTACATTTTTGTCCTCCCAGCACTGCTCAGTAAGCTAGGCTAAGTAAGCACTCATTAAATGTTGTGTTTTGCTTCTGTCACTACTATGTAAACTTGAGGAAAAGTTGTATGCTTTTCCACCCTTTTCAGATATCAACTCCTCTAAGTTTTTATTTAACTATGAAAGTTATGGTCGGGGCTGGAGAGATAGCCTAGCAGTTAAGAGCGCCAACTGCTCTTGCAGAGGACCCGGGTTCATTTCCCTGCACCCACATGGCGGCTGAGAACCGTCTGACCTCTGCAGCAGTGCACGACATGGGTGCACAAACCTCATGCAGAAAGTACATTCATACACATACAAAAATAAATAAAAAAAAGAAAGTTATGGCCAAAGCATAATTGAATAATCAGAAAAATCTCCTACTTTTCTGACTATGTTCTCTGAAGTGTTATTCATAAGATCAATCCTTGGGAATCCATCAATAGAAGATTGGCTAAATAAATTACCACATAGATTGACAGAATGGGATCCTCTTTTAATGACCAATAGTCTGTTAGTATCTATTCGTTGTTGAATGCAAAATCAGTTGATAAATCACATGTGGCCTCTTATGTGTTTATAGAAAAATATTAACCAGTGTGCAAATTTAAGTATCTCCAGAAGGAAGGAGCTCAGATAAATTTTATTTTCCTCTATTATTTTCTTGATTGTTTATCTTTTTTCCTGGATAGTTTTTGAATTCATATAAGAATCTGAAAAATGTTGGTAAAATATAATTGACTACAGTAGGTTATCAAAGAAATGTAAAATATAATCCTCTGATTATGTAAATGAACGTGCTATCCCTAGGTATTTTACAGCTCCCTCCATTTATCTCTACTCAGAATAAAATCCTGTTTCATTCCAATACTGGTGCATTCTAATCATGGAAGGGCAGGGGCTGAAGAATGGGAGCTTAATGCTGTCTTGGTGACTATAGTCTTCTTTCTGTTTTTAAAACAACAATGTCATTTTCCAGTGGAGTGTAATATGTCAATGAGGAAAAGTCTGATTCTCAATGTACCAATTTCTCACTCCTTTTTATTTATTGGTCCTAACAGGCAATTAACCTATTAAGAGACTTCCCCCTTCAGTTCCCTGTGTGAAAATATGAACTGTTTTATTTCTCCCCTCTACCTTGTTAACTAAAAGGCACACTTAAATCCAGGTGGCTTAGCCCTTTTCAGTTTCAAAGGGGAAGAGTTTAGCTGTTCAGTGCCTGCTGCTTGAGATTCTTCATTCCCAATTTAGAGTGTCAAAAAGCTATGGTTAATTATTCTCATAGTGATGATAATCACACCAATTATGATTCTTAAAAGAACCAGAGAAGACAAAAGTACAGCTATGATTCACAAAGACAAGGGGGAGAAAAGAGTGATTTTAAATGTTATAAACTTGAACTACGTGCTCTTCTCTTTTTAGAAAGAATAACAATTAAAAATGCATGAGAGAGTCACATTATTCCAACTGAATCTCAGGAGGCGGGGATCCATCAGGCCTACAAGCATAGATATTCCTGCACTTGGGGATGGCTGCCAAATGCTTGCTTATAACTGTCACACGCCATCTCTTGCCCTTTCTAGAATTTATCAGAGAAAATACTTAGTAACAGTAACAGCTCTTAGGAAATGAAAGTTAGGACAGGAAATATGTCATTCAATTAGGAGAGAATGTCTTTAGATAACTTACAGGAAGCTAGTAAAAGTTACAGAGAAAATATGAGTTACAGGTATAGAGTAATCCAAAATGTTTGGGTACATAAATGTGTTTTTTACTCATCTAAACAGGAGATCCTTATCTTATGACACATCAAGAATAATAACACCAACAAAACCATCTAGATTATCCTATTAATCAATACATCAACTATTTGATAAGACAGTAATGAAATCTTATTTTGGCTCATGTCAATTGTGATCAAAATATTTTATTTACTACACAGTAAGCCTGCAAAAAGATCCCTGAACAGTTGGAAATGTACTAGAATATAAACAATAGGTAAACTCACAGAGTCATGATAGAAATTATGAAATGTCCCATCAAGATGGAAAGAGTAAGAGTAGAGAAATGGCTCAGCTGGTTAAGTGATCACCTTGCAAGTATGAGGGCTTGAGTTGGATATTTGGGTCCTATGCCAAAAATCTGGGCCAAGCATAGTTGCCTAAAACCCCAACTCTGGGGAAGTGGAGACAGGGGAATGCCTGGTGCTTACTGGCCAGCCAACTTGGCCTGTGTGGTGAGCTCCTAATCAGTGAGAGATTGTCTCCATGAAAAGGTAGAATAATGCTAAAGCTCTCTTATGGTTCCCACATGCACATACTCATGTTTATATGTACATAGACTTGTTACTACATATGGAACTGCAGAGAGAGAGAGAGAGAGAGAGAGAGAGAGAGAGAGAGAGAGAGAGAGAGAGAAAACCCTGCTTATTATCCTTTGCTCTAATTTCATCAGGAAACAAAATGGTTTGAGGATGCTAATGTCTTAGAAATGTGTCACTAGATGGAGCTGGTCAAGTCAAAGCCTTAGGCAGTTATGGCCTTTTTAGTTTATGCTAACAAAGTATCATAGACCAAGAGACTTATAAACAATGAAGTTCACACCCCCAGTTCTGGTGGCTGCAGTTCTAAGATGGGATGCCATCCTGCTAAGGTTTGTATTGCAAGTTTTTTCCTAGTTGTAGAACATTAAATAATTGTCCTCTTATCTCATTGCCAAGAACAGAGACAAGAAGGCACACTTCCAGGCCTCTTACTGAGGTACTAAGTCCACTCATGGGGACTCTACCTGGGTAATACACTCAGCACCACATGCCATCACATAGGGAGTTAGTAAGTTTGTGGGAGGCACAGACTTGTAGCCCCTGACCCACTTTGCTTCAATTTTTAATTTTAAAAAACCTTGGACTTAATGTAGATAAGTGTACCAATGTAGGCACAGCCTGTGGAGGCCAAAAGAGGGTATTAGATCCCTTGGACTAGTAATTGACAGTAGTTAGGTGTCCTGTGGTTACTGAGCCATCTCTCCAGCCCCTCATATTTTTACTAAAAAATGTTTTTATAGAATTGAGTAAGAAATTAGTTAAAGACACATGCTGTCTTTAACAAGCACATGCACCATAGCTTCCAGTGCACACAGATGGAATTACAAGTAACTAGTATCTCTTATCTCTTCAAGATAACTGTAAAAAAGCTAAACATTCACCTGGTATGTGAGGAAACGAAGCTATCTTTGCTATGTGAGCTATGGTGATTTTATCTCTGTTCCTCTGAAGGCTGTAGATGACTGAAAATAATGCCAAGGGACTACGCTGCCATTTGGCTGCCATACAGGCCTTTCTGAAGGTGTCACCCGGAGGGGTTCTCTGAGGACTTAGATCCACGTGCAGGCTGTTTTTTCCTCTCTCTCTCCCTTTGTCTTTCCTCCCCCATGTCCCATCCTCCTTCCATGCCTCCCTCAAATGTTCTGTAGCTGTCAAGTTTCTTTTATAGAAATAAGTGAAATTATAATGAGACAAGAGTTAGACGTGCTAGAGATGAAAAGAAAGACTTTAAGGAAATAAAAAAGGAATTGCCGCATCTTTGAAAGCCTTAAGGAGGAGGAAAGAAGGCAGATGAAGGGTGTCGCCCTGTGCTGGAAGCGCCTTCCCTTGCACATTTGACTTTCAAAAATGCTTCTGATCCTTTTCAGGGAGCTGGTGCTGTATTAAACTGGATCCTTATAGAGCGCACTGCTAGGGATGGGAAACCTTGAGATAGAAGAATTCTCTCCTGAGAACTCTCTCTTGAGAGAGCATCTCATTTGGAATCATGTTTTGTGACTTACTATGAAAGTCTGTCATTGAGAATACAGGTCATCCCTCTTCCTGATTTCCATTGTGTGGCTGTGGTCTGTTTTACCAAGAAATGATACTATACTCATGAGCAACAACAGATTATTTTCCTTAGTAATTAGAATGCTATAACTAAAAAAAATTACCTTAAAAAAGATATAGGTTTAAGATCATTAAATGCATTGATTATCCTGAATTGAACACTCTCCAAAGCATCTATGAATCAAAACATTCTATTTTATTTTAAAATTCTGGGTACATATTAGATGCCCAGAAAAATACTAGAAAATCAGAGATTTAGTAATGGTATAGCAAGCTAGCATTTATTTTCCTTTATTTGTTTGTTTGTGTGTGTGTGTGTGTGTGTGTGTGTGTGTGTGNCACCAAGAAATTTCACAATATGAATATATATGCAACAAAATCTGTGCACAAACTTTATAAAGCAATTTCCAGGACCACAAGTCACACACTAACCAAGTACACTCATTGTAGGGACTTCATACCTCACTGGATTCCTTTGACAGTTCAATAGGGACAAAGAATAAAGAGAGACATCTAAACTAACCATATAACAACACCAATTAACTCATAATCTCTACCAAATATTCCACCCTAATACAGAGAAACACTTTCTACTCAGCACCCTAGTGGAACATTTCAAAAACAGACCACATACGGGGACACATAAGAAACCTCCATCTACAATACAAAATATTTAAATAATTTCATTATTCTTCAGACCACAGTGCAATAAACCTGAACATCAGAACCAAGGATAAGCCTACACACTACACAGAACACATGGAGACTAACACACTCCTGAATAATGAAATAGGTCAAGAAAATCAAGAAGAAATAAAAAGAATTCCTGGAACTAAGACAATGACAATACACAAACAAAACCTATGGGATACCTTAAAAGCATCTTAAGAGGGAAGTTTATAACCCGGGTCCTAATAGAAACAATAAGAGCACAGTGAATGATCTAACACTGCAAGCTAAAAGCACTTGAGAGGCAACAACAGATGAACCCTAAATGCAACAGACAGGAAGAAATAAAACAAGCAGAAATTAATGAAATAGAACCAAAGAAAATAATACAAAAAAATAATGATCCAAAAGTTGGTTCTTGGAAAGAATAAACAAGAAGACAGACCTCTAGCCCAGTTGCCCAAAAGAAAGAAGACAACTCCAAATCAATACATCTGTATGAAAAGGAAATATCACAACAGACAAGGAAAAGATCCAGAAAATCATATGGTAATATTCAAAAACTATACTCTACACAGTTTGAAAACCTAAGAAATGGATGAATATCTGAAATCCTGGGATCACCAAAGCTCAACCAAGCAGAGATCAACAGCTTAAAAAGAACCCATAATACATGAAGAAATTGAAGAGGTAATAAGAAACCTCCAACTAAAAAAGCACCAGCCCAGATGGTTTCACACAGAATTCTATAAAACATTTCAAAAAACCTACAACTATTATTTACTGAAACTGTAGAAGGATACAGAGGGAATTCTCCCCAATTTTCTTCTATGAGCCACATCTCACTCTATACAAACTTTCAAAAAGACCTACAACTATTATTACTGAAACTGTTTAGATGGATACAGAGGGAATTCTCCAAATTTCTTCTATGAACCAGCATCACCTATTACCAAACCAGGCAAAGATACAACCAAAAAGGAGAACTATAGACCAACTCATTAATGAAAAAGTTGCAAAAATTTTAAACGGGATACTTGCAAATCTCATACCACACACACATCAAAAGATCACCATCATGACCAAGTTGATTCAATCAAAGATGCAGGATGGTTCAACATAACGAAAATGAATAAACATCATCAACACCAAAATGGAATGAAAGACAAAAAAACCACACCATCACTCAATTGATGCTGAAAAGCCTTTGACAAAAATCCAGCATCCCTTCATACTTAAAGTCCTAGAGAATGTATTGGAGGGATCATCCTCAATGTCATAAAGCAGCCATATACAGGAAACCCATGGCCAATATCATCCTAAATGGGGAAATGACAGAAACATTTCCTTTAATATGCTAGGCAGCAAAGCTGCCCCTGCACCACTCCTTTCAATATAGTGTTTGAAAAACTTGCTAAAGAGCAATAAGAAGAAGAAAGAATTAAAGGAGTACTAATTGGAAAAGAGGAAGTTAACCTATCCCTTTTTCGATGATAATTGTTTTTACTATAAGATGCTAAAACTCCACCAGAAAACTCCTAGAAATTATTACACAGCTTCAGCAAATTGGCAGATAACAAATTAACCTAAAAAATCAATGGCCTTTCTTTACAACAACGACAACAGGCAATGGAGAAGAATTCAAGGAGAACTTCCCACTCACAATAGTCCTCAAAAACAATAAAAACATAGGAACAAACCTAACCAAAACACCAAAATCTCTACAACAAAAATTTTAAACCCTTAAGAAAGAAATTGAAGAAGATATCAGAACATGGAAAAACCTCCCATGTTCATGGATCGGGAAAATTAACATTGTAAAAATGTCCATCGAACCGAAACTCTTGTATAGATAACGCAATCCCAATCAAATCCCCAAGAGTTTCTTCACAGGCTTGGAAAAAATAGTCCTTAATTTCATTTAGAAAAACAAAAGACCCCAAATAGCCAAACAACCCTGACAAAATAGCTACACAGGGGGAATCTCATAACAGACTTCAAACTATACTGTAGACTATAGTTAAAAAACAGCCTGGTACTGGCACAAAAACAGACCTGTTGACCAATGGAACAAAACAGAAGATCCAAGCATGCACATACAATTTCGCCATCTCATATTTACAAGGGGGGTAAGAAGACAGAATGGAGAAAGAGACAGCATCTTCAGCAAGTGGTGTTGGCAAAACTGGGTCCCCATTTGTAGAATAATGAAATTAAAGCCTTACTTCTCGCCCTGTCAAAAGTCAACTCCAGATGGATTAAAGCTCAATCAACATGAAACCCCAAACTCTGAAGCGATAGAAGAAAAATTGGCAGCAGGACTAAAGACATAGGTGTGAGAAAAGACTTCCTAAATCAGACAGCAGCTGCACAAGAATTAAGGTCGACAATTGACAAATGGACCTAAATAAACTCAAAAGCTTCTGTACATCAAAAGAAACAAAAAGGAGTGAAGAGAAATCCCACAGAGTGGGAGGAAACCTTCACCAGAAAAACATCTGACAAAGCATTGATTTCCAGAATACATAAACTACTAAAAAAAAAAAAAAGAAGAAAGAAAACAAATAACCTACTCAATAGATGGAGCAAAGAGCTGAACAGAGACTTACAAGTAAGGAATTAGAGATGTCTGAGAAAACCTTAAAAGTGTTCAACATCACTAATCATTAAGGAAATGAAAATCAAAACCACTTTAAAATATCATCTTACTCCATAAAACTGGCTAGATTAAGAAACAATTGATACCAAGTGCGGGAGAGGTGTTGGGAAAGGGAACACTCATCCACTGCTGTGGGAATGTAAACTCATACAGCCACTATGGAAAGCAGTGTGGAGAACCCCTGGAAGACTTGAATGAACTGCCACCCAACCCAGCCATACCACTCCTGGACATGTATCACAAGACTCACCCCACCGTCAGAGATACATGCACATTCATGTTTATTTCAGCTCTCTTCACAATAGCAAGGACTGGAACAACCACCCAAATCCCCTAAACTGATGAGTGGATAGAGAAAATGTGGTACATCTACACAGTGAGTTCTATGCAGCAGTAAAGAAAGATGCATCATGAGCTTTGGAGGAAAATGCTGGAGCTAGAAGACATCATGCGGAGTGAAGTAACACAATCCCAGAAAACAAACGACGAATGGTATCCCTCATCTGTGGATGCTAGTGTCAATTACCTAGTTAACCATATTGTTGTATGCTGTCAAGTGAGATTCTCCTGAAATTGTCCACCTTTTACTTGACAAAGGAGTTAACCACTGTGTCACTGATATCTTTGGATGGAATGCACTTCAGTATGCAGCAGCTGGACGTCACAAAGAAGGCACATAATCATAGAGTAGGAAGATAAAATCTATGCACCTCACCGAGAACAAGAACAGAGCCTGGGTGAGTCTTCTGAGAATTACTACAGCCCATCGTCCTCCCTGAGATATGAAAGGATAAAGCAAGAAGGCTCTGATGGCTGAAGAACAGATTTTAAAGCAAATGTATATTGAGTTCAGAATTAGTTCAGAAAGTATTACATGAAATTGTACTAAGAAAAATGTTTATCTTTTTTTCACTTGAAATTTTACATATCTGTATATATGAAAATAATTGAATAGTTAACATGATGGATGGTAAGTCTTTTTTTTGCTGGACATCACACTGCATCTTTCGCCATACTAAGCATGCTTTCTAAAAATTTACCATGTTGCGTGATTCCTCAAATTACCACATTACACCACATTTGCTATCTTATTAAGCACATGCTATTTCACATTCACATGACTGCATCCTAGGAATATGATTACTTTTTTATATTTGTCACTGAAAATTTGATTTGTATCAGTTGAATGAGTTATTGTATTCACTCATTAAAATTTCCTTGTTTGTAAATAAAAAAAATCCCATATGTATGAGAAGGAATATATGTGTGTGTGTTATTCTATCATATCTATTCCATGTATATTCAATATACATGGTTATATACTGTTAGTGGAAATAAACATTATAATAATGTGGAAAAATAATATCAAGGCTTCTCAAAAGATTGGACACAAAATTCTCATAAGATACAGCAATTCTATATCTGGGTAAAATCCTAAGGAATTGAAATCAATTTGTTAATCTGATGGTTTCTTTCCCATACCGATTATAACACTGTTCTGAAGAGTTAAGCTGTGGATACAAGGGGACTGTCTATAGATACAGAAAAGGTGTTACATATTCACAGTAGAATAATACTTAAATTTAAGAAAGAAGGAAATCCTGCCATGGCAACACATGGGTAAACCAGGAGATCCCTCTGCTAACTGCGTATGGAGACACAGAATAATTAATACTGCAGGATGGATCAGTTATGTGTCCAGTTGTAAGCACTGAACTTACAGAAGCAGAGAAGCACTAAGATGGCGGAGTGTTGAGATGTCTTTGGTAGAACTGTGGCTACCAGAGGCTGGTGGTAGAAAGATGGTTCAAAGTTTTAGTCAGACAGGAGAAATAAGTTTGGATGATCTGTTGCACAACATGATGACTTTAGTTCGTATCAATGTTTTGCGGAGTTTTTTGTTTTTTAGTTTTTTAAATTATATTTATTTTTTTATTTTTTGTGTGTACTGTCGCATGTAGGTTGGTCCACCCATGTCGTGCAATGCAGTGGAGGTCAGAAAAGGGCATGGATTCCCTGGAACTGGAGTTAAGCATGGTTCTTAGCCGCCAGTGGGTGCTGGGAACCGAACCAGATCACTGCAAGAGCAGTCGGTGCCCTTAACGCTGATCCATCTCTCCAGCCCCAGATTTTTTTTTTTTTTTATTTTTATTTATTTCTGTATGTGTACAATGTACTGCCTGCATGCAGGTCTGTGCACCGTGTCGTGCAATGCCGCGGAGGTCAGAAGGTGTCTCGGATCCCCTGGAGCTGGAGTTCTCCTGGAATTGGAGTTTCAGACGGCTCTCGGCCCTCCATGTGGGCGCTGGGGATCGAACCCGGGTCCTCTGTAAGAGCGGTCGGCGCTCTTAACCACAGAGGCCCTCCAGCCCCTTTTTTTTTTTTAATTGTGAAAAGAGTAGATTTTAAAATATTCTCAAAACAAACAAACAAACAACCACCCCCCCCAAAAAAAAAAAAAATTCTTGTCCCAAAGTAGTGTATGACAATTGTTACAAAGGGAAGATTCGATGGCTGGAGAATTGCTCTACACGCTGTCATGGACCAACCTGTCACATCAGACACAAGAAGAAATGTGGTCATTATTCTTCAAAGCAAAAGTAATATTATTAAAAAGCAGAGTGCAGCCTTGGCTTTGCTTTGGCTTGATTAGTGGTTCCGGTGGTATTAAAAAGGAACAAACACAGATCAACTTTGCTATAGATGCAAAGACAAAGCAAGAACCCTCAGTTCTTCAATTCTGCATCTGGAAGCATGGAGCTTCTTGTAATATGTGTTGGTATGGTTAAACTTTAAACCAATGTGGAATAGCTAGGCTGGAAAGATCTTTTTGGCTGAGCTAGGAACTAGCTGTACTACCTTGCACAGGATCCCAATTTGGTTTCCCAGCACCCACATCCTGTGACTGATAGACACTTTTAACTTAATTCCAGAGATTCAATGCCCTTTTCAAGCCTATGAAGCCATCTGAAATCACAGGCACACCCCACAACAACACATAATTTAAAATAAAATTTTTAAAAATCTTATCTGTGTTTTAGTAATAAAAATATTTTTCTTTGCATTTATGAGTTGTTTCTCAACTAGAAAATAACACAAAAATTTATAAATTTTATGTGATTAAGAATTTTATTTAAAAATTTAAAAACTATTAAAAATAATTTTAATTATTGTCATATACTGGAAATAGTAATAAAAGGTCTACCTTATAGGCCCAAACCAGTTGGCTTTTTATGTGTTCTTTGAGAAAAAAGAAGTATTTAACTGAAATAATCTTGTGATCTTAACATCAAATAATAATAAAGAGACTCAAAAGTTACATCTGGCTGAGATTCATTCTGCTCCTGGGGCCTTACTCATATGAGCCTACAGAAATGGTGTCAACATGCACAAAACCCATGCAAACTCAAGGAGAGAGAACCCAGCACAGAACTGTGGGAATGGGTAGCAGAACTATGGTCAGCTGACTACTGCTGGATGAGAAGAGTTGATCCTTCTTAAAGGGAGGGTCAGATAGCTAAGCAGAATAGACCTCAGTGGATGACTTGCATGAGACATCTAGAGACACTAACTTGATTGATAGACTTAACACAAATGACAAAGCGTTATGAATTCCGGTACAGAGGGCTGTGGGAGGGTGCCAATCGGGAAGGGGTTAGAGATGATTGAGATGTTCTATATGAAATCCCAAAAATTCAATAAAAATTTACAGAATAGAGAAAGAATAGAAATAGCAGGCTGCTGAAGACCAAAGTTTGGTACTTAACTAGAAGAGGCTATTTGTGTGAGATAACAATAACAGGCCATAGCCTGTCACTTCTGCATATGTGACTGTATGCTGGCTGAGGAGACTACATTAAAGATGTACTTCATTACTTAATTGTGATCTGAGCCAATTTGTAAGCCCAGACAAAATGAGGACACGCTGGGTAAATATTAGAAGGACTCATTAAGATATGGGAGAAATACCCTGGACAACAGAGATGAGGCAAACATCTAGCCAGGTCTTGAAAGCATCTGTGTGCTACCATTAATTACTGAAGATTCAGAACATCACTATAATCTATTCACTAGGGTGAATGCAGGGTATAAAAGATTCATTTTCCTCACTCATTAAGTTCCTGGTTGAAGATTGTAGTAACAAAAGCTGACTAAAAGAGAAAGGTAGACACATGTGCTTCTATACATTCTGCAGTACACAGGAGACTTTAATTAGGAAATGCAGACTGAAAGGATTGTTCCTGTTACTTTAATAAATGTGTTAATCTTACAGTAAATTAAAAGGTGGAATCATGGGCCTGGAGAGGTGGCTCAGCGGTTAAGGGAAAGCTGCTCTTGGAGAGGATTCCTTTGGTTCCCTGCTCACACATGACAACTCACAATCATTGTCTCACTCCGTTTTCTGGCCTCCAGGCATGCACACAATGGTGCAATTACACACATACAGGCAAAATATTCATACAAATAAATACATATAAATAGTATACTTTTACACAAATAATGGATTAAAGGAGAATGGCCCCATGATAGGGTATCATCATCTACTAGTGACAAAGTGGGGAGACTTCTCCAGGCCCATGGGATCATATCATGTCTTCAGGGGAGGACACTGCTTTCCTCCTGGTGTAGGTGAGCACATCTCACCTGAAGATTTAAGGACCTGATTCTGAGGAAGGCTAGCTAGTTCTGTGACATGCTTCTGGGGAACTGGAACAGAACTGGAAAGAGTCAGAGAGACTTTCATGCTTTTGCCTCTGTCTCAAGAGTCAAGATTGCCTGTTCTTGGGTGGCAGGCCCTAAACCTTATTACAACAGGCCAGGGAGTAATGGATAACTAAACATGGGGCCAGTGTCTACCTCCCAGCAGGTTCAGGAACATCTCAAACCCTCCCAGGTTTATTTGCTGAATCTGGGTAGAATTTGAAATGGGAATCTTCACTCATTAGTTTATTATTGACATTGGCTTCTGGATCTTGTGACTAAAGGGTACTGACAGAGAGAAAGACAAAGAATACTAAATAGTGCTGAAGGCACTGCTTAGAACACCACTATTATCTCCTTGAGGTTGAGTTTAGTTGATATATAAGTTGGAATAGTTGAACACATAGAAGTCCAGATCCCTGATCGATTGCAATGAAGTGTTTGCAGATGGCCCTTTACCCAAATCAAAAGAACCCCAGGTGTGTGGGGCCACTTTTCCCCCCCAGCAGTGGGGTGCCGGAGGGGGCTGCTGTGGTCGCCCGCCTGTTTCTAGCTTGGGTAAACTTGTGACCTGGTGTTTTACTTTCCCACCCGCAAACAAACAGGAGGTAAGCTTAATGGGCTTGGACATCGATTTGCTCGTCAGGTTTGGTTGTTGAATATTGGAAACTTTTTGTTTCACTTTGTCCTCTTTTCTAACTGCCATTAAGTATTTTTGTTTATCATCTTTTCAGTTTACCCCTGCCTATATCTAAGCCCACTTTTCTAGACAGCACTGAATTATGGTATTATTTCTCTTCTAACTCAATCCCGTCTTCTGTGTGGTTTACTTCTCTGGGCTAAATTCTCATTGGATTCATGAATTCCAAGTCTTTTGGCCAGATATCTCCCATGAACTCAAGTACCATACACAAAGGAATTCTATAAATTCCACTGCACAGAGTTGAGCTTCATTACATTCAAAATTACATTATAATCTTCAACTCCACAGTTATTGGGGTAAAATGTCTGCATGTCCACACCAGAATGGTCCTCTGGAATTTCTGCAACTTACGAACTATATGTTTGATCATTTTTCCCATCTTTGAAAAAAATTGTAATATGGAAACAAGATCCATATGTTGAGATGCAAAAATTAAGGGGATAAGGACCTTACATTTTATAAAATGTAAGGCACTGTAAAAATGCTTGGCTGCAGGGCCTGAAGATGACTCAGTTGGTAAAGGTGCTTATTACCAAGACTGAGGGCCATATTTCAATCGCCTGGATTCAAATTGTAGAAAAAAAGAAAGAGCCGGGTGTGGTGGCCCACGCCTTTAACCTACGACTTGGGAGGCAGAAGCACGTGGACTCTGTGAGTTCTAGCCAGCCTGGTCTACAGAGTGAGTTCCAGGACAGCCAGAGCTACAGGGAGACCCCTTCAAAAGACCAAAAAAAAAAAAAAAAAAAAAAAAGAAAGAAGAAAAGTTGCACAATTTCCTCTCTGACCTCCACAGGTATGCCATGCCATGCAGTTTTCCACATGTATGAGCACGCACCCCTGTTTCCATGGCAATTCTAAATCTCATCAAGTTGATAATTGAGATGAGCCATCATATTAGACAAATACTCTACCACTAAGCTATAACCCAGCCTAAAACATTCTCTTTTTTTTGGTCTTTTTGAAAGAGGGTCTCCCTGTAGCTCTGGCTGTCCTGGAACTCACTCTGTAGACCAGGCTGGCCTAGAACTCACAGAGATCCACGTGCTTCTGCCTCCCAAGTGCTAGGATTAAAGGCGTGGGCCACCACACCCGGCTCTTTCTTTTTTTCTACAATTTGAATCCAGGCGATTGAAATATGGCCCTCAGTCTTGGTAATAAGCACCTTTACCAACTGAGTCATCTTTCAGGCCCTGCAGCCAAGCATTTTTACAGTGCCTTACATTTTATAAAATGTAAGGTCCTTATCCCCTTAATTTTTGCATCTCAACATATGGATCTTGTTTCCATATTACAATTTTTTTCAAAGATGGGAAAAATGATCAAACATATAGTTCGTAAGTTGCAGAAATTCCAGAGGACCATTCTGGTGTGGACATGCAGACATTTTACCCCAATAACTGTGGAGTTGAAGATTATAATGTAATTTTGAATGTAATGAAGCTCAACTCTGTGCAGTGGAATTTATAGAATTCCTTTGTGTATGGTACTTGAGTTCATGGGAGATATCTGGCCAAAAGACTTGGAATTCATGAATCCAATGAGAATTTAGCCCAGAGAAGTAAACCACACAGAAGACGGGATTGAGTTAGAAGAGAAATAATACCATAATTCAGTGCTGTCTAGAAAAGTGGGCTTAGATATAGGCAGGAGGTAATACTTTTGAATAAGGATGAAACAATATAATTACTTAATTTGGCAGTTTAGAAAAGAGTATCTTTAAATGTAAACTATTAAAATTATGTTTCAATAATTCATTTCAACAACAAATCCTGACAGATTCAAAATCGATGTCCAAGCCCATTTTTTAAATGTTGCTTACCTCTTTTTTGTTTGCTTGTTTGTGTATTTTTAAGTTAAAATCTTACTCTATGGTCCAAGTTTACCTAAAATGTGCTATGTAAACTAGGCTGGGCTTGACTTCACAGCAGCCCTCCTTCCTCGGCACCCCACTGCTGGGGTTAAAATGTGCCCCATCACACCTGGATTTCTTTCTTGATTTGGGTAAAGGGCTCTATCTGCAAAATCATCTCAATTGCAATCTGATTCAGTGATCTGGACTTCTATGTTGTTCTAAACTATTCTAATCTTATTTATTATCAACTAAACTCAACCTCAAGGAGATAATAGTGGTGTTCTAAGCAGTGCCTTCAGCACTATTTAGTATTCTTTGTCTTTCTCTCTGTCAGTACCCTTTAGTCACAAGATCCAGAAGCCAATGTCAATAATAAACTAATGAGTGAAGATTCCCATTTCAAATTCTACCCAGATTCAGCAAATAAACCTGGGAGGGTTTGAGATGTTCCTGAACCTGCTGGGAGGTAGACACTGGCCCCATGTTTAGTTATCCATTACTCCCTGGCCTGTTGTAATAAGGTTTAGGGCCTGCCACCCAAGAACAGGCAATCTTGACTCTTGAGACAGAGGCAAAAGCATGAAAGTCTCTCTGACTCTTTCCAGTTCTGTTCCAGTTCCCCAGAAGCATGTCACAGAACTAGCTAGCCTTCCTCAGAATCAGGTCCTTAAATCTTCAGGTGAGATGTGCTCACCTACACCAGGAGGAAAGCAGTGTCCTCCCCTGAAGACATGATATGATCCCATGGGCCTGGAGAAGTCTCCCCACTTTGTCACTAGTAGATGATGATACCCTATCATGGGGCCATTCTCCTTTAATCCATTATTTGTGTAAAAGTACTATTTATATGTATTTATTTGTATGAATATTTTGCCTGTATGTGTGTAATTGCACCATGTGTGCACAATGCCCATGGAGGCCAGAAAGGAGTAACAGATGATTGTGAGTTGTCATGTGTGAGCAGGGAACCAAAGGAATCCTCTCCAAGAGCAGCTTTCCCTTAACCGCTGAGCCACCTCTCCAGGCCCATGATTCCACCTTTTAATTTACTGTAAGATTAACACATTTATTAAAGTAACAGGAACAATCCTTTCAGTCTGCATTTCCTAATTAAAGTCTCCTGTGTACTGCAGAATGTATAGAAGCACATGTGTCTACCTTTCTCTTTTAGTCAGCTTTTGTTACTACAATCTTCAACCAGGAACTTAATGAGTGAGGAAAATGAATCTTTTATACCCTGCATTCACCCTAGTGAATAGATTATAGTGATGTTCTGAATCTTCAGTAATTAATGGTAGCACACAGATGCTTTCAAGACCTGGCTAGATGTTTGCCTCATCTCTGTTGTCCAGGGTATTTCTCCCATATCTTAATGAGTCCTTCTAATATTTACCCAGCGTGTCCTCATTTTGTCTGGGCTTACAAATTGGCTCAGATCACAATTAAGTAATGAAGTACATCTTTAATGTAGTCTCCTCAGCCAGCATACAGTCACATATGCAGAAGTGACAGGCTATGGCCTGTTATTGTTATCTCACACAAATAGCCTCTTCTAGTTAAGTACCAAACTTTGGTCTTCAGCAGCCTGCTATTTCTATTCTTTCTCTTATTCTGTAAATTTTTATTGAATTTTTGTGTATTTCATATAGAACATCTCAATCATCTCTATACCCCCTTCCCGATTGGCACCCTCCCACAGCCCCTCTGTACCGGAATTCATAAGCTTTGTCATTTGTGTTAAGGTCTATCAAATCAAGTTAGTGTCTCTAGATGTCCCTCAATGCAAGTTCATCCACTGAGGTCTATTCTGCTTAGCTATCTAGACTCCCTCCCTTTAAGAAGGTCAACTCTTCCTCATCCAGCAGTAGTCAGCTGACCATAGTTCTGCTACCCATTCCCACAGTTCTGTGCTGGGTTTCTCTCTCCTTGAGTTTGCATGGGTTTTGTGCATGTTGACACCATTTCTGTAGGCTCATATGAGTAAGGCCCCAGGAGCAGAATAATGAATCTCAGCCAGATGTAACTTTTGAGTCTCTTTATTATTATTTGATGTTAAGATCACAAGATTATTTCAGTTAAATACTTCTTTTTTCTCAAAGAACACATAAAAAGCCAACTGGTTTGGGCATATAAGGTAGACCTTTTATTACTATTTCCAGTATATGACAAAATAATTAAAAATTATTTTTAAATAGTTTTTAAATTTTTAAATAAAATTCTTAATCACATAAAATTTATAAATGTTTTTGTGTTATTTTCTAGTTGAGAAACAACTCATAAATGCAAAGAAAAAATATTTTTATTACTAAAACACAGTATAGATTTTTAAAAATTTTATTTTAAATTATGTGTTTGTGTGTGGGTATGTGCCTGTGATTTCAGATGGCTTCATAGGCTTGAAAAGGGCATTAGAATCTCTGGAATTAAAGTTAAAAGTGTCTATCAGTCACAGGATGTGGGTGCTGGGAACCAAATTGGGATCATGTGCAAGGTAGTACAGCTAGTTCCTAGCTCAGCCAAAAAGCCATCTTTCCAGCCTAGCTATTCCACATATGGTTTAAAGTTTAACCATACCAACACATATTACAAGAAAGCTCCATGCTTCCAGATGCAGAATTGAAGAACTGAGGGTTCTTGCTTTGTCTTTGCATCTATAGCAAAGTTGATCTGTGTTTGTTCCTTGTAATACCACAGGAACCACTAATCAAGCCAGAAGCAAAGCCAAGGCTGCACTCTTGCTTTTTAATAATATTACTTTTGCTTTGAAGAATAATGACCACATTTCTTCTTGGTGTCTGATGTGACAGGTTGGTCCATGCAGACGCTGTAGAGCAATTACTTCCAGCCATCGAATCTATCCCTTTAGTAACAATTGTCATACACTACTTTGGGACAAGAATTTTTTTTTTTTTTGGGGGGGGGGTTGTTTGTTTGTTTGTTTTGAGAATATTTAAAATCTACTCTTTTCACAATTAAAAAAAAAAAAAGGGGCTGGAGAGATGGCCTAGTGGTTAAGAGCGCCGACCGCTCTTACAGAGGACCCGGGTTCGATCCCCAGCGCCCACATGGAGGCCGAGAGCCGTCTGAAACTCCAATTCCAGGAGAACTCCAGCTCCAGGGGAATCCGAGACACTCTTCTGACCTCCGCGGCATTGCACGACACGGGTGCACAGACCTGCATGCAGACAGTACATTGATACACATACAGAAATAAATAAAAATTAAAAAAAAAAAAAACTCTGTGGGGCTGGAGAGATGGATCAGCGGTTAAGGGCACCGACTGCTCTTGCAGATGATCTGGGTTCGGTTCCCAGCACCCACATGGCGGCTAAGAACCATGCTTAACTCCAGTTCCAGGGTAATCCATGCCCTCTTCTGACCTCCACTGCATTGCACGACATGGGTGGACCAACCTACATGCAGACAGTACACACAAAAAATAAAAAATAAATATAATTTAAAAAAACTAAAAAACAAAAAACTCCGCAAAACATTGATACGAACTAAAGTCATCATGTTGTGCAACAGATCATCCAAACTTATTTCTCCTGTCTGACTAAAACTTTGAACCATCTTTCTACCACCAGCCTCTGGTAGCCACAGTTCTACCAAAGACATCTCAACACTCCGCCATCTTAGTGCTTCTCTGCTTCTGTAAGTTCAGTGCTTACAACTGGACACATACAGTGATCCATCATGCAGTATTAATATTTCTGTGTCTCCATTACTGCAGTTAGCAGAGTGATCTCCTGGTTTACCCATGTGGTTGCAAATGGCAGGATTTCCTTCTTTCTTAAATTTAAGTATTATTCTACTGTGAATATGTAACACCTTTTCTGTATCTATAGACAGTCCCCTTGTATCCACAGCTTAACTCTTCAGAACAGTGTTATAATCGGTATGGGAAAGAAACCATCAGATTAACAAATTGATTTCAATTCCTTAGGATTTTACCCAGATATAGAATTGCTGTATCTTATGAGAATTTTGTGTCCAATCTTTTGAGAAGCCTTGATATTATTTTCCACAATTATTATAATGTTTATTTCCACTAACAGTATATAACCATGTATATTGAATATACATGGAATAGATATGATAGAATGAACACACACACATATATTCCTTCTCATACATATGGGATTTTTTTTATTTACAAACAAGGAAATTTTAATGAGTGAATACAATAACTCATTCAACTGATACAAATCAAATTTTCAGTGACAAATATAAAAAAGTAATCATATTCCTAGGATGCAGTCATGTGAATGTGAAATGGCATGTGCTTGATAAAATGGCAAATGTGGTGTAATGTGATAATTTGAGAAATCATGCAACATGGTAAATTTTAAAAAGCATGCTTAGAATGGTGAAAGATGCAGTGTGGTGTCCAGCAAAAGAAGGCTTACCATTCATCATGTTAACTATTCAATTATTTTCATATATGCAGATATGTAAAAATTCAAGTGAAAAAAAGATAAACATTTTTCTTAGTACAATTTCTTGTAATGCTTTCTGAAGTAATTCTGAACTCAATATACAATTGACTTTAAAATCTGTTCTTCAGCCATCAGAGCCTTCTTGGCTTGTCCTTTCATATCTCCAGGGGGATGATGGCGTGTAGTAATTCTCAGAAGACTTACCCAGCCTCCGTTCTTGTTCTCAGTGAGGTGCATAGACTTTATCTTCCTACTCTATGATTATGTGCCTTACTTTGCGACGTCCAGCTGCTGCATACTGAAGTGCATTCCATCCAAAGATATCAGTGACACAGTGGTTAACTCCTTTGTCAAGTAAAAGGTGGACAATTTCAGGAGAATCTCACTTGACAGCATACAACAATATGGTTAACTAGGTAATTGACACTAGCATCCACAGATGAGGGATACCATTCGTCGTTTGTTTTCTGGGATTGTGTTACTTCACTCAGCATGATGTCTTCTAGCTCCAGCCATTTTCCTCCAAAGCTCATGATGTCATCTTTCTTTACTGCTGCATAGAACTCCATTGTGTAGATGTACCACATTTTCTCTATCCACTCATCAGTTGAAGGGCATTTGGGTTGGTTCCAGCTCCTTGCTATTGTGAAGAGAGCTGAAATAAACATGACTGTGCATGTATCTCTGCGGTGGGGTGAGTCTTGTGGATACATGTCCAGGAGTGGTATGGCTGGGTTGGGTGGCAAGTTCATTCCAAGTCTTCCAGGGGTTCTCCACACTGCTTTCCATAGTGGCTGTATGAGTTTACATTCCCACCAGCAGTGGATGAGTGTTCCCCTTTCCCAACAACCTCTCCAGCACTTGGTATCATTTGTTTTCTTAATCCTAGCCAGTCTTATTGGAGTAAGATGATATTTTAAAGTGGTTTTGATTTTCATTTCCTTAATGATTAGTGATGTTGAACACTTCTTAAGGTGTATCTCAGCAATCTCTAATTCCTTACTTGTGAAGTCTCTGTTCAGCTCTTTGCTCCATCTATTGAGTAGGTTATTTGTTTTCTTTCTTCTTTTTTTTTTTTTTAGTAGTTTATGTATTCTGGAAATCAATGCTTTGTCAGATGTTTTTCTGGTGAAGGTTTCCTCCCACTCTGTGGGATTTCTCTTCACTTCCTTGATTGTTTCTTTTGATGTACAGAAGCTTTTGAGTTTATTTAGGTCCCATTTGTCAATTGTCGACCTTAATTCTTGTGCAGCTGCTGTCTGATTTAGGAAGTCTTTTCCTACACCTATGTCTTGTAGTCTGCTGCCAACTTTTTCTTCTATCGCCTTCAGAGTTTGGGGTTTCATGTTGAGCTCTTTAATCCATCTGGAGTTGACTTTTGTACAGGGCGAGAAGTAGGGCTTTAATTTCATTATTCTACAAATGGTGACCCAGTTTTGCCAGCACCACTTGCTGAAGATGCTGTCTTTTCTCCATTCTGTCTTCTTACCCCCCTTGTAAAATATGAGATGGCCGAAATTGTATGTGCTCAGGCTTGGATCTTCTGTTTTGTTCCATTGGTCAACAGGTCTGTTTTTGTGCCAGTACCAGGCTGTTTTTATAACTATAGCTCTACAGTATAGTTTGAAGTCTGGTATAGAGATCTCCCCTGTGTAGCTATTTTCAGTCAGGGTTGTTTTGGCTATTTGGGGTCTTTTGTTTTTCTAAATGAAATTAAGGACTATTTTTTCCAAGCCTGTGAAGAAACTCTTGGGGATTTTGATTGGGATTGCGTTAAATCTATACAAGAGTTTCGGTAGAATGGACATTTTTACAATGTTAATTTTCCCGATCCATGAACATGGGAGGTTTTTCCATGTTCTGATATCTTCTTCAATTTCTTTCTTTAAGGGTTTAAAATTTTTGTTGTAGAGATCTTTGGTGTATTTGGTTAGGTTTGTTCCTATGTATTTTATTGTTTTTGAGACTATTGTGAGTGGGAAGTTCTCCTTGAATTCTTTCTCCAGTTGCATGTTGTCGTTGTAAAGAAAGGCCATTGATTTTTTTAGGTTAATTTTGTATCCTGCCACTTTGCTGAAGCTGTTAATAATTTCTAGGAGTTTTCTGGTGGAGTTTTAGCATCTGTTAAGTAAACAATTATATCATCAGAAAATAGGGATAGCTTAACTTCCTCTTTTCCAATTAGTACTCCTTTAATTTCGTTTTCTTGCCTTATTGCTCTAGCAAGTGTTTCAAACACTATATTGAAAAGGAGTGGTGACAGGGGGCAGCTTTGCTGCCTAGCTTTAAAGGAAATGTTTCTGTCATTTCCCCATTTAGGATGATATTGGCCATGGGTTTCCTGTATATGGCTTTGATGACATTGAGGAATGATCCCTCCAATACAATTCCTCTAGGACTTTAAGTATGAAGGGATGCTGGATTTTTGTCAAAGGCTTCTTCAGCATCAATTGAGATGATGGTGTGGTTTTTGTCTTTCATTCCATTTATGTGTTTGATGATGTTTATTCATTTTCGTATGTTGAACCATCCCTGCATCTCTAGTATGAATCCAACTTGGTCATGATGGATGATCTTCTTGATGTGGGTGTGTATGCGATTTGCCAGTATCCCGTTTAAAATTTTTGCATCTATGTTCATTAGAGTGATGGGTCTATAGTTCTCCTTTTTGGTTGTATCTTTGCCTGGTTTGGGTAATAGAGTGATGCTGGCTTCATAGAAGAAATTTGGGAGAATTCCCTCTGTATCCATCTAAACAGTTTCAGTAATAATAGTTGTAGGTCTTTTTGAAAAGTTTTGTATAGAGTGATGCTGGCTTCATAGAAGAAATTTGGGAGAATTCCCTCTGTATCCTTCTAAACAGTTTCAGTAATAATAGTTGTAGGTCTTTTTGAAATGTTTTATAGAATTCTGCTGTGAAACCATCTGGGCCTGGGCTTTTTTTAGTTGGGAGGTTTCTTATTACATCTTCAATTTCTTCATGTATTATGGGTCTTTTTAAGCTGTTGATCTCTGCTTGGTTGAGCTTTGGTGATTCCCAGGATTTCAGATATTCATCCATTTCTTCTAGGTTTTCAAACTGTGTAGAGTATAGTTTTTGAAGTATTCCCATATGATTTTCTGGATCTTTTCCTTGTCTGTTGTGATATTTCCCTTTTCATCACAGATTGTATTGATTTGGAGTTGTTTTCTTCTTTCTTTTGGCTAACTGGGCTAGAGGTCTGTCTATCTTGTTTATTCTTTCCAAGAACCAACTTTTGGATTCATTGATTTTTTTGTATTATTTTCTTTGTTTCTATTTCATTAATTTCTGCTCTGATTTTTATTTCTTCCTGTCTGTTGCATTTAGGGTTCATCTGTTGTTGCCTCTCAAGTGCTTTTAGCTGCAGTGTTAGATCATTCACTTGTGCTCTTTCTGTTTATCTAATTTAGGCACCCAGGGTTATAAACTTCCCTCTTAAGACTGCTTTTAAGGTATCCCATAGGTTTTGTTCTGCTGTATTGTCATTGTCATTCAGTTCCAGGAATGCTTTTTATTTCTTTCTTGATCTTTTCCTTGACCTATTCATTATTCAAGAGTGTGTTGTTTAGTCTCCATGTGTTCTTGTAGTATGTAGGGCTTATCCTGGTGCTGATGTTCAGGTTTATTGCACTGTGGTCTGATAGAATACATGAAATTATTTCAATCTTTTTGTAATTGTGGAGGTTTCTTCTGTGTCCCAGTATGTGGTCTGTTTTTGAGAATGTTCCATAGGGTGCTGAGTAGAAAGTGTATTCTCTGGTATTAGGGTGGAATATTTGGTAGAGATCTATGAGGTCCATCTGGTGTATCATATGGTTCAGTTCAGATGTCTCTCTTTATTCTTTGTCCTATTGACCTGTCCAAAGGACTCAGTGAGGTATTGAAGTCCCCTACTATGAGTGTACTGGGGTTAGTGTGTGACTTGTGGTCCTGGAGAATTGTCTTTATAAAGTTTGGTGCACCAGAGTTTGGTGCATATATATTCATAATTGTGAAATCTTCTTGGTGAATTGTTCCTTTGATAAAAATGTAATGGCCTTCTTTGTCTCTTCTGATTTCTTTTACTTTGAAGTCTATTTTGTCTGATATTAAGATAGCAACACCTGCTTTCTTTTTGGTACCATTTGCTTGGAATATTTTTTTTTCCCATCCTTTCACTTTAAGGTGGTGCCTGTCCTTGAAGGTAAGATGTGTTTCTTTTGGACAGCATATCGATGGATTCTGTTTCCTAATCCAATCTCCCAGTATATGTCTTTTGATTGGGGAATTTAGTTCATTAATATTTAAGGTTATAACTGTAAGGTTTGTGTTGCTTCCTTTTGCCTTATTATCCATTTCCGGTTTGGGTTTAGATTTCTACTTCTGCAGTTATGCTTTTATTGATTTCTCTTTCTAGGTGCCTGGGGATGTTTGCTCCTCTCTTCTGTCCTTTGAATTGCTTCAAGTATTCTCTGAAGGATTGGTTTTCCGGACATGTATTCTTTCATCTTGTTTATGTCATGGAAGGTTTTTCTCTCTCCTTCATTATAATTGACATTTTTGCTGGGTATAGTAACCTGGGTTGGCATCTATTGTCCTTTAACACTGGAAATGCATTGCTCCACGTTCTTCTTGCTTTCATAGTTTGCATTGAGAAGTTAGTTGAAATTTTGATAGGTTTCCCCTTATAGGTCACTTGTTTTTCCCTTGTGGCTTTAAGGATTTTGTCTTTGTTTTGGGTGTCTAGCATTTTAATTCTGATGTGGTGTGGAGAATTTCTTTTCTGATCTCTGTTTGGAGTTCTATGTGCTTCTTGTATTTGTATTGGTTTGTCTTTTTTTAGTTTTGAGAAGTTTTCATCTATTATTTTGTTGAAGATCTGATCAATACCATTCTCTTGGGATTCTTCTCCTTCCTCTATTCCTATGATGTGGAGGTTTGATCTTTTCATAGTGTCCCACAGTTCCTGATTGTTCCACTTTTGTGTATTTTTAAATTTTTTGTAATTTTTACTTGAGGTTTTTAGTTGTTCTGTGTTATCTTCCAGGTCTGATATTCTTTGTTCTGCTTCCTCCATTCTGTTTCTGAGTCTTTTTCCATTCCTTTCCTCTTGATTGGAGGAGTGTTTGATTTCATTTTTCATTTCCTCTTCTTATTTCTTTAGTATTTCTACTTCGTTTTGGAGCTTCTCAGTCTCTTCCTGTAGCTCTTTGCTTCACCGGTTGGTTTCCTTATCTTTTTCAGCATGGGATCTTTTCAGTGTTTCTACTTCCTTGCAGAGTTTGTCATTCTCTCTCTCTAGGTCCTTCTTGAGCTCTTCATTCTCTTTTTCTTAATTTTTTGATTTTCTCTTTATAATATTGTAGTTCTTTAAGTATGTTCACAATTGTGTTTCTGATATCTGTGTCCTGGGTCATCCCTAGGGGGATCCCACTGTAGGAATCTTCCATAGGATTGGTAGAGCTTGGTGTGGGATTATCCTGCCCCTTTCCCATGTTGTCTCTTCTTAGTGTTCCTGGCATATGGGCTTCTCCTTGCCTGTATTCCAATGTGAGACCCAAATGCCTCTTCACTGTGTTGAAGTCTTGCTTTGCTTGCCTCCTTCAGATGCCTTTGTAATCCCAGTTGGCAGGGGAGGGGTGCTCTTTAGCCCACACTCCCGGTACCTAAGCTTCAACTGGCCTTGGTAGATCTCAGATCTCCATATGGGACTTATTATATTTATTTACAGAGCATGGTTCAAGCAGTCCAACAGGGGCTGTCTTACACTGGAGAGGCCCAACTCTGGTAATTCTTCAGTACAGGAGAGAGGAGAGTTCATAGTCCTAATCTAGTGTTGAAGGCCTGGAAGATTCCTGAAAAACTACTGGTCTTCAGTCTACAATGGAAGTTCAAAGAAGCTGGCTCTAATATCTGTGAAGCAACAGAGCAGCGAGAAAATAGATGAATTCCCAGAAAAGTAAAGACAGGTAGAAAAAAAAAAAAAGGTTTTTTCTTCCTTTTTTCTGGGCCATAACCAGAAGGTGCCTCTCATGTTTAAAGTTTGTCTTCCTGCTCCAATCAATCTGATAAAAATGTCCCTCAGCAGTGCCCAGCAATTTCCATTTTAGTTGATTTCAGAGCCAGTCAAGTTGAAATCCAAGATTAAGCATCGCACCACGGTTCTCTGATCTTCATATCCTCACTACTTGTTACCATTATCCTTCGTGTGATATAGATATTTTTATAGAGAGGAGGAGAATGTTCTCACGGTTATGGTAATATGAATTTTACCAATTAGTAATTTCAAACATTTTCATATGTCAATTAGCTGTTTGTAAGTTCTCATTTGAAAGTGACTATTTATGTATCTTTTCCACTTTAATTGGTAAAGCTGGTCACACACAGAGAACATATGTCTAAGAGATGCCCTAAGTGACACATCTACACTGGGATCTCTATATCTAATGCTCAGGGAACATAGTGGAACAGGGAGTAGAAGGAATACTATTCAATCCTTCAACTCACCAGCAAAGTTTCTTCATACAATTGAGTACAATGCACACAGAAGGCCACAACTTGCTAAGTTATAGAGAATAAGAGAATATAGAGTGTGTGTATCCCTGGATAGAACTCTCACATTAAACCTGATCCACCTACAGAGACCATTTTAGAGGAGGAGATGGAAAGATTGGAAGAGCCAAGTTTGGTACATGAACATAAGGAAAAAGAGGGTTTCAGGCTTCTGGGAACTTTCTCATATGACAACATGCACACAAGACCCATGCTGACTCAGCATAGAACAAGGGAATTGGGCAGCAGGACCCAATCCCAGCGAACAACTATTGGAACATGATTACTGCTGGGTGAAGGAGAGTAGATCTTTAAGGGAGTGACTCTAGGTAGTCTGATTTAGATTGCAATGGATGAACCTGCACTGAGGGACAATCTGAACACAAATATTTGACTGGATAGGACTTAACATATATGACGGAATGCATGAAATCCAGTGAGGGGTCTGGGGAGGATGGATAACAAAGGGAATCTAAATTTGATTAAAATATTTTGTATGAAATGCATAAAAACTCAGTAAAAATATTTTTAAATGATGAAAAATTGGTTAAGGCATTTATAATTGATAAATTCAACATGATCAAAAATAATCCTTTTTTGTTTCTATTTCAATAAACATTCCTCAAAATACTGTGGAAATAAATGGTTATGATTTAGAACCTGGAAAGGAGGCTCAGGGTTACCAGTACTGGCTGCTCTTGCAGAAGACCTGCATTGAGTTCCCAGCACACACATGGTGGCTAAGGATCAGTTCCAGGGGATGAGACACCCTTTTCTAGTCTTCATGGCTATTGCACCATGCGGTGATCTTATGTACAGGCAGCAAACACTCTCAAATGCATAAAAATAAAAATATTAAAGAAGACGTGTTTTTAAGTGCTTATGATCTGAAGGGCTTTCATTTCTTTAGGTGAAGGTTGTGATGGCTCTAACTTCTGTGGTATCCTGGGATCCTGTTCAAATAACAAGGGCTAGAGCAGTAAGGTTGGCCATAAGACCTGTGGAGAACTGGTTTCCCTTTTATAATTAGTCCATATGAGGGTTTAGGAAAGGTATGCAAGGCACTTCAGGTAAGAGAAGGTAAGTGTCCTTTGTTTGATAAAGAAAATCACATCTGGTGGTTCCATAAAAGGTAGAGACAGGAATAGTTCCTTGAATTCTGAATTTTTTCAAATTTTCCTTAGGGTAACTTTCCAATTTTAAAGGCCATGGCCTTTCCAAATAAATGCCTTAAAATTCTCAGGGAATTTCACAGACCTCTGAAATTTAATGAGTTGGTAATCACAGAGCACTCTGAGTCATTCTTTGAGATGACATTAGAAGACAAAGATCTTGACCTCTGTATTGCAACAAATGAGATAAGCATCCATTTTGGCACAGTGGTAGAAAGTCATGCTGTAACTCACTTGGAGAACTCATGACACTGGGCTCAGCAAATCTTTAGCTTCCTAAGGGGTTTATCTCTGCAGTCTGGAATGCAACCATCTCTCGGTGGTAAAGTCCACTCTGGTCTTGACTGCTTCAAATCATACTCATTCCAGGTGAACATGGGGGAAAAGTTGTTTCCTCAGCACTTCTTTTTATAAACTAGGAAGCTCGTATTCCTTAAAACCTGCTGTTTTATAATCCCAAAAGCTCTAACCAAGACAAAAAGTCCAATTCTAGGTCTACTCCACAATGAAGTATTGTGGGAAAAATTCCCAGAAAGTTCCCATGTCCATTTGAAAAAAATAGTTTTAGAGGCTAACAAGGAAGGTGAGTCTGAATGGTTCAGGCAGCAAATAGGCTTGAAAGACTAGTAAGGGATTCATAGTCTTGCTGGCGATGCTGAGTGGAGGAAATTATTCAAGAGCTGCTGATTCATAGAAGATGTCCTGTTGTCTCTAAGTACATGAAACAAGACCCTCCGCTGGCCGTGCCCCGCAAAGACTGCATGGCCTCCTCTGGTACCACAATTGGATTTGATTAGTTTACATTTCCATCTTCAAATGCAAAATGCCCCAGTTGCTGACCTGGGACACATGCTCATGGCCTTCTAAGAGAGAAACTGCAAGCGCAAAAAACTCAAGTTGTTAGTTTCTTTTGCATGAAGTAAATTCTGTTTTCCACCATACAGGGTAAACTGAGTCACTGTGAAACCTTTAGGAAGAGGCTGTGATGTCACCCCCTCTTCCTCTGTGGCAGCCACACCACTCAATGTCTTCTTTCTTTCTTTCTTTCTTTCTTTCTTTCTTTTTGAGACAGGGTCTCCCTTTAGTCCCAGTTGGCCTGTAGCTCACTATGTAGACCAGGCTGGCCTTGAACTCACAGAGATCTGCCTGTCTCTGCCTTCCAAGTGCTGGGATTAAAGGCAAGGCATGCACTACAACACCCGGCCTAAGACGGTTCTTAGCAGCCACGTGGGTGCTGGGAATTGAACCCGGGTCATCTGCAAGAGCAGCCAGTGCTCTTAGCTACTGAGGTATCTCTCCAGCCCCCACTCAATGCTCTCTTATTCTAGAAGGTTTCCATGTCCTATAGCCCTTAATGGGAACAGACTTCTCCAAATCTCTGTTTATAGGTGATTTTTTCTCATCAAAGAGATCGTATCTTAAATGTCATTTTCTTATAATGATGTTCTTCAAGTATGTTGTCTAAAGGTGTTGGTGTCCCCCAATCACACATAATTTCATTTCTCAGATTTCTAACTTCACATCACTGATTTTTTTTAAATGTATAGTGTTGGCTGGGCATAGTAGTGCACACCTAAAATTCCAGCACTTGGGAGGCAGAGGCAGGCGGATCTCTGTGCGTTCAAGGCCAGCCTGGTCTACATAGTGAGTTCCAGGCCAGCTGAGGCTACAGGGAGACCCTGTCTCAAAAAGACAAAAACAACAACAACAACAAAAATGTATAGGGTTGATGGGTGTGGTGGCACACATCTTTAATCCCAGCATTCCAGAGGCAGAGACAGGCAGAACTCTGGGAGATTGAGACCAGCCAGGTCTACATAGCAAGTTCCCAACCATCTCTTAAAAGAAAAAAATGTATAGGGTTAGGCATAGTGGGACATGCCTTTAACGAGGACTCAGAATGCAGAGGCAGGAACATCTCTTTAAATTGGTGGCCAGGCTGGTCTACCTGGTGCATTAGGGACTAGCCATGAGTGATATGATATATAATATATAATTATATATATAAGTATATATATATATATTATGGGATAAGCCATGAGTGATATGATATAATATATATATATATATATATATTATATAATATATATATCTTTCCACACACATGCACACACACATACACAACACACACACACACACACACACACACACACACATTGGGGATGTGGTTTATTCAGTAAATGGCTTGGACCTGAGCTTGATTTTGTAGAGCTCGTGCAAGTGCAAAAGTCTGGGAAATGGTGGAACACTCTTATAATCCCAGCTCCACAAGGCAGGGAAGGAGGGTTGCTAGAACTCACCAGCCAACCAGCCTGCCCTAATTTGTGAGCTCCAGGCCAATGACATACCCTGTCTCGATGGAGGTAGATGCCTTTCCTGAGGGTGATGCCTGATGTACAACCACATACATGAATGGACATACATATGCACAAACACATACACACATGCATAAACATGTGATGGTGAGTGACAACTATCCAAACCAAATGGATCTCATTCAGGTCAGCGTGTTACCTGTCTTTCCCATCCAGAAGAGAATCTCAAATCTCATCTATATCATGAGATTAAGGACTCCATATGTGACCTTATTTGTTTCCTTTATTTATTTATTTATTTATTTATTTATTTATTTATTTATTTTCTATGTGTATGAATGTACTGTCTGCATGTAGGTCTGTGCACTCGTGTCGTGCAATGCCACAGAGGTCAGAAGAGGGTCTCAGGTCCCCCTGGAACTGGAGTTCTCCTGGAATTGGAGTTACAGATGGTTCTCGGCCACCATGTGGGTGCTGGGGATCGAACCCGGGTCCTCTGCAAGAGCAGTCGGTGCTCTTAACCGCTAGGCCATCTCTACAGCCCCTATTTGTTTCCTTTTTACCACAGAAATCTCAACATCTAGAAGAGTGACAAGTGAACATCATTGTTCAATTGATATTTGAGAGTAAATAAATGCTTCAAGGTTCAGGTCTAGAGTGGAATCAGAGACCCAAACAGAGGTGGAAGGTAGGACTTCCTATAATTCTGTGTATTATGATTGGTTTGCATTCTTCCCAACAGAGTGCTCAGTGTGCAATATAGCTTCTGATTCCAACCTGAATCTAAATAATGCATGATCGTGAGGCACTTTAGAAATATTAAAAAACATGTTATTTTGAGCCTGATACTCAAAGCTGTGGATTGTTCTGCAGACCCCACTTTCTGGCCAATCAGACTACACATTTTGTGGGATGCAGAAATCCCACTGAGTAAATCAGCATTGCAGCCTATGCTGATCTAGGGAGAGTTTTTGTTACAGTGATGAATGCTGCATGCCTCCACCACGTGGACATGTGGTACACACTAGGCAGTGTTATAAATGTCAACGACAGGGGTTTTATCACCTTAAGGAGCTGAAGACATGTCTTGACCCCTGTGAAACAGACAGAAAACACAAAAACATCCCAAAAGACGATTCCTAGGAATTGTGAGATACAAAGAAGTGGGCAGAAGCTGTCTAGAAAAGATAATTATTATACCTTACATTTAAAATTCATAAAATAGGGGCTGGAGAGATGGCCTAGTGGTTGAGAGCACCGACTGCTCTGGCAGAGGACCCAGGTTCGATCCCCAGCACCCACATGGTGGCTGACAACTGTCTTTAACTCCAGTTCCAGGGGAAATCTGACACCCTCTTCTGACCTCCGGGGCACTGCAAGACACGGGTGCACAAATCTACATGCAGACAGTACATTCATACACATACAAAACATAAAATTAAAAAAAATAAAATTCATAAAATAGGGCTGAGGTGAAGGCTCACTCAAAGCGTGAGATCCTGGGTTCACATTCACAGCACCCACATAAAAATGCTGGGTAGAGCAGCACTCCTCTGACATTCCCTGCTTGGGAGCTCCAGGCTCAGCAGAGACTGTCTCCAAAAGGCGAAAATATTTTCCCTGTGATTGAGGTAAATATCCAGCATCAACCTCTGCCTTCCACATGCAGGCATGTACATGTGTGTGCACCCTTGCCTTCACAAGTACACACACACACATACACATACACACACACACACACACACACACACACACACGGTACACAGACCACATGAAAATGGTATAAAATATGTTTACATGTAAACATAACACAAAATAAAAGACAATCTCTCTTTGAAGCAATTATATCCTAACTTTGTATTGGTATTTAACCAAAATGTAGGCATATATAGAGAGAGATTCTTGCCATTTCTGTTATTACCTCAGTTTATGGCTTTGGGCATGTCACTTTGACATGATGAACTTCAGAATATTGAGTAAAATAAATTTTCAGATCACTGTTCTAATAACACTGTGTTTGAAGCTCTGCACCATATCTGTGGAGCTGTTTGGGGGAAGGACCACATGATTCTAAGAGGAAGTTTAGTTCTGATGAACCTCGTCTGTAAATACTGTTTTCTATCTTCATTACTCTGTGATTTTTTTGTTTTTTTTTTGTTTTGTTTCACTTTGTTTTTCCAATATATGTTTATTGAATTTTTGTGCATTTCACATAATATATCTTAAACATATTAAGAGCTCTCTACCTTCACCCTCCCCACAGACTCCATACTGGATTTCATGCCATCTGTCATATGTATCAATGCCAAACAAGTTATGTTTGTGTCACCAGATGTCCTTTGGTGTGTGTTTCATCCACTGAAGTCTGGTCAGCCTGTCTGGTGGCACTCCCTTAATATAAAGGGAAATATTTTCTAAGGAGGTTTTCTCCCTTCCTGAGAAGCACTGTCTCTTGACTCAAGTCAGGTAAATAAACTTTCCTTCTGGAACTGTCTTTGCCAGTTTGTGGGTAGCCAATGTTGTGGATAACGGCAATGTCTCTTGCAATCCCCCTCTGATCACTGCCTCATTTAGCTGGGGCACAGGGGAGACTTTCTGTCAACTTCAGAAATTCTTTCTCCTTCTCTTCACTTTGCAGAAATTTATCTCCCTTCCTAGGGCTCTCCTTTATCAGTGATGACAACATAAGCCCTGATGTCATTGCATGAGATTCCTGATCAGCTTTGGCCAATTGGTTTCCAGAAGAGGAAGGGGGGCAGCACAAGCAGCTATGGTTTTGCTTTAAGGGAGGGCAGCTGGGGTTTGGCTGCCAAGTTGATAAGGAACAGAGGGTTGTGCAGCAGCCAAGCAGAAAACTCGGTCTCCAGAATTGCTAAGACTGAGAAAGGCGTGAGTCATACGCGTCTGGGACCAGAGGATGTGTGCTCTAGCCAGAATGTGGTAAAAATTACACTAAACTCATTTTTGAGGGCCAATTAGATGACATAAGTCATTCATTTGACAGGCAAACTTCTCTTGAGGTTTCTAAAAACCAAAATGTCTTTCACATATGGTATAGGATACTTTTATCCCCAAATGTACATTCACTAAGAAAGGAAATTGTAAAGATAAAACCAAGGGAATTTTTCAGGATTAAGGAAAAACTAAGTCACTGTGTCCTTATGTTCCTCCTAACCCTTCACCCAGGTCACTCCACCTAACTCTGAGACTTGCACAGCCCCTCTGTCAGCTCCCAGTATTAATCATTCTATAAATAAAATCACCGTATCACTAAGCATGCATCAACTGGCCCTTTTCATCAGGGCAAGGAAAGGGAAGGATCATTGTGTTTAATTTGCATGTTGCAAAGTTTTTGAAATGATAAATCCCGGAGACAATTTCTACCACACACTGTTATTGTAAAAATCAAAACCTAAATAGACATGGAACGATGCCAAGTCCCTCTAGGCATGGGCTCTTCATGACAGACTGTTCAACCTGACGCTGAGGTCATCAAGGATTAGTATTCTATGATTATTCATCTTTTCTACCAAACGAATGCCAATTTAAAAAATCTATTCGACTCCCTGCAGAAAAGCAAACAGACCTCTGTCCCCCGGAGTCCCTGGTGGTCCCCAGCACATTCTTCAAGGAGGCTGTGACTGGCTGCAGTGTTTTAGCATCTGAAGATCCCTGCTGGAAGCTCCTCTGGAAGCCTCCAACCACTGTGCTGTTGGTACTAGGTGTTTATAAGTCGCTGCTGTTCTGATACTTTTCTGATTTTTCCTTTGGTGTTGAAAAGAAACGTGCCCTCTGAGTACATGTTCTTTCCACATTTCCTTAATTTCTGGAGCAGAAGCAGTGCTCCCTCAAGATTCCTACCTCAGTGACTGTAAGAAAAAGGGAGGGCAGTTTTGTATGATTTCTGGGAGACAGAGATACCACATTTCCATGCCATTAAACAATGACCCCAACAAAAGATGTTTAATCCCCAGAGTCTAGCTCTACTGGCCACTAGCTGAGACAGGAACTTTGAACTTTTTGTGTTGTCTCTTTCCGCTTCCTGTGCCTACTTGAAAATGCTAACCTCAGCTTTCTGTTCCTGCTCTGGCGCCACCTGCCACCATGCCTCCCTGCCTTGATGGGCTCTAATTCCCCTAGAACTGTAAGCTCAAATTAACTCTTCCTTTTGTAAGTTCCCTTGGTTCTGATGTTTCTATCACTGCAAAAGAAAAACTGAGAGAAAGATGCAGGACAGATATGGCAGAGTACATGATCTGGGATAGGGTGGAGGTGGGGGGGAAGGGAAAGGGAAATATGCCTGAACTGAATCGGAAAATGATGTATGAAATACACAAACCATCAATAAAAAAAATGTTAAAAAAATAAATAAAATAAAATCATGAAAAAAAAAGAAAAGTGACTAATACACTTATGGAGTTACTTAATTTCTTTAAATTGATTATCTCCGATTATATCCATTTTCATTCAAAATAACTTCATTCTTCTCTATGCCTGAAAAATTTTTCATTGCATATATAAACCACATTTTCTTCATCATTTCCTCTATTGATTGATTATTAGGTTTCTTACATAACATATTTACTGGAAATAGTGCTACAACAAACATTGTGTGCATATCTCTATAAGAAACTGTCTTTGGTGTACATACCCAGGAGTGGTATATCTGGGTTATATGGAAGGCTTATTTTTAGTCTTTACAAGGTATCTCTACAAAGATGCCAAATATACATATTTAGACAGCGTTTTTAGCAAATGGTGCTGGAAAACTGGCTACCCACATGTATAAGAATAAAACTACATCCCTATCTCTAATCCAGTCACTTAGAAAGTAGCAACAACTAACAAAAGGTATTTCATGAAATTAAAAAGCATTTGCACAGGAAATGAAACACTGGAGGAAAGGAAGAAAGAAGTAAAAAAAGGAAGAAAAGCTAGAAAAGAGAACACTGTTTGCTTGCCATATGTGAAAGTGCTAAAGCCAAAATTAATAAATGGGCTCCTGAAATGAAGAGACATCTGAAAATATGTTCAGTATTACTAGTCATCAGAGAAATGTGAATTAAAACGGCATGAGATTCCCTCTCCCCCCAGTCACACTGAAATCATTAAGTAAACAAATAGAAATGCTGACAGGGGTGCAGACAAAAGATGAACTTCTCTATTGTTTTTACTTTTTTAATATGCTACATAGAAATGTAAAATTATCTATATAATAAAAATTATATTTACATTGTATTGCAGTGCTGCTTATCCTGAACATGTAGACTTTTAGCTTATCTGAGAAAATTCACTAATTCAATCTTTACTGAGGCAGCTGATTGACAGGAATATCTGTGATTATTTATAAGAAAATAGTTTTAGTATATCCCTGGATATCCTGCCAGATTTTCTCAATAATCTCTCTATGAAAAACTGAGTCCAGGGGCTGGAGAGATGGCCTAGCAGTTGAGAGCGCCGACTGCTCTTGCAGAGGACCCGGGTTCGATCCCCAGCACCCACATGGCGGCTGAGAACCGTCTGTAGCACCAATTCCAGGAGAATTCCAGTTCCAGGGGAATCCGACACCCTCTTCTGACCTCTGTGGCATTGCACGACATGCGTGCACAAACCTACATGCAGACAGTACATTCATACACATAAATAAATAAATAAAAATTTAAAAAATCTTTATTAAGAAAAAGAAAAACTGAGTCCATAATGTTCATATTATCCATATCTATGAGAACATCTCAAAAAATAATCCACTTTCTTTTTTGGGGTATTTTTTGGTATTTTTGAGACAGGGTCTCCCTTTAGTCCCAGCTGGCCTGGAGCTTGCTATGTAGACCAGGCTGGCCTTGAACTCACAGAGATCCACCTGCCTCTGCCTCCTGAGTGCTGGGATTAATGGCCTGCGCCAGCATACCTGGCTTAAGCCCTGAGTACGTTAGACTGATAAATTACCTAATTTAACACCCCTTTCCCTTAGTAAGTCAATCTTGAATCCTACAAATTTTGAAATCGTTTATTGTGTTTCTCTAGGTTGCAAGATATGGATGATAAAAAGTTTTAGAAAAGATGTAGGTGAGGCCTCCTGAAACATTATTTTGGCTACAGTTTTTGTTTTGTTGACTTCAGGAACTGTAGCCATTGCAGAGCCTTTCTGTTTTCTCTTGAATTCAAATTCATATGTGTCACTGCCACATGCTAGTGTCCCATCATGAACATGATTAAAGATCAAGTGAATCCCAAAGATCTCGAGTCCTTGAGATGCTGAGTTAGTTCAGAAATTAATCAAAGGGCTGGAAAGTGGGCTCATTGGTTAAGAGTGTTTGAGGCTCCAATAGAGGACCCAAGTTTGGACCTTGCACCCATATCAAGTGGCTAACCACTCTCTGTAATTCCAGCTCCAGGAATCTGATGGCCTCTTCTGAGCTCTGTGGGCACTGAACATATGTGGTGCTCAGAAGTTTTCAGACTCTCGAGTGTGAAGAATGATTTTTAGACTACCCAAAACATATTGTGTAAACCAATCTAATAAATCTCTTTTAAATATATATATATTCATTCTCTTCCTCTGCAGATCATATCTTCACCATTAGTAAATGGTGAAGAAATGAAGTATGCCTTATTATATTAACTAGCCTAGTAGCACAGTGGTTGGGTTCAAGTAATCCTTTTTTCATTTACCTATGGCCATAATGTATGAGTCAATATTAAAAATATTACATTATAATCACTATATTTTATTAGATTTAATACCTTTCAGTATCTAATTTATAAATTGAAATTTATTGTAGCTATGCCTGCATAGAAAATATAGTTTATCTATCTCTATCTATCTATATCTATAATTATATTTACATCTATATCTATATATATAAAGAGATCTGTGTCCTGGGTTACCTCCAGAGATATCTCATTGTGGAAGTCCTCTATAGGACTAATAGTGTTTGGTGAGGATTTCTTATTTGCTTTTTCTATGTTGTTGATTTTTCTTTGTGCTTTGGGTATGTGGATTTGATTCCTTTTGTTTGTAATCTGATGTAAAATTCAAGTTTCTTCTTGCAAAAAAAAATAAAAAATAAAAAAATTTTTAAGATTTTTAAAAAAGAAAATATAGTGCATGTATAGAATTCATTACTATCTACAGTTTGAGGCATTTTCTGGGGGTCTTAGAACCAATCCCTCACGGTTAATCAGGGATGACTATATAATCCTCATTACATTCTCTGACCCTCTAACCAAACTTGAAGATCCCCCACTGTTTTAGTTCTTAAGGCCTAAATAATATGCATCGACATATAGTAGCTGAGACAAGAAAAGATAATTTCAATATACCAAGGGCATTGAACTCTGTCTTGGAGGGTCAACCTTTGGAAAGGTTATGCCCAAAGTAAACTGAAGAGTTAGTGGCCAGGAGAAGGAGCAAAAAATTCATTCTAGGTAGAAGAAGTGGTCTGAACAAAAGCTAAGGAGCAAGCATCAGGCTGTGCAGAATGAACAAGCAGCCATCCCCTGCTCTTAGCATTTGCTTTCTGTGTGAGGCCAAACTCTGTGGATATGAATGTCAAGTCCATACATTAAAATCTCCTCAAATATTGTGGGAGAACTTATTTATTAAACTGTGTAAGGTATCTATTACAATAGAGTTATAGTCTTATTTAATTATGTTCTCAAATTAACTAATATTTGACAAATAATTATCTAAGGTATCATTAAAATCGGTTGTTGAGGGAGCTGGAGAGACGGCTCGGTGATTAAGGGTACTTGCCCGTCTTCTGGAGGTCCTGATTCAGTTCCTAGCATGCACATTCAGTTCCCAGTTGGCTCAAAGCCACCTGGTGTCCTCTTCTGGCTTCTGTGAGCAACACACACACAGTGCATATACATACACTCAGACACACATCAAATAAAAATAATAAATAAAATCATTTTAGGTTACTTAGGGAAATACGAAGGTCTGTTTGCAGCTTCCGTAGATTAATGTAAGCCTTCTTAATGACATGTTTCTCCTGTCATAGTGACTGGAGACATCTTTCCCTCTACCTGGGATTCCTCACCTTCATCACATGGTTTCCAAGTTCACCTTGTGGTTCATCTTCTAGCCTGTTGGAAAACAAAAAGGCATACTGACTCTCTTGTGTCTATAATCACTTCTACACTCTATCCTCATTTCTGTTGACGTTGCTTTGGTTGGAACTCCTGAATACAAAGAGTTTAGGGGTTATAATTGGACATTGTGTCCTAGAAAAATAGTGAAGTTTTTTGTCAGTAAATTGATTGAGCCATATGGGGCTATCGGCAGTAAATTAATTTGTCCAGTGGATATACAGGAACCACATAAGTGGATACCATGCTGCACACAAACAAAACTATGTTTAATAATTGCATCACATGCCTTTCCTGAAGGCATTGAATATTATCCATCTGATTCACTCATTAATGTCAACCACCATCTACTGAGCACTTAACATAAGCTAGACATAATTTTAGGAGTGATTGCAAAGAGATAAATATCAGAGATATGGATTTGGGATAATTTGCTTATCCATCTGATAGTTTGTCCCAGAGTAGGTACTCATTAAGCATTTGTTGAATTAATTATTCAAAAAATGATCAACCTAACATTGCAGAATGCTCTGTTGGAGAGCTGAAATAATTACCCCAGAGGTAATGGGACTAACAATATTTTATATTGTATTGGGCTATCTGAATTCCAAAAAGCTGCCCTGGGTGTATTTTGGCTATTTCTTAGAGAGATAAAAGCCTCATGCACTGATTTGCTTCTACTGTTCATTAATTCCTTAGCTAAATACTAAAACACCTAGAACACTGCCAAATACCAAAGGAACAGTCAATTATACGCTATTTAATGAGGGTGGTGACAATAAAAGTTACAAGTCTGGAAAATGAATTGCGATGCTATGATCCCATTTTAACAAGCTGGATGGCTCTTTGAAATTGCTACATTCCTCAGTTTGCTCACAATCTCCCTCTCCCTATACATACCTCTTCCCTTCTCTCTCTCTTTCTTTTTCTTCCTTTCTTTTTCTTTCTTTCTTTCTTTCTTTCTTTCTTTCTGCTTCTCTCTTCCCCCCTCCTCCTTCTTTCCCTGTCTCCCCCCTTCCCTTCCCTCCTTTCACTTTTTAATTTTATAAAGGATAATCCCTAAAGTAATCAGGGGACCCTTGCCATAATATGGCAGTTGTAATTCATTTATTGATAATAAATTTTAAATGACACATGTCACAATCACATGACCATGAAGAAGCATGCCTATGAATCTGTACCAAGGGAACTTATATTAGCTAGTTTACACATCATTTAATTTTAGTGATAAGGAATATTGTAAGAGTAATGAATCAGGAAGTAATATTTCTTATATATATGGCATATTACATTTATGTCTGACTTTCCTTTGGTTTCATGGGCTATAAACATAGAGCACTAACAAATATCATATAAATTAGTCAATAGAAATATCTAGCTTCATAAAGAAGCAAATATTTCTATGAATATTAAAATGTGTTACTAGGGTAGGAAGTGGTATTATGTAGATAGTTAAATATTAACAGTGTCAGAGGACATTTGTCCTGGAACCCTCCCTAATAATCTGCATATCTTAAAATCAGGGTGAGTAATTATAGGATAATAATTACTGGTCAGATGAGGGGACCTTAGTCTTACTTTTTCCCTTGAGGAAGAAAAGGAAAACTCTTAACTATCAGAACATTATCACTAGATAACAATCAAAATGCCTCTAAACCTTAGAAAATTATCGTAAGCAGCCACGTTACTCCAGTGTTTCTCCTAGAAGTGTCAAAATAAACAAGACTATCAAGCACATAGACAGGACAGGACTCCCAGAAAATAGGCTTGAACAACGAGAGACTTTAAAAATAACAGAGCCCGAAGCCTGCTCCTACAGAGCCTTTCACAACAAATACCTGCAAGCTTCCTCAGCCAGGTGAGCTCACCAACCCAGGTTTCGTCACCCAGCCGCTCTCAGGCCTCCTCAGGAGGCGCAGCTCAGCTCCGGGAAAAGTCCAGAACTAATCCAGATGTGAGCTCCGCATCTACAACGTCCTGCTGTCTCCTCCAGGTACACCGCTCTACACACCTGCATATCTGTAAGTCCTGCCACACCTGTGAGCTCTTCCACACCTAGGAGTTTCACCATTTCCACCCTTCCTTGTCTATCCTCACAGTACCCAGACTAAACAGGTCCTGTGTTCTCTAGACCTACCAGTTCCCCCAGACCTGGGAGAACCCTGGCCCCGTGCTTTCCACCAACCCAATCACCCAAACTAGCCTGAGTGGCAAAACCTTCCCACTGGCACAGTTCCGTCAGTGTTAGAGAACATCACGTGTCCTTCCAGCCCTCCATATACTCCCAGGCATAGTTGGAGTCGTGCAGCCAGTACATCACTCTAGACAGCCCAAGTCAAGAGACACATTAGTGTGTTCTCTGAAATTGGCTGCATATCAGGTCATAAATCAAGTCTCCACAAATTTAAGAATATTGAAATAGCACCTGTATTCTATGTGACTGCCATAAACTAAATATCAACAGCAATATAAATGGGAAAAAGTGCACAAACTCATGGAAACCAAACACACACTATGGAATGAAAATTGGATCAAGGGAGAAATCAAGAAAGAAGTTTGAAAAATCCATAGAATTGAATTAAAATGAAAACACTATATTCAAATTCTGTGGGACACAATGAAGGCAGTCCTATGAGGAAATTTTACATCACTAAAACCCAACAATAGGGAAATAGAGACACCTAACAATAACAATGATGAACCCAAACCCAAAAAACAAAAAGAGTCTAGAAAGGGTAGACAGGAAGAAGGAAATAGAATGTGTTGAAATTAATTAAACAAATAAATAATTTTTAATATAATCAATGAAATGAGGAGTTGGTTCTTTGAAAAGGTTTAACAAGGTTGACAAACTTTAGCCAAATTAACCAAAAGAGATAGAGGATCCAAATGAATAAACTCAGAGATGAAAAAGGGAACATTAAAACAATAGACCCTGAGGCAATTAAAAATCCATACTCTACGAAACTGGAAAATCTGAAAGAAATAGATAAATTTCTAGATATGTATAGCATAACAAAACTATATCAAATTGATATAAATAATTAAAATATACCTATAACAACCAACTAGATATGTGAATTGGTTAAAAATCTCCCAACTGCTTGCAAATTGGTTTTACATGAAGGATGCTTGTACTCATAAATTATTACTTAATGTTAAAAAAAATGAAAAAAAAACTGAGAGAAAGATGCAGGACAGTTATGGCAGAATGCATGATCTGGGATGGGGTGGGGTGGGGTGGGGGGAAGGGAAAGGGAATTATGCCTGAACTGATTTGGAAAATGATGTATGAAATACACAAAACATCAATAAAAAGTGAAAAAAAAATCTCCCCACCAAAAGCCAATGACAGATGGATACAGTGCAGAATCCTACCAAATCATCAATGAAGTAGTACCCATAGTCTTCAAATTGCTTTAAAAATAGAAAAAGAAGGAGCATTCACAAGTTCTTTCTATGAAGCCAGTATTATTCTGATACCAAAACTAGACAAAAGCACAACCAAAAAAGGAATTATATTCTAATCTCTCTGATAAACCAACAAAAAATCTCAATAAAATACCCAGAAACCAAATTAAAGGACACAATGGTCAAGTCGTCTTCATCCCAGAGATGCAGGGATAATTCAACATAAATAAATCATTAAATGAAATCCACCATATAAACAGACTACAGGACAGAATCCACATTATCATATTAGGTGAAGAAAAGACTTTTGACAAAATCCAGCATCCATTCATGAAAAAATTCATGAAGAATCTAGGGATGCAGGGAATATAGCTCAAATTAATAAAGACAATGTATGGCAAGGGCACAGCCAATATCATATTAAATGAAGAAAAACTGAAAACATTTCTATTAAACTCAGGAACAAGACAAGGATGTCCACTCTCTCCCTTCTCAATCAAGATGATACTTAAAAGTCAGAGCAAGAAAACAAGAGGAGATAACGAGGATACAAATTGGAAAGATAGAAGTCAGAGTGTCCTCATTTGTAGATGATATGTTTCTATACAAAAAAGATCTTAAAGCTTCCAACAGAAAACGCTGAAACCTGGTAAACACATTCATCTAAGTAGCACTCAAAAAGTAGCAGCCTTTTTATGTATCAATTACAAATGTTCTGAGAAATCAGGGAAACAATCCCTTTCATGATATCTTCAAAAATATAAAATATTATAGAATAAACCTAACCAAGGAAGCTAAGGACTTGTCTAATAAAACCATTAAGATATTGAAGGGAGAAATTAAATGAGATACCAGAAGATAGAAAGATCCCTCGTCCTCATGGATAAGTGAGATTAATATCGTAAGCAAATAGCCACCCTGCCACAAGCAATCTACACAATGAAGGCAATCCCCATTAAAATTCCAACACAATTTTCCCACAAATAGAGAAAATCATCTCAAATATCATGGGCAAAATAATATTTTTATTCCTAAAAGAAAATAAATATAAGAATATTATGAAAAAGTATTAGTGTATACATTTTGCTTCCAGCTAAAAATGATCTACCTATTGCTATTCACATGACTGAAGCAGAAATAACCTTGGTCTTAGTTATGGCACAAGAAGTGAACAAAACAAAATAATCATAGCTAGCTCTGTGATGATCATAATAGTGCTATTAGTAACCCCAATAGAAGGGGTGGAACTTCACCTGAGATTCCAGCAATTGCTCCTTGTGATATATACGCAGAGCATGGTGTGGGGAGTTGCTAGAATATGTAGGAGGTAGAGCAGAAATGAAGGTGAGAATTCAGGAGGCTGTTTCTGCAAGGTCATCTATGACAGCGTGAACTTTTCAGCAATGTATTTGTTTAGTGTCTCTCATGCTCCTGTCAGCAACTCCTTACCCCTGGTTCACCAAGATAAACTTGAACGAAATCATTACTTTGGTCTGTCATCACTGATCTGAGGTAAATAAATGGTTGTTCATGTCTCCTGAGAAAAATGAACACAACAGAAATATATAATAATAATAATTCAGGAATAGAAAGATATTTTGAAAATCCACAAACCCCATTTTATATATGAAATTATAGTATTTTAACTAAAAACTACTTTTAAAAATATGCCTAATAGAGAATTAATAAACTGGAAAATTCCTCATGAACCAGGAGAAAGGATATGAGATTAGAAACATGAAAGAGTAAACAATTTGCACAGAGAATAGATTGAAATGTTCCAGCTCAAATATAATTGAATTGTGAGGAAAAAAAACTGGTAATGCTAAATTGTATGTGTCAGCATGGCTCATATATAAAGTTCAGTTTCTTGTTCAAACACTAAATGTTGCTCAGAAGATACTCTATAGATGTCATCAACGTTTATAAGCATGTGACTTTAGGCAAGGCAGACTCTCATCCATAATATGAATAAGACTCAGTCAATTGCTTAAATATGTTTAAGAGTAAAACAAAAGTTATCCAGGAAAGAAATAATTCTTCAAGTTCCTCTGACAGACATTCTACCTGTATTTGCATACTAATGGTCAACTGTATGAGTCAGGGTTTCCCAGAGAATTGGAACCAAAAAGTAAGTAGATAGATACACCTGTAGTTGATTATTAAAGTGTGTGTTGTAAGAACTTATAGGTATTATATATTCTTACAAGAATGCAAAAATTATTATCAGAAAATTATATTGAAAAGTGTTTCATGATTATTGAGACTGAAAGTTCCATTATCTGTTGTCCACATTACTGAAGAGTTGGGAAAGCCAGTTGTATAATTCATTACCACTATTAGTGCTAAGAACCAGGGAAACCAGTATAAATCTTAATCACTCCTGGTCAGAGGACTAGGAGTGATAATCACACAGAGCAGTAGAAGATTGATATTCCAACTCATGTGTTCGTGAAATCTCCCCTTTCTGCTTCTCAAATTGTGCTCTGCAAGTTGATGATGTCCATCCACGGTGGAGAAGGTAAATCTTCATTGCTTAATCTACTAAATACTGACTTCTTCCCAAAACACTATGAGACACAGTCACCAATAATGTTTTGCCAACTATGTGGACATATTTATATTCTATTGAATTCACATATGAAATTCATCTTGCTTTTCATTAGATATCAGACTACAAACAGCAAGATCAGATCTTCTCGAATCTCTAGCCTGTCCAATAAATTTAAAATGTGCCAAACTTCATAATTAGATAAGCCAATTCTATAAATAAATACTCCTTTTTGTCCCACTTTATATTCTGTTGGTCCTCTTTTTCTGGAATAACCTGACATACAGAGAAAACAGACTGAAACCAAGATTTGAAATGCTTATGGCCACAATACAGAGTACTCCCAAGATGCTTCAGGCTATTGCTGCAGTCCTTGATTGCCTCCCAGAACATGAAGGTGATACCCTTTTGCTGAATCAGAACATAGTTTGGATACAAGACTTGGAGCACTTGAGTTGGATTTGACCTCAAAGCCTCCTCCATGAAGACTAGATCTCATAGTGTCAAAAGGTATTATGCAAGGTGCTATGGGAGAAAAATTATCAATGATCCTACACAGCTGTAAAGTTTCTGAACTGCAGCAATGTGACCAGCCCAATAAATTACCTCTATTGGTGCAATCGTTGGACTCCTTAATGAATTTACTTAAAGGAATTGGAGATAAAGCATTATCAAAGCAAAATTTTGAACTTTTTAATATTATTCAGAAATATTTTCCCTATTAGCCTAGCCATGGGACACTTAATGTATAACCTTGGGGGAAAAATGATGACCCGTTAAGCTTCTACTTAGAAACAGTTCAACTGAATTATTTAACTTTCTGGACCCAAATTAAAGTAGACATGCAATCTTATCAAGAGAAAAAATGTTGTGCTTCCAAAAGAATTCTATCTTATAGAACCTCATGGACCTCTTCCACCTAATTCTCCTATCTTCCTTGCAGCAAAAGACAATGGAAAAGAAACGAAGTTAGAAAAATAATTTATCTGTTTCAGCACTGATAGGTTGAAATTGCTGGCTTTCACACCCAGCATCTCAAAGTCTGTCTCTCAGGGTTTGGAAACTCTGTCCATTTGTTTCTAAGCCACCATGATACTTTTGAATTCATTTTCCAGTCAAGATGGCATGGATATATTAAAGAAAGGGAACCTGATAATAGTCTTTTTTTCTGACATTTTTTTAGATTTTACTGACTGTTATGTGTTCTGAGTTCTCTAAATTATGAGTATTTAATACAATATCACATTCAGTAAATTATAATATGGTTTTTCTAAAGCAGGCAGCCATACCAATAGTCCTCTTTAAAAGAGGAATTCACCCTGTGTCCTATCATTCTTACCTACAAAATATAAACTTTTAAAAAGTGTCAGACTGAATACTTAAGGGTATTTAAACACTTTAATCCCCAAAGAAGTCAAGACTGTCCTTAAGTGTAATTCATTAGATGTTGGCTGACTCCCATAATATATGTAAGGCCAATATTTATTTCAGAAGCCTTTTTTTTCTTTTTTTAAAATTTTATTTATTTTTGTATGTGTATGAATATACTGTCTGCATGCAGATCTGTGCACCCGTGTCATGCAATGCCGCGGAGGTCAGAAGAGGGTCTCGGATTCCCCTGGAACTGGAGTTCTCCTGAATTGGAGTTACAAACGGTTCTTAGCGGCCATGTGGGTGCTGGGAATCAAACCAGGGTCCTCTACAAGAGCAGTCGGTGCTCTTAACCGCTAGGCTAATTCTCTAGCCCCCAGAAGCCTTTTGAATGGTAGACCCTGAACATAGAAGATGAATTTAGCCAGACCAAAATTAAGATTCATTAAGATCATATAGTGTATTAAAAGTCACAATGATGAGAGTGAGTACCCGGAATAGGCTTTACCTTCTATATGCTTTCTAGTTAAAAGGGGTGAGATACAAGAACATTCTGGTCATGTGGATGAAATAAGTTGCTAAATTGGGCAGGAATCTTTCCTCATGTTCGTCCATGAAAAATAAAGATAAAGCTCTAGGGAATAAGGCAAGGGAAAGTTGCACATCGGATTTACAACATACCTCTAGCCTATATTTGCCCCAGAAGTCAAAGAGAAATAAAAGATGTCTGGTGATTTTCTGTATTCAAACCTGCCCTGAATTTAAAAAGAGAAAAACAATGACCTCTAATCCAAAATATTATTGTAGGAGAGTACATATTTTAGTCCTCCCCTCATTTGCAGATACAAGATACTAACTGTGAATATAAGCTGTAAACCATCTCATCAATGCAAATATAGGCAGGAAGAAACTCAAGTTAGATGACAGTAAGGCACATACTTTTGTTGGCTGGATTCTCCTTGATTGGGACTACTAGCTTCCACGTACAAACTTTTAAAAATTTAGAGATATCAAAAAGTTACCCTTCAAAATCAAATGATCTGGTTTTTATTATGTCTTATTTCCAATTCAAAACTCAATTTTAAAAGAAGCAAATACCTCTTTTGAATATCACTAAACTGTCATGTGATGTTTGACTGCAGATGAGTAGCTGTTTCTGTAGATGGAATTTGACCCTTCCATCTCAGATTCAAGCTTGCTTGTCTCAAAATGTCTTCCAAATGCTCATGAGACAGACTGACCACTTCACTCAGAGGCCAAGAAGAAAACAAATAGCACTATAACAAAAACATTATGCTCCTGAGATTAGCTAAGAAATGTAATATTATCAACAGAAGTTATTACTTATATCATGATATAAATACTTTATGTCAAAATCAATTTGAAGAATCTTTATTTTGCTATGCCCATCTTTACCCTAAGATAACAGAGAATTAATATCATTTTAGAGGTACTAAAATTTCAAAAGCCTCACAAATTTAAGGTAGCCACCCTTAAGCCTGCCACACCCTAAAATGGAAGTGACAGAGGTAATGAGAATTTGTTTATCATTTTAGATGTAATAGAAAAAGTTAAAAATCCATACAAGCATATGGGAACCCATTTAAAAATACTTAAGTTTAATCTCAGCTCATTCAAGTTGGACTATATATTTTTTTCTATAGGTATTACCAATTCAGAATATAATGCTCAGGGAACCTCTTAAAATATTTTGTTTTAGAGTTGAGCATGGTGGTGCATGCTTAAGGCAGAGACAGGCAGATCTCTGTGAGACTGAAGTCAGCCTGGTCTACATAGCAAGTTGGCCAGCCGGGACAACAGACAGACCCTGTCTCAAAAATACCAAAAACATATTTGGCTTACTCTTACATAATTCAAATTTAACAACAACATTTTTGTTTGCTCAAATGTTTTTGATTCAAATTACACTGTTTAAATACTTACAATGGTTTATTCTCAACTCTTAAAAGAATTTCCCACTTTAACTTAATTGGCACAATTGTTTTATTATTTACTTTTGTGAAATAAAAATAAGTTTATCAGCTGGGCATGGTGGCTTGAGCCTTTAATCCCACCACTTGGGAGGTAGAGGTAAGGGAGATCTCTGTGGGTTCAAGGCCAGCCTGGTCTACAGAGTGAGCTCCAGGACAGCTGGTACTAAAAGGGAGACCCTGCCTCAAAAATACCAAAAAAAGGGAAAAACAAAAAAAAAAAAAAAAGAAAAAAAAAAGGAAGCAGTTTATCATTATAAATTTATGAGAGAATATACATTGCTTAGTATCCCAACTGAAGTCTTCACAGCAGATGAGGGTTTTTTATCATTTATTAATGTTACTTATGTCTCATGATCTTAAATAATTAGGAACTAAGAGAAAATGTTAGAAAGATGTGAGAATGGAAATATTTTTCATAAAAGAAAATATGGTTAGCTATTTCTATAATAGAAAGGAGAAATAATGAAGGGATTTTATATAGTATAACCTTTTGAGTATGATATTTTAAATACATAAAAGGTGACAAATGATGTATATAATCTTAAAATTTCTAAATTCAAAGTTCAAGTAAACCTCTATTTAAATCAATGGACTAATCTTGCTATTATAAGGATTAGCTTAGGGCTGGAGAGATGGCCTAGCGGTTAAAGAGCACCGACTGCTCTTGCAGAGGACCTGGGTTCGATCCCCAGTACCCACATGGCGGCTGAGAACGGTCTGAAACTCCAATTCCAGGAGAACTCCAGTTCCAGGAGAATCCAACACCCTCTCTGACTTCCACGGCATTGCACGACACGGGTGCACAGACCTGCATGCAGACATTACATTCATACAGATAGAGAAAAATAAATAAATAATTTTTAAAAAAGAAAAAATAAAATTTTTTAAAAAGGATTAGCTTAAAATAAAATATATATCTGTTGAAGGTATATTTAATGGCATTTAGTTTTGACTAAATACTATAGAATTCTTTTTTCTTTTCTTTTTTTTTTTTTTTTAGACAGGGTCTCCCTATAGCCCCAACCAGTCTGGAACTCACTCTGTAAACCAGGCTGGCCTTGAGTGTAAACCAGGCTGGCCTTGAACTCAGAGACCCGCATCCCTCTACCTCCAGAGTGCTAGGATTAAAGGCATGAGCCACCACGCCTGGCTTAAAGCTGGTTCTTGGCCGCCATGTGGGTCCTGGGAATCGAACCCCAGGTCCTCTGCTAAAGTAGTTGGTGCTCTTAATCGCTGAGCCATCTCTCCAGCCACAATACTACAGAATTCTTAAGAATTACTAGAATGAAATAATTAACTGTCTGGATATTTAATGACCTTACCTGAAGTTACTCTTCTATTTCAGTCGTACAAAACTACCTTATTATTATTACTGATTTAAAACGTTGCCTTTTTAAAAGATTTTCCATTTCTGTGCCTGCTTTCATAATTAGACATTTACGTTTAATTCTTTTTACTAATTTTTTATTTATTTCTGTATGTATATGAAGGTACTGTCTGCATGCAAGTCTGTGCACCCGTGTCGTGCAATGCCGCGGAGGTCAGAAGAGGGTGTCGGATTCCCCTGGAACTGGAGTTCTCCTGGAATTGGAGTCCCAGATGGTTCTCGGCTGCCATGTGGGTGCTGGGGATCGAACCCGGGTCCTCTGCAAGAGCGGTCGGCGCTCCCAACTGCTAGGCCATCTTTCATGCAAGCCATGATCAACAATTCCACCTTTTCAAAATATCGAGTAAATAATTCAATATACCTTATTAGAAAAATTCTAACATTTATATATTTCACTATATAGATGATACCTTATTAGTGTTTACTTAAAATATAAATTTAATTGTTCTGAAAGATTTACAAGTTTCATCAAAAATTTTATTTACAGCTGGCCTCAGATGAAATTTGGCTAAATGTTTAACTATTTTTAATATATTTCCTCTTTTAATTTATTTACTACTTTATTTTTTGTGTATGAGCATATTGCTTAGCATGCATGTAAGTGCTTCTGTGTCATGCAGTGCCTGTGGAGGTCAGAAGAGGTATGGACAATCTCATGACATTATATTCCCTCAAGTGCAAGCCATGATTATATTAACTCGTTTATTACTGTAAAGTTAAATAACACAAAAAAGGGAGAATTAAGTGCTCAGGAACAAATCATACTTTACATAATTAAAAAAAAAAAAAACCTGTAACTTTAAAAAAATTTTCCTCTAAATATTCCCCCCTAGCATATTCTGGAAATGCATCACCAAAATAAGTTTTATCAAACTCCATGGTTTCATATAAACTAAGTTAAGGCTGGATGCAGTGTGTCTCATTAATTGGAGTTGAGGTTGCAATTCTGTGTTTTCTCCTGTATGCCTCCCTGGATCACAAGACCAGTAAAGCCACACCAGAAACAACAAGATTGCAAAAGAGACCTCTGAATTTTGGCCTCAGGAGTAGTTGTCCTTTCTAATCCTGCACTGACTATGCCACCTACTTTAGAGACCTCAAGTGACTTCATGCTGATTCGTGCTGCTCTTCTAGCACAGCACAGCCACTAGCCCACTGCCCATGACTAGCCCAGCTGTGAGTAGCCCACCACCTGTGACCACCCCCAGGGACATGCTTCTTGCTGTCTAAAACAAAGAAATGGGATCTATAGGAATGATTTTTACAAAACAGATAGACAATGGGCAAATAACTGTTAATGAAACTTGCAACCAAGAAGATAATGCATACAAGGTCCCTGAGCCACGAGGTCTTTTGCCCTAGGCACCTGGTCTTGATTGCCCAGAACCCCAATCTGCCCTCTGCCTAAAATAGTGAAGAGAGGTGCTTAGCAAATTAAAGCACCAAAAGGCAGCACACCCATATTTGTATTTTAAAGGTAAACAATGCAAATTAAGAAGAATGCCTGACATTATTTGTAGGAGCACTTTTAGGCATAGGATGAAAAGGCAAGGCTGTCTGGTAAAAGTGGATCTAAACTTGTAGTTTCCCAAATCGATGCTGGAGAAATGGTTTAGTATAAAACTATGGCTGTGTCATGGCTCTGCAGCAAGTTCCATCATACATCTGGAGAAACCCGTGCCCCTTAAGTTCAGGCTCACTCGCTAGCTTTTCTTCTCTAACTCTAACATGATTGTTTTGAAGGACCCCTGCTCCAACGTTTTATGCACCCTTAAGATCTGTCTTTAGGAACCATGGTACCGCCATCCCATAAGGCCTCCAATTCACTTACGCTATAAGGTCTCCCTCCCCGCTTCCTCATACCTTGTGGTGTTCAACCGAGTCATGCTTACCTGTGTGTTAAGATAAGGTTTCCCTCCCTGCTTTCTCATACCTTGTGGTGTTCAACTGAGTCATGCCCACCTGTGTGTCGAGATAAGCTTTCCCTCCCTGCTTCCTCATACCTTGTGCTTAACTGAGTCACGCCCGCCTGTGTGTCTCTGGCCTGTGTGCCGAGATGATTTTTTACTATTACACAAACCCTTCCTCAATTTCCCCATACCTTGGGGTCCCTGCTTATAAAAGTTCCCTATTCCAGTCCCTGGAGGTCGATCTCCTCTGCCCCTGCTGCGTGGGTTATGAGTCGACCCCAGTGGACTGGTTTTTCCCGAATAAACCTCATGTAATTGCAGCGAGAATGGTCTTGGCTGATTTTTTGGGAGTCCTTCTATCCCGAGATTTGAGTGAGAGTCACTCCAGTTTTCTGGGGGTCTTTCAGTTTAACCTCTCAGATCAGATGAAATAGTAACACAAAGAACAAGAAGAGCCTCACCACATAGAAAACACAGCATCATAATACTCTGCTATTGCTCTTCCCAGTACTGCGGTTTACTGAAAACGTGGGGTATAAGTTCATTATTGACATTGTTTTAATACCAAATCTTTGGAAATCACTAGCAGCCAAATTGAATAAAGTGGTTTTGTGAATCAATGCTTAAAAAAATTAAAGTGAATCAGCCCTTTATTCAGGTAATGTTGGCATGGGGCCATCATACACAGTGCACTGCATTCTGCATTTTGATTGGCCAATTCGAACACACCAAATTTCTTAAAGGTTTTTTAAAATGTTGTTTATTTATTTATTTATTTATTTATTTATTTGTATGAATGTACTGTCTGCATGTAGGTCTGTGCACCCGTGTCATGCAATGCTGCAGAGGTCAGAAGAGGGGTGTCAGTTTCCCCTGGAACTGGAGTTAAAGATGGTTCTCAGCCACCATGTGGGTGCTGGGGATCAAACCCTGGTCCTCTGCAAGAGCAGCCAGTGCTCTTAACCGCTAGGCCATCTCTCCAGCCCCCCAGTCTTCTTTCAATATCCTGGACAAGCAAATTGAGGTTTCAAAGGATCAAGTCAGGTGCCCATATAGCAATGCATGGCTCAGTGAGCTTGTTTGCTTTACAAACAGATTTTTTGTTGCAAGGTTAAGTAAAAGTCATTAGTCCATTTTATAAACATCATTCCTTCACAAGGAATATTTAACTGGTGATTGATTCTGTTGAACTTCTTTGTGATATTTGGAAGAATATAGGAGTACCAACACTTAATTTTGTTTATGAATTACAATTATCTATGTATTTCAAAATTTATGCATAATGATTCAAAGAGTATAAATGAAATATGTAGCCATAAGAAACAAATGTTAAGTGTATTTAAAATGAGAAAAATAAAGAAGAAAAAAATCTTAGTCTAAAAATAAAGCAAGTGTTTCTAAACGAATCCAAATAAAATGTTAATTATAAAAATGTAAATGCTTCCAGAGAATTTCTTAACATAAAATCAAATTCAAATATTAAATAGAAAGATGGACAAAATGAAGAACAAAGATATCTAGATAGGAATAATAATATCATTCAAATAAATATTAAGTACATTATTTTACAAAGAAATAGCATTATATAACTAAAGGAAGTTATCTCTAAAAAGATATCATTTTTCAGGAGCTCAACAACATCAAGGAAAATTTACAACCAAATAAAAATATAAAATGAAATAGAATAACAATCGGTTTAGGGATATTTTAGGAGGCATCTAGTGTAAATAGATTACAAAAATACAAAAGTAGTTCTTAATGTGATGGCAAGAAAAATTCACTAACAATGTAATGGTTGTTAAGAACCTTAAAGGGGGGAGGCTGGAGATGAGATAAGAGAAGAATAAGGAAAGGATATGGAAATCTGCCTCCTGTTGTTTGTTACAGGCTTAACTTCCAGGTGCCCCAATTGAATTCTTTGTTGGCTAAACTGGTGCATTCTTGGAATTTTTGTAACCAATGTGCTTATGCATAACCACATATGTGATTCCTGATCCCTCTACTTGCTTTAGCTCCCACATATGAGTTGACTGTAAATTTCCCTACAAACTCGAGCTCAGGGCTGACACCATTACATAATAATCCAGGTATCAGCACACTGGCACAAATAAACTTCTTCACTTGACTTGGTCACTTGTCTCTTGACTACTTTCTACAACATTAACGGTACAGAAGAATTATTGAGAAAATTATTGTGCTTGATATACGCAGAAAATATGCAGAACTCCACATAAAACTATAAAGTATTTTAGCAATAATCAATTTGTGTATTGCTTTATTATATTTTTCATGTATTTATTTATTATATAATTGAGTGGACTATGTTTGCAAAATAATACAAAGTCATGATTTTGGTGCCTATACTCTTGAGATTCTTTGTTGTGGCTGTTGTTGCTGTTGTTATTCTTCCAAATGCATCACTCCAAATTATGTACATATGCATGCCACATATTTCATAAGTTATTTAGCATCTTCAGCTTATGATTTTTTAAAAGAACTTTTCCTGTGATATTTATTTATTTATTTATTATGTGTATGAGTGTACTGTCTGCATGTAGGTTGGTACACCTGTGTTTTGCAATGCCGTAGAGGTCAGAAGAGGGCATCAGATTCTCCTGGAACTGGAGTTAAAGATGGTTCTTAGCTGCCATGTGGGTGCTGGGAATCAAACCCGGGTCCTCTGCAAGAGCAGGCAATGTTCTTAACCTCTGAGCCATATTTCCAGCCCCATGATATTTTTTTATTAAGCTGAAAGATGTCATGTTTGAAGTCTCCTTGGCAAGCCCAAACCATCATCAGTTCTGTTCTTGTGTTCCATACTGGGGTTCCACCAAATGAGGTCCTGTGTTGATCTTCCTGTACTGGTCTCCATGATACAGCCTGGGTAGTCCAACAATGGCAGTCTATACTCTGAAGAAGTGAAAACCCCAGTAGTAGCTCAGTCCACAAGCTGGATGTCTCAGCAGTCCCCATCTGGCACTGAAGGTTTGGTGGATTCTTGGAGAGACATGAGACTTCATTCCATATTGGAAGGTTGAAAACTTGTGTCTTCTCACATCTTTGAAGGATGGCAAAAGCAGTGGCAGCCACAGGGTAGCTGCACTTGCCAGTAAGACAGGCAAAACAACTGTGCTCTTTTGTCTTTTTACTAAGATCTCAAGCTTTATACCTGAAGTACGATTTCTCAGGACTTACTATTTATTTATTTATTTATTTATTTATTTATTTATTTATTTTTGCTTGTACTTTCCTTTTGGATGTTTAAGGCCACACAGTTAGCCCAGATTAACCAAGGTTTCTGTTTTCTCAAGGTCAGTTGAAGATCTGGTCCTCAAGAGTCACTTGGGTATTTTTGGAGGGGGAGGGAGCCCCTGGCTGCTTTTGGCTTTTCTTGAGTGTTAATGCTTTTATATGTGATACCTGCAATTTCACATAATGATATTAGTAATGTAGCTACTTCTGCTCCCCCAACAATTTTATTGAAGAAATTGAAAAAAAATATTGGCATTAAATGCTTTCCTTTTGCGTCTTATTGCTGTAATGTACAATGGAATGAATGTGTGTACACTGTCAAAATTTTTACATTGAAAGACCAATACAAGTGTCATGTCATCAGGAGTTGGGGTGGTTGGAATATGACCAGGAGAAAATGAAAGCTAAGAAAATGGAACCGAGGCAAGGGAGGACTTCTGTATTTATGTATAATATATACAAATGTGTTACTAGGTTATAAAGGTGTGAACCCCCAGATAAAAAGCACGTGAGGCTTAAGTCACTCCTGGAACATGATTTACTTCCATGTGGGACTGCCAGTCCAGGCCACCTGCTGGCACGTGGTGGAACAGGAGCCAAAAAAACAGCAGGGGCAAGATGGCGACTGGGGCCCACCTATTTATAGTCATGGGGTGGGGCCTCAGGTATAGGGGAAGAGGCCAGAATATTAACAACCTCTGTAGGAAGTGGGCATCTGTGTGTCCCTTGGAATTCTGGGGAGCTCAGACCTAACATTCCAGCCTTTTGGTTATGATAAGGAAATGTGACACTGTTCTCTCTTCTGTATCTGGTTCAGAGCTGAGGGGGGGAGGAAGTCTAGGGGAACGGCTGTCGGGCTGGAGGATCAGAATCTGGTGGTTTCCCATCTTGGCTGCTCTGGGTGCTCTGCCTGGTGGTTTTGGCACAGATCGATAGTGGCCAGTACTTAGTGGACATTTTCTCTGCAATGGAAAAGACAAGCTGGTTGAGTCTTACATGAGTAAGCCAGTTCAGGGACTTCACAGTACCAATAGGGGGCTACTGGGTGCATTAGCAATTGGAGGGTCCCTGTCTAGGGTCTGCAGAGGGAAAAAGTACCTGTATCCTGGTTTGAGTAATTGGAAAAAAAGTTTTAGTACACAGAGCTTTAGAATGGGGGCTAGCTTTAGTACACAGGGCTCCAGAATGAGAGTCATAACCATGAGAATATAAAAGGTGGTATTTTCTGGCATGGTGCATTAAATCTGTCACTGATCTCCGAGATATTTCCTAACATGACACAATAGGTTCCTAACTCAGCACAGTAGGTCTCTCACTTATCTCTCTGGTAAGAAGGTATAAGTTATTTTCTCTTTAGATTGTAGTTTCCTGTTGGGTTGTTTAAAAACACATCGTTAGTTCAAATAAATGAAATTGGTTTTAGTGTTAAAGTCAGTTGAGGTTCTGGTCCTTAAGGGATCACTCAGGCCTTGCGCCTGGCTCTCTTTACCAGTTCCATCTATGTGAGGACAAAGTCAGGCCTTGCTTGACCATAGCTTCACTTTGAAGTGTGAGGAGTTTCTCCTCTATATGAACTTTCCTCCCTTGGCTGGATACTGCCCGGATGAAGTCCTTTTAAGTGAATCTCCAAGACCTTCCTGGCCTGGGATGACTGGTGACTCACTGCCATAGGACATGTACAAAGGTACTGATTCAGGACCCTAGGACTTAAGTCAACCTTAGAGGGTAGGGACCAAAATATTGTTCTTTCAAATCCCTCTTGTGAAATCAGATTGGATCTATAAGTGTGGTTGCTAAACCTCCAAGAGGATTGTTTGAATGAATTTGGTATTTTAATTACCATATAACTCCTAAGTAAAGCTTGAACATTGACTTAAGCTCTCTTTATAAATTCTTAATTGCTATGACTCATGGCAGGAGCCTGGTGGTGGTGGCTGCAGCACAGGCTAGGAAAGGATGCTATTTACTGGCTTGTGTTGTTGGCTCATGTTCAGCCTATTGTATTCAATATAGAAATATCTGGGCAAGGATGGCATTGTTCACAATAGGCACAGCCCAGTCCAATTATGGCAATTATTGAAGTCCCTTAGCTTGGGTATATCAAGTTGACATTAAACTTATGCAGTGAGCCTTACAATTTGTTCTTTTTTTTTTTTTTTTTTTTTTTTTTTTTTGTCTTTTCGAGACAGGGTCTCCCTGTAGTCCCAGCTGTCCTGGAACTCACTCTGTAGACCAGGCTGGCCTTGAACTCACAAAGATCCGCCTGCCTCTGCCTCCCAAGTGCTAGGATTAAAGGCGTGCGCCACCATGCCCGGCCTACAATTTGTACTTTAAGGTCTATAAAAGTCATTTAGGTACTCAAAGTACAATGGATGTAAACCATGAAAGGCAAAAAAGTTCTAACATGGCCCATGAAACAAACCCAAGATAATAAAGAGGCTAAATCCAATACCTTCTAGGACTATTTCAAATGAGGCCATGTCACTTGTCCCCAGACTTTGAATTATAGCTTTGAGAAGGAAAAGGAAGGGCATTGTCACATACCAACCGAAGACAGGAAATACTTAGGGATCACCCAAATTGGTTACGTTCAGACTGTCCATGTGGTCACTGGAAGTAAAAACCAATTTTTCTTAAAAATATTAAAAGTAACATGTGCAAAGTATAACAGATATATAAAGCAGTTTTAGTATGTATGGGTAACTCAATATTTATATATGTGTTTCTCTTGAGGCTGTAACAAGGTATATAGTACCTGCTAGGTGGAACACAATTTCTTGTATGTGCCATAATTACATTATAGAATTCTTAAAAGTGAACAGTACTTCATGCATACACTCATAAATAAGGCTCTAATAAATAAATTTGGAAATGACAGTTTGTAAAGGTTGTACTGAGCAGAGGCATATGCATTGCTATTGTGCATTGCTATCATACAGAGAGAGATCTTAATATGCTGTTTAATAATATCATACACATACACATATTTATCCACACAGTCCTTCAGGAGATTTTTATCCTAGTGTTTGTACCAGTCAGATGCACTGGAAAAAAAACACCTTTAGAAATATTTAAAACATGGAGCTGTAATTAATTGCACTGCCAAGGCTGAGATGATGCCTTGAAACTTTGGTTCTAAAACTATGAACTTATTGAAATACTTTAACAAGTGATGGAAAACAGAATTATATATACAATAATTACAGAACTGACAATACCAAAGTTAGTTAAGCTGTTTCATTGAAGGGAAGAGATTGTAGGGGAAGCCAAGTGCCACTGTCCACATGCCAGAGTATAAATGAATCCAGGGATTTTTAAAATGGTCTCTGGTCAGAAGTATGGTGGCACAGCTGTCAGAAGCCTGGTTAAGTAGGAGAAAAGATAAAGCATCTGTTAGTGAACCCATAAGGATAAAAAATCAGGTCTTCAGAGGTCTGGAAACAGGAAAAAACTTGAAAGGACAGTTTAGTTATAATACCTGTGAAGAAAATAATTTCGACAGATAAGAAATAAAACCTTCAGGTAAGCAGTGTAGAAACCCAGGAACCCGGGTTCAAATCAGGCCTTTGAAAAAATTTAAGAGGCATGCCAAAAGTAAACAATTTAATTTTTGCTTTTGTGCACAATATGGAATGAAAGAAGTTCTAAGTGGACACTTTGTTTTGACAGAAATTAACACACAAGAGAACATGGACACATGACAGTTACAAAGACACATTGAAGAAAGTTTGTAACACATGGATAGGTTGGACAGACACATGATTTAACTTAATGGGAAATCCCTTTTTCCCTAAAATGTCATAGGTAAGTGTTGGTAACCAGAATAACCTGGTGGCAAAGCACAGAAAATTCTCAGTTCCCTGATATGCTGTACACGTAAATCTAAAGTTGTCCATCGTTGTGCAGAGCTATGGAACCATTAATTGCAATTGTGACATTTACACAGAATCATTTAAAGTTTAAGACATCTACTTAGGTGGAAACAGACTGTGTGCCCATAATGTGCTTTGCAGCACAAGCTGTGTGTGCCTGCCTATGCAGGATGGTGGACTGGGCAGGCAGGTGGATCTGGTTCTCTTGGCCTGTCTGTTTCCAACTGGGTTTAACCTGAATGAGAATAAATTTATTGTTAGTGGGAAAATCAAAAGTCCCTTAAGGGGAGGCAGCCAGCTGAAAGTTTACTGCCTGAGGCAAGATCTGGATGGCAGGTGGGATGGGGTGTGGTAGACACACATTCTTAATCTCAGATATAGAGGCTTTGTATTAGTCAGTTTTCTGTTTCTGTGATAAAACACCAGACCAAGGAACTTATAAAAGGAAGAGTTTATTTGAGCTTACGATTGGCAGTTCCAGGGAATTAGTCCGTTGTGGCGGGAGGCGGGGTGGCTGGATCTGGAGCAGCAAACCGAGGGTCACATCTTGCAAAGAGCACAGGAATCAGAGAGGAAGCAACTGTAGAGCATGAGGCTTGTTAAGCTCACTAAGCCTGCCCCCAGTGACACACTTCCTGCAGCATGGCCACACACCCCAAGACCTCCAAAAACAGCGCCACCAACTGGAGACAAATGTCTGAATACCTAGAGCCTGTGGGGGACACTCATCCAAACCACCACAGGCTTGTATCCAGAAGCAGACACAAAAATGGATTTCTGAATAACATAGGGTTTATAAAGAAAAAAACAGTGAAATGGAAAATGCCAAAATCTGATAAAATGCCAAAAATCTGAAATAATCTCTTAAAATTAGGTAAAAGTCGTATAAACAAAATATAACAAAACAGCATTTGTTAAAAAGCCAGATGATGTAAAAATCTCAAACCAAAACCCATAAAAAATTATCCATACAAAAGTAAAAAAAATGGAAATTTGATTGTATTCTGAAATGGATGAAAAACAGGTAAAAACAAAACTCTGACATAAAAAAATGTATTAATGGAATTTCAATTGCTTTTTTATAATAAACCAATATAAAACCCCAAAACCCAAATTGTGAAAGGATCAGAACACACCATTAAATAAATTGTAAAAGAATTAGAACATGGCATTAGTTGTTATAAGCTCTGATGTAAATTGAAGCTTCCTGCCATGCAGTCTAAATGGCAGCCAGTGTGGTTCAGAGCAGCCATGGAAATGTGGCATGTGCAGACACAGCCTCAAGATGGTGGCTGAAGAGTGGGCATGGTTCAGCGTGGCTGCCATGGAATTGAGGCATGCAGGCACAGTCTGCCTCCCCTTCCTATTTGAATGTACTGTGGGGAAAAGCCACCTTGCGGGGCAAGGTGGTGCATGGCGGTGCAGGAGAGGGTGAAGCCACAAGGTGGGAAAAGCCACGTGGCAGGGATGGGGAAAGCCACAGTAAAAGGAAGAAAAAGGAAAAAAAAAGCCTAGATTTATGGTGCAGTCTGTTATTGCAGAAATCTGCCAAGGGTACAAGGAGGCCAGGAGAGAGAAAGATCAGAGCATGTGCGGTGGGGAAAGGGAGGAGAGGAGAAGAGAAGAGAGAGAGAAAAGACCTGTAGGAAGGAAGTAAAGGTTTTTAGCTTCGAAAGCACCATCTGAGGGCTAGGGCACATCCACCCTAGTGTCAGAGTCCACAGGCCCTTATGACCAATGTGGGGGACTCTGAAATGAGGTCCACAGGCTGAGAAATCAGTGTCCCCAAATTAACAGTGTCCTGGAAGACAGCAGTCCGGATGGGATTTGGGATACATGGACCCCTGATACACCAGTTCTCAGGAGTCCAAAACAGGAAAGTGGAACAGAGGAACTGTGTCCTTTAACGGGAGGCTAAAAAAAGAAAATGAAGGAGAATTGGAGGGAGGACAGAGGTGGAAAACAAGAGGTTAGAATTCAGACAGGAAATGTTGAGGCAGTCAGAGCTGTGGAGAGAAAGCCTGAGAGGCCAAAGTGGGATATGGAAAGGGAGAGAGGGAGGGGAGGGAGAGAAAGAGGGAGAGAGAGAGAGGGAGGGAAGGAGGGATGGAAGGAAGGAGGAAGAGTGTGGGAAAGCAGAGAGTGGTACCTCATTGCAAAATGTGGAAGCTTGTTGTCCGGAGAAATATGCTGCTAGCAAGTCCCAGGGGGTCCAAAAGAAAGGTGGTTCTTTGGGGGGGGCTATCTCGGCCCCTGGACAGAGTCAGGCACCATTATATTAGGTTATAAAGGCACAAACCCCCAGATAAAAGGGCACATGAAGCTTACTTAAGTCACTCCAGGAACATGATTTACTTCCATGTGGGACTGCCAGACCAGGCCACATGCAGGCACAAGGTGGAACAGGAGCCAGAAAAACAGCAGGCCAAAGGCAGGGGCAGGAGCAGGGGCAAGATGGCGACTGGGGCCCAGCCATTTATAGTCATGGGGCGGGGCCTCAGGTATAGGGGAAGAAGTCAGAAGATTGACAGCCTTTGGAGGGGGTGTGCATCTTTGTGTCCCTTGGAATTCTGAGAAGCTCAGACCTAACATGTCTATGTGAGACAAATGCCAAGGTCAGGGGCACCCATTAGGAAAAATTTGTTGTAAAAGTGCTTTACACATTAGTGGCAGAATATTTTATAATAGATGTAGATATGTTCCAAATGAATATTAGAAATTCTGGGGCAAACTTAATAATATGTAAGAACAATTATAAATGACATGTTAAGAATTAAAGATAACTAGAATTCTGTAAAAATCAAATGAAAATTCTTTAATAGCGAAATAGTAGGAAAACACCCAAATGGTTTTATATTAAGGAAAACACTTCTAAATTAACCCCAACAAGGCCATGTGCTAGTGGTGTTTCTTGTGTCCTGGGCATCTGATATCCTTTTTTTTTCAATCTCAATTTGATATTCTTCCCCCAAGACGTAATGAATGCATGAGCATGGTATGCTTGAGAATGAACCTGTTGAAGTGCTGAAAGGCTGTGCTCTCATCCCTTGTACATAAGAAAGACTGAGAGGAACAACAACAAAAAAGAAACTATAGAGGAGACATAACTACAGATCCCATACCATAGACTTTAAAATTATTAAAAAGCTATCATCAACCATTGAACATGTCCTTCAATCCTAGAATCCAATGGATACTTCAAACCTAGGATGAATTTCTTTTCTTTTTTTTTTTTTTTTTTCGAGACAGGGTCTCCCTTTGGCTCAGCTGTCCTGGAACTCACTCTGTAGACCAGGCTGGCCTTGAACTCACAAAGATTTGCCTGCCTCTGCCTCCCAAGTGCTAGGATTAAAGGTATGCGCCACCATGCCCAGCCAATTTCTTAAAAGATGCCATGTGTCAAAACTCACCCAGGAAGCATTATCTTGGCACATATACATGTATTTCAAAGTGTTTTATTTATAATTTTTATTTTATGTGTATCAGAGTATTGACTATATGTCTGTAAGTACACCTGTGTAGTACAATGTCTGAGGACTCAGAAGAGGGTGTCAGATTCCCCTGGAACTGGAGTTATGGATGGTTGTTAGCCATTAGGTGAGTCCTGAAATCAAACCCAGGTCCTCTGCAAGAGCAACTGGTGCTCTTAATCACTGAGATGTCTCTCCAGCCCCTGAGTCATCTCTCCAACCTCCAGATGTACAGCTATTAAAATAAAATATTCTTGCAGCCAGCATGGTGGCACATGCCTTTAATCCTAGCACTTGGGAGGCAGAGGCAGGTGGATCTTTGTGAGTTCAAGGCCAGCCTGGTCTACAGAGTGAGCTCCAGGACAGATGGGGCTACAGGGAGACCCTGTCTCAAAAAGACCAAAAAAAAAAAAAAAGGCAGTAATTAATACCTACTAAAGGAATATTAGTCTCACAAGGGTTCAATAGAATACCAATATTCACAAAATTCTACCAATTCTCTACAGTCCCTTCCAGAGAAACAAATAAATAGGTGAAGGAGAAATCAAAGTGTCCTTATTTATTTTAAAAATTATTGATTGATTATTTTATTTCTTGTGTATATGTGTTATCCCTGTATGTGTAAGTGCACCTATGTCATGCAGTGCTCATAGAGGATGGAAGAGGATGTTGGATCCCCTGGAAATAGAATTATGGACAATTGTTACGTGCTCTGTGGGTGCTGGAGACCCAGTATGGGTTCTCTGCAAGAGCAGGCAGTGCTCTTAACCACTGAGTCAACTCTAGCTCCTGAACCCTTATTTGTACAGCAACAACCATCCTGAAACAGATTTACCTAAGTAGCTAATTTTATTCATCAAATTATTTATTTCTATGTGTATTTAATGTACTTAAATATTTTTGCCACTGGTAAATAATTTTCTGAAACAGTCTAGATGCTGGTGCTATTACCTGTTTATTTATAATCATCGTCTAATGATATACTACCTGGGAGTCTTGGGAGATAATTAAGATATTAATATATGTATATAATAACGTTCAAGTATATAAACTGAATTGAATCCTTCTTATATGAGAAGATAGCATTTTTATCATTCAATCATCCTTTCTATTTGACATGCTATGCTACTTGTCTTAAATGTATTGCCTATTTCTTAGTACCTATCATGCAAGCTCAAAGAGTTTATCATAAAGAAAAGAAGGGGAAATGAAAGCATTATAATTCAGTTTAGATGGGCAGGCCAAAGTATTTTTTATTCATAAGAAGGAGCTTAATGGAGTAAGACAACTAAAATTCCTATGCTTAACTTTGTCTTTTGAAATATATAATTCACAAAGTTCAGTGATGCATTACTGATTTATTTCTCTGAATTCCTGAAATACAGTGACTCTGTCAAGATAAACAATTTAGCCAGCCATAATGACACATATGCATATCAATATTCCCAGCTGCATGGGAGGCTAAGGCATGTAAACCTAGCCTTCAAGAAGAGGGTGACATTCCCCATCTCCAGAAATAAAAGGATGGAAGGATGAGGGAAAAGAAAAACAGAGGGAAGGGAGGGGTGAGAAGGGAAGGAGAGAAGAGGGGAGGGGGAAGAAAACGCTATTTTCTTATGCACTATAATGAGGACCATGATAAAGCTTTGATTTTATGTAGGAGATCAAGTAGTAGTTTTCCTTTTATTAAAACCTCCTTCACAAACTATTGAATTTTAAATAAGACATAAAACTCCTAGGTGCATAAGACAAATTATTACTTTTTTTTCAGTATTTCTGGAGAATGCTAAAGATTTAAGTAAAAATAGAAGAATGCACACTATCAATGTCTGAGTGAATAATTGCCAAATAACAACATATATTGCCCCGAATCCTAAAATGTTGCCCAGGAGACAGTGCATCTTGACCTCTGGGAAATTTATCATTTATGCCAGTGAGATAAAGAACAGTGCTTCCTTTCTTCTGGATTTATTCTCTTTGAAATAAAGAGATGGTAGTCTCTTTCAAATAAAGAGACACAGTGTGAGGCTTACTACTGCTGCCTTTAAGATAAATAGTGAAACGCATATTTTCTCTATTTCTTGATTTTAAAAAATGGCATTATATTAGGACGACTCACCTGGTCTTTGCGAAATCGTGTACACATGCTCACACCTTACTTGTTGGCTTGAGTAATGACCTCCCAATCCTAAGAAATGGTCCTTCTTTTCTTAGATACTTTCTCTCCTCACCTCTTACCTCCACCAAGCTCTCAGATATTAAAGTTGCAGTGATAATTAGTGATGACATTAGGGAGCTATGTCCCTGGGTTAAACATCACTTCAAGGACTGATTTAATACTGTCAGAACCTTGGTTCATTACACTGAAAGTCTTACCTGAGAGATAAGGCCATTTGCTCGCGTCATGACTCCTGATATCATCACTACAAATTCCTTCAGAACATTCTACATCTTCTCTTACGGGCATTCCAGGTAGTTCCATTCATGTGTTTATTTACTTTATTAAAGTTTCAACACTAAGTTCGTTATCTGTCTATGGATTTTAGTTTTATTCATCAAATTGTTCATGTCTATGTGTATTTTATGTACTTAAATATTTTTGCCACTGGTAAATAATTTTCTGAAATAGTCTAGATGCTGGTGCTGTTACCTGTTTATTTATAATCATTGTCTAATGATATACTACCTGAGAGTCTTGGAAGATAATTAAGATATTAATATAAATGTACATAATAATGTTTAAGTATATAAACTGAGTTGAATCCTTATATGAGAAGATAACATTTTCATCATTCAATTTATTTAAAGGTATTGACAGACAGACTGGTATTACTTTGTGGGGGGGGGTTGTTTTGAAGACAGGTAGAATTTACCATGAATTCAAAGGAAGCCTCCTCCTTCAGCCTCTGGAATACTAGGATTACATGTTAATTTCCAGCTCAAGGTATTCTAGAGCTTACAATTAGTTAATATTAAAAATCCAACCCCTTGAAAGACCTTGAAATTTTCAGGACCTTTTTTTTTTTTTTGGTTCTGGATAGTTTTATTATTTTTTTTATATTTTAAGGGATTCACAATATAAGAGTACAGTTGTTTTCAGATCACATTAATGTTGCTCAGTTTGCCATGCAATCAGGTAATTGGTGCTAGCATCCACAGATGAAGGATACCATTCGTCCTTTGTTTGTCTGGGACCGTGTTACTTCATTTAGCATGATATCTTCTAGCTCCATCCATTTACCTGCAAAGTTCATGATGTCATCTTTCTTCCACTGCATAGAACTCCATTGTGTAGATGTACCACATTTTCTCTATCCACTTGTCAGTTGAGGGGCACTTGGGTTGGTTCCAGCTCTTCACTATTGTGAAGAGAGTTCAGCCCGTTTTTTAAAGATTTATTTATTTTTATGTTTTGTGTGGGTGGTGCACATGCATTCTGGGTGCCAAAAGAAGCCAGAGGTGACAGATGCCCTAGAGCTGGGGTTAAAGGCAGTTGTCAGCTACACGGGCTTCTGGGAATTGAACTCAGGTTCTCTTCAAGAACAGCATCTACTCCTAAAATCTGAGCCTGATCTTTAATACCTCAAAACCTGATCTTTAATACCTTAAAAAGATACCTCTCTTTTTAAGGACATAAATTCTTAGGATGGATTCCTGGACTCCCACCCACTGAGTAAGCCAAGAGAGGTAAGTTTCACTATTGTCAACCTCCTGCCTCTGTGGGATAAGTCCTTCCAGTCATTTTTACATCTACTAAGACAAAGCCCATTCTTCCCGCTCTCCATGCCCCTTCAACACCTCACCCGCCCACACACACTCACACCAGCAAGACCTGGAACTTAGCCATGAATTCCTCCTAATCAACTCATTTTACTACCCTGATTTGAATTTTTTCAATTTTTAAAATTTATTTTTATTCCATGTATAGGGTTTTGCCTGCATGTATGTAGGTGCACTATGAGCATTCAATGCCTATGGAAGACAGAAGAGGGCATCAGATGCCCTGGCACTAGAGCTATACATAGTTGTTAGCTGTCATGTGGTTGTAGGGGAACAGAAGCCAGTTCCTCTCCAAGAGCAACCAGTACTCTGAGCCTCCAACCCATCTCTCCAGTCCCTTGATTTTATTTTTGGCCCCAGATAATTTCATTTGAATTTAATGAATCATAAATATGCATATTGATGAATATTTCTCATAATCTCTTCAGAATGGAACTTTGCTATGTGCTGGAGTTTTGTCATCCTACCCAGTCTTTCACATTGTGGTAAACAAATTTATGTATATATTCTTTATCAAGAATATATATATATTCTTTATTAAGAATATATATATTCTTTATTAAGAATATATATATTCTTTATTAAGAATATATATATATTCTTGATTAAGAATATATATATATTCTTTATTAAGAATATATATATATATATATTCTTTACTAAGAATGTTCTTGAAACCTGGGGTGACAAATCAGTCATCAAATATCTTGCCTTGCAAATATGAGGACCTGAGTTTTAGTTCTTGAATCCACAGAAAAAATACCAGGCATGCTGGCACATATTTGTAATCCCAGGGCTGGAGGAAGTGATGCAAGTGTACTTCCGGGTCTCACAGGCTAGACAGCTTAGTTTAATTTGGGAGCTCCAGGTCAATGAGAGAATTTGTCTTCAACAAGGAAGGTAGACAGAAGCCAAGATTGTCCACTGCTACTGACAGAATTACTTTTCATTTAGTTTCTCATAGCCTAATATCCTTTTCAATCATCTTTTCTCACTTAAAATGTCTTCTCTGGCTCTAAGAAATGCACCATTATTCTGGAATAGTGAATATTCTGTCCTATTTTTTTTTCTCCTTCTTAAATTCTAGCTCATTAAAAAGGTAACCTCCGTGGATGCCATACCTCATCCATGGACATAGGAAAAAAAAAGAATATTTTAAGCCCACAGAATGGAAATTGTGCTTATCATTAACATCCTACTGTCAGTTATTGAGATTTTTAAGGCTGTGTAATTTAGAACATTTTATTTTCTTCATCCTAAACTTTTTAAAAGCACACTTAAAACTTCTGTGTAATGATTCAATATGTCTCTTGACATTTTTTGGAAATGCCACCCAAATTATTGTTAAATATATTATTGCTGAAAGAAAAGCTAAGAATATATTGAATATGAAGATATTCATATATGTAGATGACATAGACTTTTCCTTAAAATTGGAATTGAAATCACATAAATTATTGCAGTAGTGCTCTTCAGTTTGTGGCACATTTCATGTTCGTATCAGCTGTTCCCACATCTGTTGCTCAGTTAGAACTATCAGGATAAAGATGATTTTGATTCAGGAGCAGGAAGAACCCACTAAAACTCATGAAACATGCAATGACATAACAATATTATTAGTAGAAAAGAATTCAGAAGAAGTGTGAATGAAGATCATGTATGGAAGTTCATTGAGTTGTAGTTTACTAACAATAGCAATAATTCACTGCACTTGAATTGTTCTGTCAAAGACCATCAAAGAGCTGGTGTCCTTCAGCAGGGATAGACCCGTGTAAACAGAGGGCACACTGTGGATTTTAAAAAGCCATGTAAACGGGGGCACACTATGGATTTCATTCTAGGCTATGATTATCATTTGTATGGGAGTCAATAAAGTGTTCAATACCAAATCATAATGGCACAGGAATTTAGCCTCAGGTTCAGCCTGTTACAAACTAAATTAATGAATTTCATGCACATCAACATTTATGCTTTTGTTAATGGCTATGGGTAGTTTGTACATTTTAAACAGAAATATAGTTATGATATCTTCAATAGTATAATCGTTTGGGAAACTTTTTCTAATCCTCTGAGTATGTGTGTTTATGTGTTTTAGACATATATCTGTGCTTGTGTGCATGGCCAACGAGGGTATTGGAGGTGTCCTCTAGCCTTCTCCACCTCTTTGAGGCAGTGTCTCTTCTTGAATTGAAATTCCATGTTTGTAATCTTTGGTTCTCTCTCTCTCTCTCTCTCTCTCTCTCTCTCTCTCTCTCTCTCTCTCTCTCTCTCTCTCTCCCTTTGATTTTTGGCTAGGCTGAATGCCAGTAAGTGATCTTCCAGTCTCCCAACATCATTTGGGTTACAGGCCATGCAAGATCTTACCTAGCTTTTTATGTGGATGCTAGGATCTAAATTCAGGTCCTCCTGGCTATGTGGCAAGCACTCTTAATACCCCAGCTGTCTCTCCGGCCCAAATAATATAATCTTAGCAAATGAAGCATATCTTCATTAACAGTGCCTCAGATTTCATACCTACAAATGGGTGTGGCTGTTCCCACTGAAAGGTGACAATGTGGCTATTCCATCCTTCAAGAGCCAAAAACTAAGGTGAATCTGAATCTTTGGGTGAGTTTCAGGAAAATTGAGTTGGAACAAGGGTGTGGCTTTGAGAATAAAGTGGAATCTCTCAGAAAGAACTCAAAGTTGATCACATAAAATATGGCAGATTTACAAATTATTATTGTTAGACTGATACCTAATCATCACAACCATTTCAACATATGTTGTTTTATTCAATATTTAATAATTTATCCTCACATATATCAAGATGTCATTGAACTCACTGTATGCCAGAGGAGGACCTGGAATTGTTTCTCTTCCTGTCTCTGCCTCCTGAGCTATGGGATTAGAGTTTTTCACCACCAGGTCTGCTTTACACAGTACCAGAACTCAAACTCAGGGCTTAATGTATTCTAGGCAAGTACTTTGCCAACTGACTTACACCTCCTTGACATAATACCCTTTTAATATTAAGTCAGGGAGGTCATTCATTTTCCTTCACTTGTAGAAAATGAATATTTTCTTAATGGTTTTTTATGATAATTACACTGTAGATAAAATTATTCAAAGAGTAAAATATCGTTTTGTTAATGGTTGTACCAAATGTTTACATGCTAAAGAGAAACATAGTTAAGATATATTAGATAACATAGTCTTAATAAATGGAGTGAATTTTCATTAACAATGCCTCAAGTTTTAATTAGTACCCATTTATGGAGGCTGGTTTCATAAATTAATGTTATAAAAGTCCATTTTCTTTCTAACATATTGTATAATTTATGATTTTTAAGATTCTACCTCAAATATATTTGCTTCTTGTAATTGTTTTAAATTAACATGTGAAGCTAAAGCTTTGTAATCAAATGTCATTCTGAAAGTTCTGCCTGAAGCTTTAGAAAGCTTTCCAGCCCTCAGACATAAACAAACAATTAATAATCAAATTTTAAAACAATCAATCTTTCATTTATACACTAATTGGAAAGCCAGTTTTTTACATTGTATACCCAATGTGCCCCTCTCAAGTGATAGCAGACATGTTATCTTCAGAAATTATTCTTCCTCTTTTCCTTTTTCCCATTAATTGAGAAATGAAACTAATATTTGGATTATATTGTTGATAATTTAGCAGGGTATTTCCATTAACATTAATCACCAAAGATCATTGTTTTTTTAATTTAAAATGTTTCTTTCCAGGAAAGATAGTTGAGTGAGAGGGTCAAGGTTGAGAATGGAGTTATACATTCTCCTTGATGTGGTTAGCACATATTAGTGTGTCAAAAAGCACCATCCCTGCTCAAGTAAATAATGCTGCACCTGTGCTCAGACAGCAACTATAATTAGATGTAATAGGCCATACTCAAAGAACAAAGACGTGAAAACGGGGGAAATTTTTTGGGAAGCAAAAGGGGTTTGGCAGGAGAGAAAAACTAATATGACCAAAGTCTGTGTGTGGAGAGAGAGAGAGAGCTAGAGAGAGAGAGAGAGAGAGAGAGAGAGAGAGAGAGAGAGAGAGAACTATGAATGAACAAAGGAACAGCTGCAGCTCCGTTAGCAGAATGCACATCTAGCCTGCAGGAAGCCCTGGGTGTGAGCTCCAGTGCTGTGTGGTGGCACCTGTCTATAATTTCAGCACAGAGGGAGTGGACGAAGGGGGACCCACAGGTCAAGCCTCCTGGAGGAGGACCTTGCTCACCTCAAAAATGACCACTGTGCTGGTTCATGGATTATTTTCAGCTGGATTTATTCCATTGCCTATGACTCATGGTAAGAATGACCAAAATAACAGCCTCATAACAACCCATGGCTTTTATATCACCTATCTAAGACCTACTACCATATCTTTCTTATTTTTTCCATTACTGGTGATAGTAGATATATGGGAGATGCCGAGGGAAATTTCCTTCATGGTAATCAATTGATTTTTGAATTCTGTTAATTTGTAGTTTCACAATGAAGAGAATATTAATAGAAGATTAAATTATCTTCTTTATGTGTAGGGCATATGCGTAGCTCTGTGTGTGTGTGTGTGTGTGTGTGTGTGTGTGTGTGTGTGTTTCTTGCTTAGGATCCCTTACTGAGCCTCAAGCCCATTGATTTTTGGATAAACTGGCTGACCAGCAAGCTTCTGAGAGCCTCAAGTTTCCTTGTTCCCTTGATCCCCTAGTGTTGAGGCCACAGGTCAGCTCACCACACTGTCCTTTCAGGTGGGTGTTAGGATCCAAACTCAGATCTTCATGCTTAAACCACAAGCAATCTTACACACTAAAACCATCTCACCAGGGTCAATTTTCCTAACTGGTTTTTCTGAAAGAAAATACTACACAAGTTACTTCCAGTTTCCATAGAACGTCTAATGCCTCTCTTCCAGGACGTACTTCACAGCATTGTTGGCATAAAGCTTGGCCCAGTTGATTATGACCAGAAATAGTACAAACCTTGTTTAAGGACCATATGTGGCAAAGAGACCTTGTCAATCTGGCCAGTGTTGATAGGTTTTTAAGTGCAGAATCAATCATAAAGAAAAATGTGTAGCAGTATGGTAAGACAGACTCATGACATCCAAAGCTATGACAGCACATGTTCCCATGTTGTTTGTAGAGTTCTAAGATTGGGTGAAGTCCAGCTCCAATCAGATAAGACACAAGAATCTCTTTCCTTTCTTGATCTGACGGTTATAGAGAGCATCTGTTTTCTTTGCTTCTGTGCTTTTCAGGTTTGCCACTGTGCTAATTCTGTCTCTTTTCCCTTTACTTTCTTCTGTGCAGAGGGCTTTTCGGGTTTGCCACTCTGCTAATTCTTTCTCTTTCCTTCTCTGCCTTTTGCTTCTTTTCTTTCTCTGCTCCTAAGCCCCAGATTTTTATTTTTATAAACCCTAAGACATTAATACAGGTTATTCAAGCCTATGCTAATAATGAAAAACATAGCCTAACTTCCCCATAAATATTTTTCAGAAAATTCACACCTGCAATCATTCTTAACATCAAAAAAAAAAAAAAAAAAAAAAAAAAAACCCTATAAAACAATAATGATACAGCCACTTGGCTAAGCTCAGCAATTTAGTAATTTTGCAGCAAAGCAAAGTTAATATTAACTTTTAACTCTAAGAACTTCATTCTCTATGCCTTCTGGTTACATAGGTGCTAGACAGTGTAAAAACTGAGCTTTAAAGCTTTAACAATAGAGACCTTCATTTTTCTTACTTTAGTTCTTTGTTCATTGAATATATAAGTCATTTCCGGGGGCTGGAGAGATGGCCTAGCGGTCAAGAGTGCCGACCGCTCTTGCAGAGGACCCGGGTTCGATCCCCAGCACCCACATGGCGGCCGAGAGCCTTCTGAAACTCCAATTCCAGGAGAACTCCAGTTCCAGGGGAATCCGACACCCTCTTCTGACCTCCGCGGCATTGCACGACACGGGTGCACAAACTTGCATGCAGACAGTACATTCATACACATACAGAAAATGAATAAAATTAATAAAAAATTAAAAAAAAATAAGTCATTTCCTGGCGGATGTGGTTTTGATTCATATCTTGTCATTGTTTTCCTCGGTTTCTGTTTTCTTCAGTTGCTTTACACCTCCTGCTGAGGTGATTTTCTAAAGGCTACTAATCTTTGAGTCAGAACACTAGAATCCACAATTTCACCTTAATTAGTTTCACTTTGCCCTACAATACTCTTTTTAGTTTAAACCTGACCATAAAATCATCAAAATTCCTTTCCTTACTTGGGCAATCTGCACGTGATACAGTTTCTGTAGAATTCTTAATTGCTACTGTATCATATTTTTAAGTTGTATACACAGTGTCATTATTTCTCACTAAGGACTCATTTCTAGAAAAGGCATAATAAGTGTCAGTTCCATTCCTTGAGGCAGAAGCAGGTATCCTAATTGCTAGAAAGCCAAAAGTTAAGTAGGTTAGAAAAACAAGGATTAATATGATCAAAGGAATTATTAAAAACCAAGGTCAGTTGGAGAGCAGACTTCAACCAGACGAGTCAGGTCATTGGAACTTTGTCAAGCAGTAAACCTTTCATGAATGGCTCTGCCAGTTGGGCAAAGGAAAGCATTAAGATAGGTTTCATGAAAATTCTGCAGAAGACTTCAGCTAGACAGATTTGATTTGTATTTCTTTCCTAGTGCTCTTGTCATTTTGAACTGCTGGCTATAAATTCTGCTAAATAGTACTAACCTAAGCACCTAGTCATAGTTCACACCATGTGCTTTCTTGACTTGTTTTATACAAGACACTTTGTTCCAGTTTGAAGCTTAGTGTTCAAAATAATTTTCAGTGATGGGGGATTTCCCGGGACCACCCGAAGCACAGACAGGTTAACACTCCATAAGCAAGGAGAAAAGGAGAAAAGCAAATCAATCAAAGAATGAAGGCATCTGAAGGAGGAAAGCAAAGCAAGCCTTCAACACAGTGAAGAGGCATTTGGGATTTGCATTGGAATACAGGTAAAGAGAAACCCACATGCCAGGGACACAAAGAATAGACAACATGGGAAAGGTGCAGGATAATTCCACACCAAGCTTGACGACCCCTTTTGAAGATTCCTTCAGTGGGATCTCCTGGGGATGGCCCAGGACACAGATATTAGAAGTACAATTATGAACATACTCAAAGAAATCAAAAACTATAAAGAGCAAGTCAGAGAACTAAAAAAAGAGAATGAAAAACTCAAGAAGGACCTAGAGAGAGAGAATAACAAACTCTGGAAGGAAGTGGAAACACTGAAAAGATCCCATGTTGAAAAAGATAAGGAAACCAACCAGCAAAGCAAAGAGCTACAGGAAGATTTTGAGAAGCTCCAAAAGGAAGTGGAAATACTAAAGAAATCAGAAGAGGAAATGAAAAAGGAAATCAAGCACTCATACAATCAAGAGGAAAGGAATGGAAAAAGCCTCAGAAGCAGAATGGAGGAAGCAGAACAAAGAATATCAGACCTGGAAGATAACACAGAACAACTAAAAACCTCAAGTAAAGATTATGAAAAATTTAAAAATTCACAAAAGTGGAAAAATCAAACCTCCACATCATAGGAATAGAGGAAGGAGAAGAATCCCAAGAGAATGGTATTGATCAGATCTTCAACAGAATATTAGATGAAAATTTCCCCAAACTTAAAAAAACAGACAAACCAATACAAATATAAGTAGCACATAGAACTCCAAACAGACAAGAAACTCTCCACGCCATATCAGAGTTAAAATGCTAGACGCCCAAAACAAAGACAAAATTCTGAAAGCCACAAGAGACAAACAACAAATTACCTATAAGGGGAAACCTATCAGACTTACAACTGACTTCACAGTGAAAACTATGAAAGCAAGAAGAACGTGGAGCAAAGCATTGCCAGTGTTAAAGGACAATAGATGCCAACCCAGGTTACCATACCCAGCAAAAATGTCAACTATAGTTGAAGGAGAGAGGAAAAATCTTCCATGACATAAACAAGATGAAAGAATACATGTCGAGAAAACCAGCCCTTCAGAAAATACTTGAAGCAATTCAAAGGACAGAAGAAAGGAGCAACTATCCCCAGGCACCTAGAAAGAGAAATTAATAAAAGCATAATTGCAGAAATAGAAACCTAGACGAAAAACGCAAATGGATAATAAGGTGAAAGGAAGCAACACAAATCTATCAGTTATAACCTTAAATATTATTAGACTAAACTCTCCAATCAAAGGACATAGACTGGGAGATTGGATTAGGAAACAAAACCCATCTATATGCTGTCTACAAGAAACACATCTCACCTTCAAGGATAGGCACCGCCTTAAAGTGAAAGGATGGAAAAAATATTCCAAGCAAATGGTACCAAAAAGAAAGCACTTGTGGCTATTTTAAGATCAGAAAAAATAGACTTCAAAGTAAAAAAAATCAGAAGATACAAAGAAGGCCATTACATTTTTATCAAAGGAACAATTCACCATGAAGATTTCACAATTATGAATATATATGCACCAAACTCTGGTGCACCAAACTTTATAAAGACAATTCTCCAGGACCACAAGGCACAGACTAACACGAGTACACTCATAGTAGGGGACTTCAATACCCCACTGAGCCCTTTAGACAGGTCAACTGGACAAAGAATAAACAGAGAGACATCTGAACTGAATGATACAATACACCAAATATACCTCACAGACATCTACTGAATATTCTATCCTAATACCAGAGAATACACTTTCGACTCAGCACACCACAGAACATTCTGCAAAATCGATCACATACTGGGACACAGAAGAAATCTCCACAAATACAAAAAGATTGAAATAATTTCATGCATTCTATCAGACCACAATGCAATAAAGCTCACTATCAACACAAGGATAAGCCCTACTATCTACAAGAACACATGGAGACTAAACGACACACTCCTGAATAATGAATGGGTCAATCAAGAGATAAAGAAAGAAATAAAAGCACTCATGGAACTGAATGACAATGATAACACAACACAACAAATCTATGGGATACATTAAAAGCAGTCCTAAGAAGGAAGTTTATAGCTCTGGGTGCACAGAAAGAGCACAAGTGAAAGATCTAACCCCACTGCAGCTAAAAGCATTTGAGAGATAACAACAGATGAACCCTAAATGCAACAGACAGGAAGAAATAACAAAAATCAGAGTAGAAATCAATGAAATAGAAATAAAGAAAACGATACAAAAAAATCGATGAATCCAAAAGTTGGTTCTTTGAAAGAAAAAACGAGATATACAGACCTCTAGCCAAGTTAACCAAAAGAAAGAAAGAATAACTACAAATCAATAGAATCCATGATGAAAGGGGAAATCACAACAGACAATGAAAAGATCCAGAAAATGATACAGGAATACTTCGAAAACCTATACTCTACCAAGTTTGAAAACCTAGAAGAAATGGATTAATATCTGAAATCCTGGGAATCACCAAAGCTCAACCAAGAAGAGATCGACAGCTTAAACAGAGCCATAATATATGAAGAAATTGAAGATGTAATAAGAAACCTCCCAACTAAAAAAAGCCCAGGCCCAGATGGTTTCACGGCAGAAGTCTATAAAACATTTCAAAAAGACTTACAACCATTATTATTCAAGTTGTTTAGAAGGATACAAACAGAGGGAATTCTCCCAAACTCCTTCTATGAAGCCAGCATCACTCTATTACCAAACCCAGGCAAAGATACAACCAAAAAGGAGAACTACAGACTCATCTCATTAATGAACATAGATGCCAAAATTCTAAACAGGTTACTGGCAAATTACATACAGACCCACATCAAGATGATCATCCATCATGACCAAGTTGGATTCATACCAGAAATGCAGGGATGGTTCAACATACAAAAATCATCAAGCGTATAAATGGACAAAATCCACATGATCATCTCAATTGACACAGAAAAAGCCTTAGACAAAATCCAGCATCCCTTCATGCTTAAAGTCTTAGAGGGAATCGGATTGGAGGGACCATTCTTCAATGTCATCAAAGCCATATATAGGAAACCCACAGCCAATATCATCCTAAATGGGGAAAGAACAGAAACATTCCCTTTAAAGGTAGGAACTTGGCAAGGCTGACCCTGTCACCACTCCTCTTCGATATAGTGCTTGAAACACTTGCTAGGACAATAAGGCAAGAAAAGGAAATTAAAGGAGTACTAGTTGGAAAAGAGGAAGTAAAGCTATCCCTTTTTACTGATGATACAATTGTTTACTTAAGGGATGCTAAAAACTCCACCAGAAACAACCTAGAAACTATTAAGAGCTTCAGTAAAGTGGCAGGATACAAAATTAACCTAGAAAAATCAGTAGCGTTTCTTTACACGAACAACAAGCAACTGAAGAAGGAATTCAAGGAGACCTTCCCACTCACAATAGCCTCAAAAACAATAAAATTTTTACATTCTCCCATTACTGAGAAGCCAGGAGGGAGCTGATGATCAGAGTTGAACATGGCTAGGACTTCCCAGAGACCTCACATGGGGAGTAAGATAGAGCTCTCCTTAGATGAAGCTCAGTTTTAACCAATGCCAATACAATGTCCTGATCACCCAGCAATTGTACTTGCCTACATTCAATAAAACTGAAACTGTAAGTTTAGAAGGTTCCTGCCCATTGTGAGTCCCTGAACAGTTGCCTGAAAATTGTTTGTTGTTTCTAGCCTCAACCAACATGAATCTTCTAGAACAAATGAAAGGGAGAAGGTTTATAAAGTCTGACTTACTAGATTGGTTTTATTCACTTTTTATCCTAAAATACTCATGTAAACAACTGTACTGTAGGTTCATCTTTTATTGGATGCTGATTTTGTTCTTATCTTTGGGCTTCAAACAATGTAAGGAAGAATTGTAAGAGGTTTAAGCATATGATTACTAACAACCAACCACAAACATTAATGAACCTAAAACTAGTGTAGAATAGCCATAGACACTTTAGCAACTAAAATGGCACTGTCTAATTAGTTCCAGTTAATAGAAAAAAAAAACACAAGTAAGTACCTTTTCTCTGTCTCTGTTACATAAAGCTATGTCTATCACTTTTGAGAAAAATGGGATATATGGCTCAACATCTTTCATCTGACTGTTCACTATGCACTAAACTGACCTATCTCACTTGTTCTTTATTCTTCCTCTTGCCTACTTTCCTTGTTATGTTTAATGAATTTTTGTTTTCACAAGTAATAAATAGTAACTATAGCTGGCATTATAAATATAAAAGTTTTTAGCTTTATAATAATTTGCATTATTGTAATGAATAGAAGACATGTTGTTGAGCTGAGGAGATGGCTCAGTGGTATAAGTTCTTGTAACACAATCATAAAGGCTTAAGACTGATCCTGAGAATCCAAGTCAAAGCTGGATACTGAACTCGAGTCTCCATAATCCCAGTCTTCCTATGGGGACTTCCTATGGGGCAGATGGGAGGAAGAGAAAATTCCCAGAAGCCCACAAGCCAGGTAGCCCGGCACATGCAGGAAAAACAACAAAGAAACCCTATGAAAAAACACAACAGAAGGTGAGGACCGCACACTCAAGATTTTCTCTGATCATCACACAGTGCTGTGGCATACATGCTTGCATTCAAAATACAAATGTGCATGCACACAAACATTCATACACACATTATATACATACACATATGGAGAAAAAAAGAAATTTGCATGTTTCTGATCTGCGACAACTTAAATATCATGAGTAAAAGATAATTTAAGTAGGTATCTATATTAATCTTGATTGTCAACTTGATTGGATCGAGGTGATCCTATGAGACTAATAAAATACACTTGTGTGTGTGTGTTGCTGTGAATGCATTTCCACAGAGGTTTAACTTAAGAGAGAAATACTTACTGTAAAAGTAGGCGACGATGCCCCATAGGGTGGAGCCCAGACGGAAACAACAGAGAAAACGTGCCAGCTTGCTAATCCAGGTATCCTCTGCCTCTGCCTGCTGGCCACTGCAAGGTAGGCACCTCTAGCCTGAAAACCTGAAACACAAAACCTGGAACTTCTTGCAATCCAACATGGAATGGAAAAAGTCCAGAATTCAGAGCATTTGGATTCCAATTTGGGGGAGTAGGGATACTTACCCTGCAACAGAAGGGAGTTTAGCATCAGAAAAAGAATCCAAGGTGTAGAATATTATATAAAATTATGTTTCATCTACATTCTTACTCCATTGGAAACAGAAATGTCTGCTCCATGGATGTCAATGTCCTTTGTCCTATGATATTCTAATATTAAATATTATTTTACATTAAGTAATGCTTAATAAGCAAATATAGTAATTTTAGTAATCTATCAGCTGGTGGTGATGGAGTGCCAGTGGTACATAATTTGAACAATACGCATGGTAAATCACAAACACATCTGAAATCATAATAATATTAGACATGCCTGTACACCCATATGTAAGTTCAGGTTCTTTTCTAGTGGTTCTGTGTGCTAAATTCAGGAATTACACAAGAAATCCAGAACTCAGGCTTCTATCCCTAGAGATTCCTTTTACATAAGTTCTCTTTCCCTAGCTCAGGACCAGCTTCAGATGATCCACTCACATCTGTGCCAGACTCTCTTACTCGATTCTCATGGAAGAATGAATCAAAAAGATAGATTCCCATCTTCCTTTGGAGTTAATGTTACTCACATTCCATTCTCCTATCTGGTTGAAGTATGCCTTGCTTTTTTGAAATGCTAGAAGGAGAGAAGACAAGAGCAGAGTTTTCAAATAATTTTAAGGTCCACCACTATTATTTGCCAATTGAAAGGAAATTTGCTTTCTTGTATCTGGCAGTTTCTATTGTTTTCATCTTGCTTTTCCAAACTTACCTTCCAAACTGCACTTTCCATTTAATATCGTTTAAAGGTGCTCTAGTCACTGTCTGCTGTACACACTACCCATACCCATATTCCCCAGAATCAGTACCTACACCAATCTGTGAGCCCCATGCTTTATTTGGCTGTCAACACTATCCCATCATTTCAGAACAGCCCCAATGTTAACACTGCAGCCAACGTGAGTTGCTCTTTGTGATTATGTAGTTTTTATTTTTTTTTTTTAGCCTGTATAGACTACCCATGATGATATTTATTTTGTGGTTTTCTTTTAACCTTCCATTAAAGAAAAAAATCACCTGATTGTACTGGCACTAATTATGCTTATGTTTTCTATATCTAGCAAATTCTGGCTTCCCATTTCTCTAACAAGGACCTATTCAGGTGAACACAATTTGCTATATTATTTGCCATGTATGGTACCTTTTGACCTGTCTGTGTTATCACATTTTTTCAAGAAGCATAAGTGAAGAATACTGAAGAAGCAGAAGACTTAAAGATTCCTTTTTTTTTTTTCTTTTTGGTGCTCTGGATCAAATCCTGCGCCTTGTGCATGCAATGGAGGTGCTGAGCCCCTCTCCCCAGCCACAAGATTTGTAAAGAAGAAAATTAACATGGAAAAATGAGAAAAAAAACTTTTTTTCCATATATGCACACATAAAAATAATGTTAAATGTCCATGTTGGAAAATAAAGACATGCTTTTTTGAATTACTGTTTTTCTACTTTTTAAATGTCTGATATTACACAAGAAAACACAAGGAGAGAGCCAATCTTATTTTTCAGGTTTGAGACTATTCAAGACTTTATCAATGGGGTTTATTTTTAGTGAAATTTAGTAGAGTTTATGTGAATAACCAGAAAACAGGAAGAAAAAGACATGAAAGTTGTTTGAGAGAAAACCATTTAAAAACGACTTAATAACTAGAGGAAAAAAGGAAGAAAGCATCTTGTGGAAATGAATTATGAATAAAATGCTAGCAAGTGTAGACTTGAGCATCTTGAATTTTCCATGGAAGACAAATGTGTTCAAGTGGAATGATTCAAAAATCATTGAAAATAGTATTAACTAGGTGGTAGAAGTGTGTGAATTTGGAGTAAAACATTTAAAAGCTAAAGGATAAAGAGGAGAAATAATCATATGAATCTAAAAATAAACCAATTCTTTAGTGAAAATGTGAGTAATCATGTAGCGAAGACAATTCTTTGCAGACTAGTGGGTAGGCACAGGGTCTCAAAGACACATCTCAGGAAGCTGACCTTTGTAGACAGAAAAGATATGATACACATATCACTTTAATTAGAGAACTATTCTTTTCCTAAAAGACGTCATGTTTTCCTTAAGGAAGTGCTCGAAGGTTCCTCCTTGGCAATCCCAAACAACCATCAATACTGCACTTTTGCTCCACCTGGGCCATATTATGGAGGCCAGTACAGGGGTATCAAGACAGGATGCGTGCTTACTGGACTTCATTTGGGGGACCATGGGTGGCATGCAAATTCTTAACCACACTATTTTTACTTTGTTGGTAAAACAGAAGTAGAACTATTGACTTAGAGGTAGAATGATACTTGGAAGGTGAGTGAGGAATACTGGGTACCATGGAGTTGAGGAATCATTCAAAGAAAGCCTTCAGTAAACTTTAGTATGTAGTATGGGACTTTTTAAAATTTTTATTTATTTATTTATTTATTTATTTATTTATTTATTTATTATTTTTCGTGTGTATGAATGTACTGTCTGCATGCAGGTCTGTGCACCCGTGTCATGCAATGCCGCAGAGGTCAGAAGAGGGCATCGGATTCCCCTGGGACTGGAGTCAAAGACGGTTCTCAGCCACCATGTGGGTGCTGGGGATCGAATCCGGGTCCTCTGCAAAAGCAGTCGGTGCTCTTAACCGCTAGGCTATCTCTCTAGCCCCCAGTATGGGACGTTTTTAATGAAAGTTTGAACTCATGCTTCATAAAGAGAACTTTGATTGAATATTTTAAGAAAATCTGCTCATTCATTAAGTTGCCTTCAGTTCAGTTGATTTTCTCCATGACTTCTTGAGAGCAACTCAAGGCCAAAGAAGTATAACAGTTTTGTTTCTTTAAAAATTGCTCAATTTCGCCGGGCGTGGTGGCGCATGCCTTTAATCCTAGCACTCGGGAGGCAGATGCAGGTGGATCTTTGTGAGTTCAAGGCCAGCCTGGTCTACAGAGTGAGTTCCAGGACAGCTGGGACTACAGGGAGACCCTGTCTCGAAAAGACCAAAAAAAAAATAAATAAATAAATAAAAAATAAAAATTGCTCAATTTCATGCAAATGGTTCTGTTCTAATCCTCCATCACAATCACAGCCCTTTCCCCTTACGACCATCATTACCAGAAATTAGTCAAGGACTCAGAGAGGTGTTACTATTAAAGGTCATCCAAAGAGAACTTCTAGGGTACTAAGCCAATAAAGCAAAATAAAACAGAACAGTCAACCAGGAAATGTTTGGCTTTCAGCAACCGTATGTGCTCCAAAGAATTTAAAAATTTTGTCAGTCAAGGGGGCCTGCCATACCACTACCAACAAGCATCTTCCTATGTTATAATCAGTACATAAATGCAAGGAACGATCCTTGGATGGGATAGGAATCACCTAAATGTGTCAGCTTTCACCAGTGTGGTTTCACTGGACCAGAATATAAAATAAAAGAGCCAAGTGTGGTAATGTATGTCTTTAAATGCCAGGACTCAGGAGACAGATCTCTATGAGATCAAGGTCAGCCTGGTCTACATAGAGTGTTACAGACCAGCTCTCTGAGGGTCTATCTCAGAAAAAACAACAAAACAAAACAAAAAGAATAAATGAAACATGTATACATGCCATCACAGATAAAATAATTCTGTCTTTTAGTAGTTGCCCCCAAATTAACCTTAGGTTAGGATTAACTCTACAAGACTTAGTAACAAGCATTAATATCACCAAGGTGTTTCAAAGTAACTTACCATGGTTGTAGGATAAATTTCAAGAATATTTTTAGTTCCCAAAAATGTATTACTGGTGAGTGTGTGTGTGTGTGTGTGTGTGTGAGAGAGAGAGAGAGAGAGAGAGAGAGAGAGAGAGAGAGAGAGAGATCGGTGTGGAAGGTCAGAGGACCACTTAATATAAGATTATCCAGGGCTCAATGATGAAAACAAATCACAGTGGTATTCAACTATTCAGAAGTTTAAGCATGCAAAGAAGTAGGAAAACAGGGTACTTATTAGAGAAATCAGTGACCACAGAAGCCGAGCGGTGGTGGTCTCACTGGAAGTCCGGTTGGTCACCACACCATTTCTTGCAAAAAGGGGGAAAAGGCAGAACAAAACAAAAATCAATGTCTTTTTAGAGTCATCAGGAAAATGAAGTCATTGGGGAAACTTGATTTCCAAAATTGGAAAGGTAACTGACTACAAATAGCTCACTGAAACAGATATGTGGGAACAGAGGCTGTATTCAGACTAGGATCAGATTTCTTTTACACAGGACGCCATGTTTATCTTTCCACAAAAAAATTTATGTCATACCAATGATAGGAAAAATATTTAAAGAGACATAATTTGCATCAGAACTAGACCTAGGTATAACAGATACCTTAAAACTGTCAGGTATAGATGTTAACAGCTTGTATGAGAATGTCCCCTACAGGCTAATGTGTAAGTGGCTTAGTTCCTAGCTTGTGGTACTGTCTGGAGCTTGTGAAAACTTTAAGAGGGAGAGCTTAGTTTCAGGAAGTCCTTGACTAGCAAATGGGAAATCCTTTTTCCTGGTACCCTTCTCTTCTCTTTCTGCTTCTTGGCAGATCTTCACTACTATCATGCAGAGGAAGTGAGATGTTTATACCGACATTCCGGTTTTGCCACAGTCCTTAAGATAGTTCAGCCAGAGGATCATGAACTTGTGTCTCAGACATCATAAGCTTCAACAAACCATTTGGTTATTTTTCTTAGGTAACAAAAACTTTTTTATCAAATAAATGAAAATTCTAAGACTTGTTAAGGTGAAATAATATAAATGAAACTGTAGCAATAAATGAAAAATGTCTTTAAAGAGCACATCAATAAAGTGTAAATATCTGAGGAAAGAGTCCGTAAACTTCAAGAGAGGACAATAAGAAATTTCCCAAAGTGAAAGGTAAACAAAAATAAGTAAATGAGGACACAGCCATGAATTAATATACATTGTATGAAGATTTTAAAAAGCAGGAGGAGGAAAGAGTGTTTGAAGACATAATTCCTGAGAAATTTCCATTATTAATGACACAAACTGCAGACTGAAAAAAATCTACAAAGCCTAATCAGGATAGACACTCTAAAAGTCTACGACTTGGCACATTGCACTTCAGAAAATCAACATGACAAAGAAGATTTACAAACTACATGAGAAAATATAGTATCTATTAAGGGTAATTATAAAGACTGTATTGATATCTTTATAAGCCATTACACCTCCAGAAGGGTAATGAAGAGCTTGAGATGGCTAATCCTGGCTGTCATTTTGACTGGATTGGGGATGAAATGGAATGAGAGAACTTTTCTGGATCAGATAATTTGAAGTTGGAAGACTCACCCTAAATATGGGCATTACTTTCTGATGACAGCCCATTCTTCAGATGCCAACATAGACTGAAGACTAGCAGATCTCCAGGAATCCATCAGGCTTTCAGCACCAGATTGGGACTACTGAGCCATCCAGCCCCCTGGGCTGAGCAATTACTGGATACTCAGCCTTTCCAGTGTGGTGCAGCCATCATTAGACTACAACTCAGACCCTATCCTGTAAGCCTGTCTTATAAATCCATGAGTCTCTGGTAGCACAGAGAGCATTGAAAATCCACGGTGTGAATTATTTTCAGAAATAGTAAGGACAGATGCATTTGAGTCTTCCAACTCACCTCTTGTGAGGAGCAAGGAATTTAATGACTCTTTATAAAGTGTTTGACAATTTGGGAAAAGATAAGGAAATTAATAATGTTAGCTGGCTGCTTCTAACATCTTTGGATAAAGTGATGGAGTAAAAGAATGAGCTTAATTATAAAATTAACCAGCTCCAGATTTGCATCAACAATCTAAAGTTTTCTAAGTATGCCCTGGAAGAGAGTTTTCTCTCCAGCAGCCATAGAGCTCCAGTTGCAGGAAATCAAGTTGAAGCCCTCATTATACATTTGGCTGACTTCCAAAGCAAATGTAGTTCCAAGACAGTGGGATCCTCTAACTTCTTATGGACATGTATGGGAGAACTCCAAGGAGGTTGAGGCTTTTGAACCTTCAAAACCTGAAGGATTTTTCTGTCTGCCTGATGAATCAGTCTCCTCAGCCCCATCAGAGAATGCATCCTCCACCCCATGCCCTGAACAACTGCCCTCCACTGCCTTTCCTGAGGGAATTAAAGCCACAAGACAACACTATGCTGATGTCCATCAGCACCCACCAAATTTGCCTCTAAACCTATTACCAGACCCAAGGCTAAGCAGGTGAGATAGAAAGTGTGGTCCATGAGGAAGTGTGTTATATGACTAAAGAAACTAATGAGTTTGCTAATTTATTCAAACAGAAGTCTGGGAAACATGTCTAGGAATGGATTTTAAAGTGTGGGATAAAGGTGGAAGGAACACAAAACTGGATTGATATACCAAATTTATCAATTTGGACCCAGTGAGTACAGATTCTAGGCTTTATATGGAAGCTTGTACAGTTAAAATAGGTGCCAAAAATCCATTTGATAGTCTGGCTAAAGTACTTATCAAAAGATGATTTATTGAAAAAGAGCTGGAGAAGACCTGCTATTCTTTGGATTGTAAGCCTCAAGCAAATAGAATGCTGGAGTGGATTTGATGAATAAAACTGAATTCTCCACAATGTAAGGACCCTGAGGACATGCCTTTCACTTAGGTTATAAGATGAAAAGTACTGAGAGAGGCACTGGCACATTCAAAGAGCTTTGTTTGGACTTGTTTCCTTGCTCCAGATCTTAGACTTGAAAATGCCACTGCTCAATTGCATGAATTAAATATAATGGGTTTAACAGGGCCTTAGCATAAGGGGTCAGTTGACAGCACTGAACCACCTAAGGCAAGGTGAGTGGAGTTACCATAATGGGCAGCAAAGACAAACAATGCCTATAATGGCATGTCCCAAATGGATCTTTGGAACTGGCTAATTAATCATGGTCTTTCTAAGGACCAAATACATAGGAAGCCGACTAAGATTTTATTTGATCTTGATAAGCAGAAAACATCTAGAACAAATGACAAAAAGCCTACATTGGATTGTACCAGTAGAGAATCATGTCCAGTCAACCAATTTCCATGCTTGAGCCAGTTTACAAAAACAGGAAGTCTTGAATGAAAGGAAAACCAGGTGCCCTTGTTACAATACCAAAAAGATATTGTTTGGCTCTCTCCCAGCCTTCCTTAGAAGCACCTGTAGCCTTTTACTAGGGTAACTCCACTTTGGAAAGAGTGAAATCAGACTTTCCAATGCCTCTTGGATACTGGTTCTGAGTTTACATTGATTATAGGAAACCCTAACAAACACTGTGGTCCTTCAGTTAAAGTAGGGGCTTATGGAAGTCTGGTGGTAAATGGAATTTTGGTCACAGTCCAACTCACAGTGGGTCCAGAAGCTACCCAAACTAATTCCCCAGCCCTAAAATGTATAACTGGGATAGATAAACTGAGAATTTTGTACCAGAGGGAGGGCTGTTTATATGAAAAACCTGGCCAGGTGGAGTATGGAGGAATGTGAAAGACTTTGGAAGTTGGGAGCAGAAAATTGGGTGAATTCTATGAGCAGAGGCTGTTGTGGCCTTCTGGGTGCATTGCCCTGTGTTGTATGAGGAAGCTTCCCTGGTGACAGTTGAAAGATACATTAGTATTCTCTCTATTACTTGTTCTACTATGTCCCATGAGCCTTAGGTATAGAGGTTCCACTGTATATGTGTCACTTAGGGATGACCAGATGTGTATTCTCTGTGTTTCACCAGTTGTGGAACTCTGTAACAGTATCCATCTGTTGCAAAAATAAGCTTCTTTAATGAATGGTGTATGGTATACTTGTCAGGGTAGTAGGCATGTCTGTGGCAGGCAGATCAGGAGGTCAAGAGAAAGGTGCAGGTGGAGGTGGCCTGTGGAGGGTCTAACAAACTAAGCTGGAGAGTTGAGTGAGTCTGGGTGCAGGGGATCAGGACACAGTGGACCCATCTGGGTTAGCAAGCTAGTCCAGAGATCTGAGGAAGAAAAGGCAGAGGGGTTAGTCCCAAGGCTAAAAGTGTGAAAGGATGTGGGGAAAGATTGAAGCTCCTCAGGGTGCAAGGAAAAAAAAATATAAATACATTTTTTAATTAATTAATTTATTCTTATATGTGTATGAATTCACTATCTGCATGTAGGTTTGTGTGCCCATGTTGTGCAATGCCTTGGAAGTCAGAAGAGGGTGTCGGATTCCTCTGGAACTGGAAAGATGGTTCTCAGCTGCCATGTGGGTGCCAGGGATCAAAACCGGCTCCTCTGCCAGAATAGTTGGCAGCTCTTAACTGCTAGGCCATCTCACCAGCCCATAAATACATTTCAAAAGTAAATAAATAACATAGAAATCTGTAACCAGAGGGATTGACCTTCATAAAAATTCAGGAGGAAGATAGTTGTCAAACGAGCAACATTTGTGGATTTTTTTTTGACCAACAGATCTATTTTTCAAAGTGTGTTCTAAGAATTTCTTCAAAGACAACAAAATGATATGAGACAGAAACTTAGATCTCCACAAAGAAAAGAACATTTGAGGAAAACTAAATCAGAATAAAGGCTGGAGAAATGCCTCAGTGGTTCACAGCACTGCCTGATCTTGTAGAGGACTCAGGATCAGTTCCCAGCATCTACATTATGGCTAAGGATCACTTGGAAGTCCGATTCCTTCTGGGCCCTGTGAGCATTATGTGCCTGGGTGTACTTACATACAAGCAGGCAAAACACACATATGCATAAAAATAAATAAATAAACTGATAGTTTAATTAATTAAGTAAAGAAAATATTGTTCTCATTCTTTTCTCAGGTAAAATTTTGTCCTTGATTATCAGAAAAAAATATTCATTGCTTGTATCTTATGAAAGACTACAATGAACAAGAATAATATATTAAATGGGAAGGAGAAGTCAGAAATTGTTAAGTCCTCATCACAGTACCTATAAATACACAGTTATAGGGCTGGAGAAATGGCTCAGAGGTTAAGAGTGCCCCGACTGCTCTTGCAGAGAACCCGGGTTCGAACCCTAGCACCCACATGGCGGCTAAGAACCATCTTTAACTCCAGTTCCAGGGGAATCCGACGCTTTCTTCTGACCTCCACGGCATTGCACGACACGGGTGCACAGACCTACATGCAGACAGTACACTCATACACATAAAAATAATAAATACACAGTTATTTCAAAGTGGATTTTGCCTTACTGTGCACTGCAAACTTGACAAATGTTAAAGACTTAAAAGAAATACAAATGTGCTTTCTGCCACAGGTCGGGCCAGATAGGAACAGGTCCATCCTGCTGGGTGCTTGGGTCTTCAAGGACACTGGGGCAGCAGCCAGCTCTACCTTGGCTTCCACCACAGGCCAGGCCAGATAGGAACAGGCCCACACTGCTGGGAGGTTGAGTCTTCAGGGACACTGAGGCAGCATCCAGGTTGCTGTCACAGAGGCCAAACGCCCCCCCCCCCAGTCAAACTAAAGGAACAGGCCTACATTGCAATGAAGAAACACCTGAATTTCACATCAGATTATAAGCAAAACAAATCAAACCCACATGACTAAAGCACACAAAAAAATAAACAACATGGGAAAAGCAAATAAGAAATCTCTGCCAAACTCTATCAGTCTTATAGAGGACTCCAACAATGAGATCTCTCTGGAGGTAACCCAGGACACAGATCTTAAAAGAACAATCATAAATATACCCAAAGAAATCAATGACCTAAAGGGAGAGAATGACCAACTCCTGAAGGAAATCTAAACACTGAAAAAAAAATTCAGGCTGAAATGAAAAAGGAAACTGAAAAACTAAAAGGAGAGAATGGTCAACTCCAAAAGGAATTGGAAATACTAAAGGAATCTCAGGCTGAAATGAAAAAGGAAATAATCTAACACTCATCCAGTCAACAGAAAAGGGCAAGAGAAAGCCTCAGTAACAGAATGGAAGAAGCAGAAAATAGAATATCAACCCTAGAAGATAACTTGGAAAAACTGAAGATCTCAAGCAAAGACTGAAAAATTAAAACAACAACAACAACAACAACAACAACAAATCCAGAAGAGTGGAATAATCAAGAAATGTGGGACACCATGAAGATACCAATCCTCCACATCATAGGTATAGAGGAAGGAGAAGAATCCCAGGACAATGGTATGGACCAGATCTTCAACAGAATTATAGAAGAAAATGTCCCCAAATTGAAAAAAGTCACACCCATACATAGAAGCACATAGAACACCAAATAGGCAAGATCAGAAAAGATACTCCCCATGTCGTAGCATAATCAAAACTCTAGATGCTCAAAACAAATACAGAATACTGAATGCCACAAGAGAAAAACAATGTTACTTTCAGGAAAACCCATCAGAATTAAAGCTGACTATTCAATGCAAATGATGAAAGCCAGAAGAGCTTGGATCAAAGTATTTCCAGTTCTAAACGACTACAGATGCCAACCCAGGTTACTCTGCCCAGCAAAAATGTCAATTATAATCGAAGGAGAAAGGAAAATATTCCAGGACATAAACAAGATGAAAGGATACATGTCTAGAAACCCAACCCTCCAGAAAATACTTGAAGCAGTTCAGAGGACAGAGGAAAGATAACAGACTGGGAAAAATGGATTAAGAAACTGAATCTATCTTTCTGCTGCCTACAAGAAACACACCTCACTTTAAAGAACAGACACTATCTTAAGGTGAAAGGATGGAAAAAATATTTCAAGCAAATGGCACTAAAAAGCAAGCAGGAGTTGCTATCTTAATATCAGACAAAATAGATTTCAAAGAAAACTAATCAGAGTAGATAAAGAGGGTCACTACCTCCTTATCAAATGATCAATCAACCATGAAGAAATCACAATCATAAATATATATGCACCAAACACTGGAGCACCAATATTCCTTCAAGACAGAGATCAATCCCAGCACACTCATAGTGGGAGATTTCAGTACAGAGACATCTAAACTGAACAATACTATACACCAAATTGACCTAACAGACATCTACCAAATACTCCACCCAAACACCAAAGAATGTACTTTCTACTCAGCCCAGATGGAACATTCTCCAAAATATATCGACCATATACTGAGATACAAAGCAAAACTTCAAAAAATACAAAAAATTGAAATAATTTCATGCATTGTATCAGATCACAGTGCAATAAAGCTGAATATCAACGCCAGAAAGAGCCCTACTAGCTACAAGAACACATGGAGACTAAACAACACACTACTGAATAACGAATGGGTCAAAGGCGAAATAAAGAATTAAATAAAAGCATTCCTGGTACTAAATGAAAGGGATGATACAACACAGCAAAACCTAAGGGGCACCTTAAAAAGCAGTCCAACATTAAGAAAACAGAAAAAGCACAAGTAAATGACTTCACATTGCAACTAAAAACACTTGAGAGGCAGCAACAAATGAATCCTAAACCCAGCAGACAGGAAGAAATAACAAAAATCAGAGTGGAAATCAATGAAATAGAATCAAAGAGAAAAATACAAAAAAAAAAAAAATCAATGAATCCAAGAGTTCTTTGAAAGGATAAACAAGATAGATAGACCTCTAGCCAAATTGACTAAAAGAAGGAAAGAGCAACCCCAAATCAACCAAATTAGAGATGAAAAGGGAAACATAACAACTGAAAAGATTCAATCTTACAGGAATACTTCAAAAACTTATACTCTACTAAATTTGAAAACCTAAGAGAAATAGATGAATACCTGACATCATGGAATCCACCAAGACTTAACTGGGAAGGGATTGACAGCTTAAATAGACCCATAATAAAGGAGGAAATTGAAACTGTAATAAAAAAAAAAAAACCTTCCAACTAAAAAAAGCTCAGGTCCAGATGGATTTATGGCAGAATTCTATAAGACATTTAAAGAAGACCTACAGCCACTACTACTCAAATTATTCAAGAGGATAGAAACAGAAGGAAATCTCCCAAATTCCTCCTACGAAGCCAATATCACTCTAATACCAAAGCCCAGGCAAAGATACAACCAAAAAAGAACACTATAGACCCATTTCGCTAATGAACATAGATGCAAAAATTCTCAAAAAATACTTGCAAACTGCATACAGGCGCATATCAAAAAGATCATCCACCATGACCAAGCTGGATTCATACCAGAGATGCATTATTGATTTACAACATATGTAAATCAATAAATGTCATAAAGCACATAAATGGACTGAAAGACAAAAACCACAGGTTCATCTCAATGCATGTGGAAAAAACCTTCAACAAAATTCAGCATGACTTGATGTTTAAAGTCCTGGAGTAAACTGGACTGGATGGAACATTCCTCAACACAATTAAAGCCATATACAATAAACCCACAGCCAGCATTATCCTAAATGGAGAAAAACTAGAAGCATTCCCCTTAAAGTCGAGAACACAGCCAGGCTGCCCCCTATCTCCACACCTCTTCAATATAGTGCTTGAAATGCTCACAGGGCAAGAAGACAAGAAAAGGGAATCAGAGGAGTACTAATTGGAAAAGAGGAAGTCAAAATATCACTTTTTACAGATGGCATGATAGTTTACTTAAGGTACGCCAAAAACTCCACCAGAAAACCTCTAGAAACCATCAACAGCTTCAGTAAGGTGACAGGATACAAAATTAACTTAGAAAAATCGGTAGCCTTTCTTTATGCCAATAACAAGCAACTGGAGAAGGAATACAAGGAGACTTTCCCACTCACGATAGCCTCCAAAAAAAATAAATTATCTAGGAACAAACCTGACCAAACACACAAAAACCTCTACAAAGAAAATTTTAAATCCCTCAAGAAGGAGATTGAGGAAGATACTAGAAGATGGAAAAACCTCCCATTCTCATGGATTGGAAGCCTCAATATAGTAAAAATGACCATCCTACCCAAAGTAATATACAGACTTAACACAATCCCAATTAGAGTCACCATAAGCTTCTTCACAGACCTAGAAAAAAACATCCTAATGTTCATATGGAGAAACAAAAGACCCCAGATAGCCAAAGCAACCCTGAGCAAAAAGAGCAATGCAAGGGAGATTGCCATACTAGACTTCAAGCTATATTACAGGGCTATAGTCATAAAAACAGCCTGGTATTGGCACAAAAACAAGCCTATAGATTAATGGAACAAAATTGAGGATCCAAACCTGAGCACATCCAATTTCAGCCACCTCGTATTTGACAAAGGGGCCAACAAGACTCAATGGAGGAAAGACAGCATCTTTAGCATATAGTGTTGGCATAACTGGTCATCACTTATAGAAAAATAAAACTAAACCCTTACCTCTCACCATGTACAAAAATCAACTCCAAATGGATCAAAGACCTCAATGTGAAGCGTGAAACTCTCAAAATGATAGAAGAAAACGCTGGTAGTAAGCTACAAGACATAGGTGTAGGAAAAACTGTCTAAACCAGACAGCAGCTGCACAAACAATAAGGTCAACAATTGACAAATGGGACCTGATTAAACTCAAGAGCTTCTGTACAGCAAAAGAACCTATTAAAGAAGTGAAAAGAAAACCCACAGAGTGGGAATAAATCTTCATCAGTGATACATCTGATAGAGCATTAACATCCAAAGTGTATAAACTACTCAAAAAACAAAGGAGGAAGAAAACAAATGACCTACTCAAAAGAAGGAGTAAAGAGCTGAACAGAGACTTCACAAATGAAGAAGTAAATATGGATGAGAAACATCTTAAAAAGTGTTCAACATCGCTAATAATTATGGAAATGCAAATTAAAACCACCTTAAGATTTCATCTTACTCCATCAGGTAAGACGAGCTATTATCCACAAAACAAAGGATACCAAATGCTGGAGAGGTTGTGGGGAAATGGAACACTCATCCACTGCTGATGGGAATGCCAACTCCTGCCACTCCTATGGAAAGCATTGTGGAGAACTCTCAAGAAACCGAAAATGAGCATACCACCTGACCCAGTCATACCACTCCTGGGTATAAACCCACAAGACTCATCCTATCCTATCACAGAGATACACGCATATCTGTGTTTATTGCAGCTCTCTTCACAATAGCAAAGACCTGGAAGCAACCCAAGTGTCCCTCAACTGACAAGTGGATAGAGAAAATGTGGTACCTCTACACAATGGAATTCTATGCAGCAGTAAAGAAAGATGACATTATGAAATTTGCAGGTAAATGGATGGAACTCGAAGCCATTATGCTAAGTGAAGTAACACAGTCCCAGAAAAACAAAGGACAAATGGTATCACTCATTGGTGGATGCTAGCCCCAAATTCCTAGTTGAAAGACAATCTGAAAAAGTTAATGTTATATTTCTTTTTTATCTGAAGGAAACTATGCTGTTATAATGGGAATTCCTTTATGGGCTCTAGAAATAACTGACCACTTATTTTCAGATTTAGTAATTGTGGTATGTGTATGGAGTATATGTATTCATATATCAGAGTAATACAAAATTAAAGAGGAAAATGTGAACTCCTAAACATATTTTGGAATTAGCATAGTTTATTTTCAAAGGTTATAATTTTTGTATATATGTGACATATATATATATATATATATATATATNTTTCTGTCATTTTCTGTTTTGATATCAAGGTAATACTGCATTCATAAAAAATATTTGGAAGCCTTCTTTACCTTTCTGTTTTATAGTGTTGATGTTCATTTTTCTTTTATATTCTGGCTGAATTTTGCAGCGAATCCATCTGGTCCTGAGCTTTTTTTTGTAGGAAGATTTTTTATTAAGACCTCAATCTTGGGGCTGTAGAGATGGCCTAGTAGTTAAGAGCACCGACTGCTCTTGCAGAGGACCTGTGTTGGATCCCCAGCACCTACATGGCAGCTGAGAACTGTCTTCAACTCCAGTTCCAGGGGAATCTGACACCCTCTTCTGACCTCTGCGGCATTACATGACATGGGTGCACAAACCTACATGCAGACAGTACATTCATACACATAAACAGTAAATCCTTAAAAAATTTTTAAAAAAGACTTCAATCTTGTTGCTATTTATGGATCCATTTAAATTACTTGTGTCATCTCACCTTAATTTGGAGAGTTTGTATCCATTTAGAAATTCGTCTATTTCTTTTTTATTTTCTCATTTCATGGAATAGGGGTTTTGAAGATATGTCTTTATAACTTTCTGAATTCCCTCAATTTATGTTGTAATGCTTTCCTTTTCATCCTTAATTTCATTAATTTGGGTCTTTTGGTTAATTTTGCTAAGGATTTCCAAATGTTTTTATCTTTTCCAAAAAGCCAGCTCTCTTTTCCATTGACTTATTGTATTATACATTTCATTTCTATTTTATGAATTTCAGCTCTGAAATTGGTTATTTCTTCCCATCTGCTGTGTTAGTGTTTGGTTTATTCTCATTTTTCCAACTCCTTAAGGTGCATCAAGTTATTTGGGGGAGGGGGAATCTCTCAAAAACTGTAAACATTTTTATTGAAGTTTTGTGCATTTCATACATTGTTTTTCAGTCCAATCTAGACTCATCTCTCCTTCCATGCCCCCGACCCCACTCAAGTTCATGCACCCTGCCATTCCTGCCCTGTATCTTCTGATTCTTTTCAAATTTTTTCAAAGCAGAGGCTTATTGTCCTTGGGAGAGCTTTACTGTTTCAGTCGGTTCCCTGTCCCAGTTCCTCTGCTGTTGTTCACTCCAAACTGCATTGCTTCAACGCATGCATGCATATATATATATATATATATATATATATATAAAACTAATAGAACTGTGCAGGGACATTAATGAACCCACTATTGTAGAGAACTCACCAGCTCTCAGTATTTGACAAATAGTCACACAGAAAATTAGTGAGGACACAGTGAAACTCAACAGCACCATAAATCAAGTGCAGATAATTGACATTTGGCAAGCACTTCTTCCATGACCAGAATACACATTTTTCTTAAGACTTTCAGTGAACATTCACCAAAACAGACCAAATATTACAACACAAAACACAGCATAGAATGTATAAGAATAGAAGCTTAAGAAGTATCCCCTTACCAAGCCAGCTGGACTGCCACCAGGTCAAGAGAAAGGAGGCAGCGTGGCACTCGAGGAATAGGTGAGCACAGCACCTGGTGGGCTCATCCCAACCCTGGGCATGGCCTGTTGCCTGCCAGCCAGTCACACCTGGCCCAGTGTGCACAGCAGTGGGGCTGAGTCACCCAGCCAGCTGGACACCCACCAGGTCTAGAGGGCATCAGCAACTCGGCCCACCAACCCTCTTGAGATACAATGAGGGTATCTCATTGAGAACAGCTGTAGCAACACCTGAGCACAAAACAGGTGCATGCTCACCAGGGAACCGAACTGATTGTTACCTCCAGATTTATGGAGAACCTCCAGACAAGAAAGGAAAGAGCTAGCTGAACCTCCCAATATATAAACAAAAGTGAAAACTGGAAACTTAGCAAAACCAGCCTTCCATAAACAAAGGAGAAAACAACGAACACATATATAGGAAACAAGCAAAGTAAGCCTTCAACTCAGCAAAGAAACATTTAAGATCCACACCGGAATACAAACAATAAAACAAACCCGCCTGCCATAAACCCAAAGAAAAAACAACATGGGAAAAAGCACATAATAAATCTCCGCCAAACGCCACCAGTCTTATAGAAGATCCCTACATTAAGATCTCACTGGAAGGAACCCAGGACATGGACCTTAGAAGAACAATCACAGACATAATCAAAGAAATAAAAGAATATAAAGAACAAATCAGAGAACTAAAGGGAGAGATGAAAACTCAGGAAGGAACTAGAGGAAAAGTGAAAAATCAGAAGGAACAAGAGGGAGAGAATGACAAACTCCAGAAGGAAATAGAGACACTGAAAAGATCCCATGCTGAAAGGAAAAAGGACACTGACCAGCAAAACAAGGACCTACAAGAAGAGAATGACAACCTCCAAAAGGAAGTAGAAATACCAAAGAAATCACGGGATGAAACATAAAAGGAAATCAAACACTCATCCAATCAACAGGAAAGGATGGGAGAAAGCCTCAGAAGAAGACTGGATGAAGCAGAAAATAGAGTAACATACTTGGAAGATAGCAAGAAAAAACTAAAAAGTTCAAACAAAGATTACAAAGTTAAAACACAGCCCCACCTTCCACAACAGCCTGCAAATTGGTTTTACATGAAGGATGCTTGTACTCATGGATTATCACTTATAGCTAAAAAACGAAAAAAAAAAAAAACTGAGAGAAAGATGCAGGACAGTTATGGCAGAATGCATGATCTCGGTTGGGGTGGGGG
>VZQC01004208.1:2759615-2795001 GCA_009823505.1 Rhizomys pruinosus
TATATATATATATGCATATAGATAGATAGATAGATAGATAGATAGATAGATAGATAGATAGATAGATAGATAGATATACCTATATATGCACATATATATGCACCAATCTCTGGTGCACCAAACTTTATAAACATAATCCTGCAAGACCTTAAGGCACAGATTCATTCCAGCACTCTAATAGTAGGGGATTTCAATACCCTACTGAGCCCTTTGCACAGATCAACTGGACAAAGAATAAACAGACATCTGAACTGAACAATCCATTACTCGAAATGGACCTCACAGACATCTACTGAATATTCCTCCCAAACATCAGAGAACAAACTTTCTACTCAGCAGCCGACAGAACATTCTCCAAAATCAACCACATACTGGGACACAGAAAAAATAAAACCTCAACAAATACAAAATGATTGAAATAATTTCATGCATGCTGTCATAACACAGTGCAGTAAAGCTCAATATCAACAGCAGGATAACCTTTATTATCTACAAGAACACATGGAGACTAAACAACATACTCCTGAATAATGAATGGGTCAAGGAAGACATAAAGGAAGAAATAAAAGCATTCTTGGAACTAAACAAAAATAGCAATACAACACAACAAAATCTATGGGATACTTTAAAAGCAGTCTTAAGAGGGAAGTTTATAACCCTGGGTGCCTACATAAAAAAAATAAATAAAAAAATAGAAAGAGCACAAACAACTGATCTAACACTGCAGCTAAAAACGCTTGAGAGACAGACAACAACAAATGAACCCCAAATCCAACAGACAGGAAGAAATAACAAAAATCAGATCAGAAATCAATGAAAGAGAAACAAAGAAAACAATACAAAGAATCAATGAATCCAAAAGTTGGTTTCTTGAAAGAATAAACAAAATAGACAGACCTCTAACCCAGTTAACCAAAAGAAAGAGCAGCAATTCCGAATGAATAGAATTTGTGATGAAAAGGGAAACATCATAAAAGACAATGAAAAATTCCAGACAATTACGCAAGAATACTTCAAAAACCTATACTTTACCAAATTTGAAAATCTAAGAGAAATGGATGAATATCTGAAATCCTGGAAATCAACAAAGCTTAACTAAGAAGAGATTGACAGCTTAAAAAGACCCATAATATTTGAGGAAATTGGAAATGTAATACAAAACCTCCCAACCAAAAAATGGCCAGGCCCAGATGATTTTGCAGCAGAATTCTATAAGACATTTAAAGAGGTCTTACAACCATTGCTACTCAAACTTTTCAGAAGGATACAAACAGAAGGAAATCTCCCAAATTCCTTCGATGAAGCCAGCATCACCCTAATACCAAAACTAGGCAAAGATACAATCAAAAAAGAAAACCATAAGCCCATCTCATTAATGAACGTAGACACAAAAATACTCAACAAAATACTTTTCAAATCGTATACAAACCCACATCATCCATCATGACCAATTTGGATTCATACCAGAGATGCAGGGATAGTTCAACATATGTAAATCAATAGATATCATAAAACACATAAATGGACGGAAAGACAAAATCCACACGATCATCTCAATTGATGCAGGAAAAGCCTTTGACAAAATCCAGCATCCCTTCATGCTTAAAGTCCTAGAGGGAATTGGACTGGAGGGATCATTCCTTAACATAATCAAAGCCATATACAGCAAACCCACAGCCAACATTATCCTAAATGGAGAAAGGTTAGAAGCATTCTCCTCAAAGGCAGGAACCCAGTACAGCTGCCCCCTGTTGCCACTCTTCTTCAATATAGTGCTTGAAATGCTTCCTAGTGCAATAAGGGAAGAAAGGGAAATTAGATTACTAATTGGAAAACAGGAAGTCATGCTGTCCCTTTTTGCAGATGACATGATAGCATCCTAGGGGATGCTAAAAACTCCACCAGAATACTCCTAGAAATGATTAACAGTTTCAGTAACATGAAGGGATACAAAATTAACCTAGGAAAATCAGTAGCCCTTCTTGACACCAACAACAACCAACTGAAGAAGGAATATAAGGAGACCTTGCCACTCACAATAGCCTCAAAAATAATAAAATACCTAGGAACAAACCTAACCAAAGACACCAAAGATCTCTACAAAAAAAAATTGTAACCCCTTGAAGGAGATTGAAGAAGACACCAGAAGATGGAAAGACTTTCCATGCTCATGGATAGGAAAAATTAATGGAGTAAAATGTCCATTCTACCCAAATTAATATACAGACTCAATGCAATCTCAATTAAAATCCCCATGAGTTTCTTCACAGACTTGAGAAAAATCCTTAAATTCAAATGAAAAAACAGAAGACCCCAAATAGCCAAAGCAACCTGAGTGAGAAGAGGAATATAGGGGGGCTCACTATACCATACTTCAAACTATATTACAGGTATATAGTCATACAAACCACTTGGTACTGGCACAAAAACAGACCCATAGACCGATAGAAAAAAAAGTGAAGTTCCAAACTTGAACCCATAAAATTTCAGCCACCTCATATTTGACAAAGGGGCCAAGAAGACACAATGGAGGAAAGATAGCATTTTCAGCAAATGTTGGCAAAACTGGATTGCCACTTGTAGAAGAATAAAATTAAACCCATACCTCTCACCCTGTACAAAAATCAACTTCAAATGGATCAAAGACCTCAACATGAAACCCGAAACTCTGAAGGTGATTGAAGAAAACCTTGGCAAAAACCTACAAGACATAAGTGTAGGAAAAGTCTGTCTAAATCAGACAGCAGCTGCAAAGGAAATAAGGCAACAATTGACAAGTAGGACCTCATTAAACTCAAAAGCTTCTGTTCAGCAAAAAAATAAAAAAAATAAATAAATAAATCAGTGAAGTGAAGAGAAAACCCACAGAGTCGTTGAAAACCTTCACCACCGATACATCTGACAGAGCATTAACTTCCAGAATATACAAACTACTCAAAAAACAAAGAAGTAAGAAAATAAATGACTCTTAAAAGGTGGAGTAAAGAACTGAACAGAGACTTCACAAGTACAGAAGTAAAGTAAGAGAAGCATCTTAAAAAGTGTTCAACATCATTAATAATTAAGGAAATGCAGATTAAAACCACTCTCAGATATCATCTCACTCCAATAAGACTGGCTAGGATCAAGAAAACAAATGATACCAAATCCTGGAGAGGTTGTAAGGAAAGGGGAACACTCACCCACTCCCTGTGGTAAATGCATGCAATTACACTCATACGAAGAAAATAAAAAATAAATAGATTTTACAAAAGAAATAAGGAAAGTCAAATATATTTTAAACAGAAAAATGAGATAGAGATTATAAATATCTGGGGACTGTAAAAGAATAGTTGTTATAGGAATTCTTGTATGAATAAACAATTACACTAAATAAAAACCCTCTAATCAAGTAACTACATTTCTGTCTTGTGTAATACAAAAAAGAGCAAATTCAACCCAATGAAGGAAAGAATGAAGGAAAGAAATAAAAGAAAATAAATAAAATAAAATTAGAGAAAATGAACTAAAATAATCTCTGAGAAGATAAATAAAATTGATACATGTTTAATGATACTCATCTATGCAAAAAAAAAATGTACCAATTACATGAATGAGAAAAGCTATGCATATCTTTGTTCATTTTTCAAAACTTAGTAAGGGAACAAAATGAAATCTCACATGAGAATAAATTCCACAATGTACATGAAATGGGAAATTCCTTAAAAGATTTCAATTACCAAAGTTCACACAATGATTATCAACAATGGGGAAAAAATTATATTTCCTAAATAAATGGACCTTACAGTTGAGCACTTTTCCAAGAAAATCTTGGATTCACTGTTGAATTATACCAAATATTAAAGACAAAAATTATAGTAATTCTATGCCAAATCTTCAAAGAAACTGAAAAGGCAAGGAACCTTCTCAATACCAAAATTGCAGAAAGGAAGCGAACCATTTCTGATTTCCTTAAAATTTTTGTGAAGTATACCACTGGTTCAAGGATGTATAACCCAGCATTTTCTGAGCTAAATTATCTTGTTATATGGAAAAGAAATGTCAGAACTATCACTTGTCTAATACAGTGAAACATTTGTGTCCATTTGTACTCCAGTACAAGTCAGGGGTGGGTCGAAACTTAACAATTATTCTTATCACTGATTATCTTAAACATGTTACTATTTCTATTCTGGAGATATCCATCCATTCTAATCTTATACAGAAGGCTTTTGGTTAATGCTGTAAAACTAAATAACATGTCCTGAGAGATTCGACCCTAGTTACTATACTTTATGATATATTCAATATTTACAACCATTTTTATAAATGGTACAGTTATTTTGAATATACCACTATAACAAAAACTTTGATGTGTCCTTGCATGTCTTGGGGTAGGTGACATGGGTTTCTTGCAGACAACAGAAAGATACAATCCAGAGGTAGACAGTCTGAAGGGGCAAGACAAACTCCATCAGCTTGGTTCCTGTTCATACAACTTCTGCCTTCTGGAAAAAAAAATATAAATCTGGATTTAGGGGTCTGGGAAACAAGAGAGGCTGCTCGGAATGTAGTGACAATTAAGAAAACAGACGGAGAAGGAGTACCCCTTCTTCCCCCAGGATGCAATTTGGCCCTATGGTTAAATAAAAGCATTGGTAGACAAAGGCTTCAGTACTAGCTGTGGGCTGCCCTAACAGGAGCTGCTGTATTTCTCCTCCAGGTAGCTATTCATTTCCATATTTAGTGAGGTTTTATATGTAAGACATTTGGCCACTAGGTAAAACATCTTTGGAGTGAACAGACAAGCTTTTTGCCAAACCTGTGTAAAACATCTCTGAACATCTGGTCATCTAGATCCTACCCCAAGAATTGCAAGGACATTACAAAGTTTATACTTTATTGTGGTATATTCAAAATAACTGTTCCATTTATATAGGGGTATAAATATTGAATATTTTATAAATTATAATAACTAGGAACAAATCTCTCAGGATATGTTGGAATTAACTAAAAGTCTTCTGGTAGATTAAAATGGATGGTTATCTCCAGAACAGAAAATAGTAACATGCTTAAGCTAATTAGGGATACAGAATTGTTGTTTTCAATCTACTCCTGACTCGTATTGAAATCGCAGTTACAGCTATTAGATTAAATGGACATAAATGTTCTCCATGTTTTCCCATATTATGCAAGTGATAATTCTGACTTTTTTTCCACATAACAATATAATTTGGCTTAGGAAAGGCTGAGTTCTACCTCCTTGAAGCAGTGGTATGCAGTCCAGAGGGAGAGAGTCTGGCAGGGTATGGTAAACCCCTTCAGCTGGGTTCTTGCTTATAGGTATGTGATACAACTGCTGCTTTCTGGAAAAATATAAGTCTGGGTTTAGGGGTCTGGAAAACAAGAGGGGATGCTCTGACTATAGTGACAATTACAAAAACGGAGAGGGAAGGAATTCACCTCCTCCCTCTAGGATGCAATTTTGCCCTATAATTAAATAAAATGCATGGGTAGATAAAGGCTTCAGTGCTGGCTCTGAGCTACCCTACTGGGAGCTGTTGTCCAAGGAGGCTTTAAGAGCACCCCCCAACAAAGGCCATTGCTTTTAACTTTGGGTGAACATAAGAAATGGACAGTAAGACCCTATTGCTGAAGATACAACATGATAAGAGCATGACAAAAGTTATGCTGAGACCCTGCACATCAAATCAACAGCTGATCTTCATGGTGTCAGAGAGTACTATACAAACTGATGGAAAGAAATGGTCTTTGAATCTTTACTACAGACTTCTTGTGCTACACTTTTACATGCCAAAAAAGATATAGTGCAATAGTAGCAACTTGATAAATGCAAACCCAAGAAAAAAATTTCCCAATTCAGTGTATGGCCTGCTTCCTGGCAGCATATGACACATGGCTGACACTGTAGTCTTGGTGCCTCCTAATGTCAGGAGGCTCTACTGATCACATTAGGAAACTATCTGCATCCTTTGTCACAGTTATAATGCCCCAACCAAAATATCCAAGCATATGTGTCTGTGCCCATGGAGTAACTTGTTATAATCTTTAATATTTGTTACTATTTGTGTTTTATTACTAGAATTAAAAGGAAATTCCTAAATGACCCACCAATCTGTTCCAAACAGAACTTGGACAGTCTCTAGGGTTTGAAATACCTCTCAGAAAAAAAAAAAACTGGATCTTCTATCTCTCACTGTCTCTCGCCCTCCCCTCCAAAGTCCAGGGACTCTAGTGGAAGAGGTTGGCATGTAAGATTGTAGGGACCAAGGAGGGGGGATGAACTGTGAGATCACAGCAAAAACTGACTGGATTTTTCTTTTCTTTTTTCTTCCAGTGGACTTGGGGACCCTGGGTTGTACAAAAACTGAACTCAGATGTCAAATAATTGGGTTTATATGGACACTCTTTATGTTTATTGCATATGTGTAGTTACTGGTCAAATAAAAATAAACTAAAAAGAAAAAATTTAGCAAAGTAAAACCATATATGTATACATATGTATATTTTGACTGGGATTTATTCTGCAAATTAATGATAACTCAATAACAAAATTCAGCTAATGTAATTTACTGTACCAGAAGTCAGAATAAAATGTGATCATCATTACTGATATAGGAAACCAATTTGATACATTTTAGTTTTTACTCAAGATCTGTATCAGCATAATAGCTCCTTGCTATTGGCCCCTAATTAGGCATGTCTATTCTATTTTCATAACTTCCCATCATTTTTCATATCTTGAAGTTTCTCATGCTAATATCTCTTCCTTTGTTCCATTTCAGCTTTCCTTACTCTAATGCATAGCAAGATTTGCCATATGCAACTCTTAATAAACTGCTAATGAAGGATTCACATTTGATTCTTGGATGACTGAACTGTAATAATTGTCACATATTATAAATAGATAGTAGGTGCATTTTCCAGTGATACGAATTTTAGGTCTGAGTTTTTTAAGATTGTATCTGTTACATAGCTTAGATCAGCCTTGAACTTATCCACTAATGCCTAGTGCTGGCCTTACAGGCATGCACCAACACACTGGACCATAACTGTTATTGTCCATTTTCATATCCCAGCCAAAATACTAAGTGATGTGTATTTAGAAATATATTGTCCTGTGATTACTATCAAACACATACCCTTTTATACATTCACACAGGTTGAGAAATAGATGGTCAGCAATGTGTCCAGTTTCAAGCATCCTCAAGGGCTGAGCTGGGTCTTAGTCCCAGTCTGACTCCTGGGCTTGTACTCTCAGCCCATTCTCTCTGCCTCTCAAAGGGAAGAAAGTTCTGATCACAGAAAAGTTTATGGAGGAAAGATGTATTTAATCCCAGCCATAATAAAGATTAAACTTACATAATATGTTCACTGGGTTTCTGCGTGTAAACAGAATATAAATCAGTTACAGTACAATGTTACCCCTCCATTGTATCAGAAAAAGTATGGGAATTTGGTGACTGCATTCATGCTGGTACACTGGAAGGCTTTTTTAAGTTTATTTATTTTTTAATATATATTTTGTACAGGATTATCAAATCTAGACCGGTGTTCCCCACCCTATGCCCCCACACCACCAGAGCTCATGTATCCTGCCAAACATGCTTTTCATCTCTTTCTCAGTCTTTCTTGATATTCTCCATGTGGAAGTTGACTGTTTTGAGCAGAAGTTCACTGTTTCAGTCAGTTCTTTGATGCAGTCCTTTCTGTTGTTGTTGCTGTTGTTGTTGTTGTTGTTTCCAATATGCATCACTCGCAACTGCTTGGACAAAAGCTCAAGGGGGCCGTGCACAAGAAATACTTACAACTAGGTAATTGGCACTAGCATCCACAGATGAGGGATACCATTCATCGTTTGTTTTTCTGGGACGGTGTTATTTCACTCAGCATGATGTCTTCTAGCTCCAGCCATTTTCCTGCAAAGCTCATGATGTCATCTTTCTTTACTGCTGCATAGAACTCCATTGTGTAGATGTACCACATTTTCTCTATCCACTCATCAGTTGAGGGGCACTTGGGTTGGTTCCAGCTCCTTGCTATTGTGAAGAGAGCTGAAATAAACATGGCTGTGCATGTATCTCTGTGGTTGGGTGAGTCTTGAGGGTACATGTCTAGGAGTGGTATGGCTGGGTCAAGTGGCAAGTTCATTCCAAGTCTTCCAAGTGTTCTCCACACTGCTTTCCATAGTGGCTGTACGAGTTTACATTCCCACCAGCAGTGGATGAGTGTTCTCCTTTCCCCACAACCTCTCCAGCACTTGGTATCATTGTTTTCTTGATCCTAGCCAGTCTTATTGGAGTAAGATGATATCTTAAAGTGGTTTTGATTTGCATGTCCTTAATGATTAGTGATGTTGAGCACTTCTTAAGGTGTTTCTCAGCCATCTCTAATACACTGGAAGGCTTTTATCTTCCATAGCTGAACCAACTGAGGGGCTCCAAAAATCAATTAAATATGGTCTCTGCCTCTGATGATTCCACAATCTGTATAAAACCTGACAAATTAAAATAATGTTTCTCTATATCTTTTTTTCTGTATTATGATTCTTATTGCTATTTTAAATTTGTGAACCAAGACTGATAAGAAAAAAATAGTGTTCTAATTCTGGTTGCTCTTAATGAATAAAAGCATTGGAACTTTCTTTTGGACATTGTGATAATTGAATTGTTCCTATGTGAAAAGGATTGAAATTGAAGTAAACAAAGCATAGGCAGTTAAATATAGACCTTGTGACAATCTTGTCATGCCCAGATCTTTATTGACAAAAGTCTGAAAGCTATACATCTGTTCTGACCCCTACACATATGCAAAAATCGACATCTCACGTTCAGCTGTACCACTTGGTCAGAGCAGAGTCATTTGCTTTCTCAGTAATTTCCTACAATATCCCATAGATTGGTTAAATATTGTTTTAGATAATATTTTATACTCTGGTTTCAATATTATACCTCAGAGAATACATCAGAGAGAGCAACTTATGAAATCTGCTTGTTACATAAAGAAGGATACAGAAAATTGCTACTTCATAAGTTTTATTACTATCAAAACACACTGAATACACCCCAAATTTAGAGAATGGGGTTATGTGGGTCAACTTCTACACTGACTCATTGCATTTCATTTCTATCTAATGAGTCAGTTGAGATGATTGTGTTAATTTATCTGCTCAAAGTCATCCTTCATGTAATCAGGTAAAAAGTGACCTGCGATGCCACTAAAAATAGGAAAATATTTGCATGGTATAGAAAAGTAAAGAGTACTACTTTGAGATATTTATTAGCAGTACAAAGAGAAGAATTGGAATTACCTGAAATGCTCATATTAAACACATTTTTATGGGTCCATTTTTCCATGTAAGGGGTAGCAGTTTTTTACAGTTGGAATGTAATCAGAAGGAAGGGTAACCCCTTGGCACTTTATAGAAATCATGAGGTTTTTCTGTAAATGGATGCTGGGGTCATTGCTTGATGTTCAGGAAAGGTGATACAGATGTTGGAAGGGAAGTATCTGCAAAATATGAATAAAAATTCGTGGCTCTGGTTGCACATTTACAAACAAAAGACTAGCTCTCATAGTATTAGGCAATACTATGCAGCTGTCAAGGGAGAAAACCAATCAGTGGTCCTATCCATCTATGAAGTACTACAATAATGACCAGTCCAGCAAATTTTCTCTGTTAACACAATACTGATACTTTGATTTGGGGGGGGGGGACTGAGAGCTATCCAGTTGGACTTAAGTATCAATCAATAGGAGAGAATTCATTCATGACACTGTAAACACAGACAAGTATACATGGTTGGACAGGTCATAGATCCCAGAGAAGAAACTACTACTGTCACTTTCCTAGCCCAACATAATGTTCTGTTATTTTCTAAATATGCATCCTTATATACACAGACAGATGTAGCTTCTTTTTGCATCAAATGGAGACCAAAAAAAAGTATTACAAGTTACGAAAATTTAAAAAATAAGTGACTCTGATGTGCCCAGCCCTATTATACCTAAGGTTCAAGAAACATCGTGAAAAAAAAAAAAAAAGAAACATCATGGAAGACGAATGGATGAATTGTACGAGTCAGAGGAACAAGATGAGTATCACTGTATAATCATTCTATGGAATGACGAGAAAGCCACACCCATGACATCTTAACAATATGACAGCCGAATGAGATCCAAATATTCACAAAACCAGTTGACATACCAGTGAGGATGGGAGAATTTCACAGGGTCTCATATCAAGGTAAGTGGCTACAGGGGAACAATGGACGCTGAGAGAGGGGGAGTCAAGTTATGTAATCCCAAGTGTGCAGCCATATACACAGGTACACATGAAAGGCACTAAATATGCTCAGTGTATTATATGTACATCTTCATTTATAAATGCATGTATGTATATGCAACAATAATTAAAGAGATGGAGTAGCACAGATAGAGGAAGAGGGAGCCTGGGAAGGGTGAAAATAATAAAGATATAATACTCATGTATTAAATTCTAAAAATAAAAGAAAATTCAATAATGGAATAAATGTAGTTTTACATGAAAAAAATCTAAAAATGAAGAAATATTTGCCACGTCCCCTTTACTACAAGGTGGACTCAATTTTATGGTTAAAACTTAAACATGATAAAATTTTTAAGAGGTCTTTGTTTTATACATTTAAAATAACTGTTCATATGATATGGTGTCTATAAACCAGTCGTTTCCAGTTTCCAATATGGTATGTAAAGTATGTGGGGTTCTCATTCACACACACACACACACACACACACACACACACACACACAGCTGAATAGACTGAAAGTCAACAACTCTTTTTAGATTCATCACAGAAAGGCGAGTGAGAGTACAAAATCCTCCGCTCTGAAAGCAGAAGCTGCTGGCTGGATCTCCTGGAGAGACAATGGGAAACTGACTAATCACTTAGGACTGACCATAGACCTGCTTGGGGGATTAAAAGTTCCTGGGGTCAGCTGCAGGGAAGTCCCCATACTTCCATTCATTTTCTTCCAGGAAGCTGATCTGTTGCCAGATGAAGATAGGAGAGAAATAGTCTCATGTTTCATTGATTCTGGGGCTGTTAAATTCAAATCCACATGGAGAGGGCATGGGATCTCTGTACTTCTTGTTCAATTTTTCTGCAAAACTAAGACTGCTCTAGAAACTAGAGTTTATTAAATAAGTTAGAATAAAAACAGTGACAGTACTGAATAGAAAATCAAATTCAGCCTTTTATCTTTCTCTCCTGACACCCAGGTTATTTTGATTTCTCTATGTAGAGTTGGAGTTTCAATACACCGTTAGAAAAGGATATCCACGTTGCTGTTCTTCTCTAAAGGAAGAGAAAGTACTGAGACAAGATTTTAAAAGTACAGGAATCACCATGGTTCAGGGATTGTGTGTGTGTGTGTGTGTGTGTGTGTGTGTGTGCACATGCCTGGGTCTTAAGGTTAGAGGTTCATATCAGATCTTCCTCAATGCCCACCATATTCTTTAGGTGAAGAAAGGATTTGTTCTAGCTAATACCAAAGATCTCTACAACAAAAATTTAAACTCCTGAAGAAGGAGATTGAAAATGGCATCAAAAATGGAAAGATCTCCCATGCTCATGGATTGGAAAAATTAATATAGTAAAAATGTCCATTTTACCCAAATTGATATACAGATTCAACGCAATCCCAATCAAAATCCCCATGAGCTTCTTCACAGACTTGGAAAAAAATCCTTAAATTCATGTGGAAAAACAAAAGACCCCAAATAGCTAAAGCAACCTTGAGTGAAAAATGCAATATAGGGGGAATTGCTCTACCAGACTTCAAGCTATATTACAGGGCCATAGTCATAAAGGCAGCTTGGTTCTGGCACAAAACCAGACCCACTGATCAATGGAACAAAATTGAAGATCCAAACTTGAGCTCATACAATTTCAGCCACCTCATAGTTGACAAAGGGGCAAAAAAAAAATTCAATGGAGGAAGGATAGCATTTTCAGCAAATGGTGCTGGCACAACTGGATCACCATTTGTAGAAGAAAAAAAATTGAACCCCTACCTCTCGCCCTGTATAAAACTCAACTCAAAGTAGATCAAACATCTCAACGGAAAATAGAAAATGTATACTGAGCAGTTTTCTTTTCTTCTGTTTTATGTAGGTATTTTATGTTTTGTTAAATATTTATGTATTTATTTTGGGGCTGGAGAGATGGCTCAGTGGTTAAGAGCACCTATTACTCTTGCAGAAGACGCAGGTTCAATTCCCAGCACCCAATGGTGGCTAAAAACCATCTTTAACTCCAGTTCCAGGGGAATCTGACTACCTCTTCTGACATCTGTGGCATTGGATGACATGGGTACACTGACCTACATGCAGACAATACACTCATACACGTAAATAATAATAATAAATAAATAAAATTTAAAAGTTAAAAAATATTTATGTATTTATTTAGTATTGTGTGGGAATAAATATGGGAATGATTTTTATAATATGAGCATCATCTAATCTAATGACTTTTACCCAATCTTGCAAACTTTTTAGCTAATGTTTGTAATATAAACAAGTGCATTGAACCCTGTGTTCCTCTTGTGACGTGGTCACAAACAGTGCTTTTCTCATTGTAAACAATGAGAGAAATCTAGAATCTTCCATTTATAGCTGTGCATATGGCATCCTCTTAGAGTGGAACAAGAGAAATGTGTGGGAGACTGGCCCTGGACTGAGAACTACAGGAGACTGGGTACAGCTGGGTGTGGAAGAGTAAGCCTTTCCTAGGATTCCTAGAAGTGCTGACTAGACTCCAGTGGATGAATTTGCACAGAACATCTGGGTTTGGGAGCTTGACTAGATAGGGCTTATCTTGGATGTTGTAACACATGAGTTCTGATGGGGGGTTGGGGCATGGGGTGGATGGGTTTAATTGGAAACCATTCATTGTATGAGATGTACAAATGCTCAATTTAAAAAAGAGGAACATAAAAGCCAAAATTCTCTTAGAAAATCAAGGTGAGTCTAACTTTTACTTCCTAATTTCTCGCTGAAGATACTGTTTCAATAATATGTCGGCTCTTGATCAAAAGCGCAGCTCTTAGAGAAACCTGCAGGAACAGGGTGCTTCACAGCTCAGGTCAGCTCCTGGCCTCCAAATGGACTCTAAGAGTCAGGCTGTCTTTCTAAATCATTCCAATGTGGCCTAAATGTTGCACTGGCACACATGTGTTATGCATGGCCCTGGGTTACATAAAGACATTGTTGTACCGGATACTCGTCAGTGTAACTGTGTCCCCTCCTCTCCCTTCCCATTAGTCCTTCATTGTCCTGGACCATCTTGCTTCTACTTTCATGTTCTATCCATTCATGATTTCTTGAACCTATTATCCACACAGGAGGGAAAACAGGTTGTGTTTATCTTTCTAACTTCATTCAGTAAGCCATCTTAACTTATCCTCACAATGCTAGAACCTCCTAAAGTAGTGTTTCTCAGAGCACGCCCCATGTAAATTGGTAGCTTTCTGATTATGAACGGTAAGATTGTCAGGAGTGACTCCTCTGTGTCCACTTTGGATTCATCCTCTTGCTACTTGGAATTCTGTTCATAAGCATAAATCTTTCCATTCTTGTTATTTTTGAAAAAAGTATGCTTAAAGGAATAAGTGAGATACTGTATGTGTTTTCACTCTAAGTTGTAAATAGCTGATAGAAGATGGAGGAGGTCTCTGCCCAGCCATTTAACCCCATGTAGCATGCCTGTACCTCCATATCAGGTTGCCATATCACCTCATCTTATGCTTGTCTTCCCTCTGCATGGGGGATGGAGCTACCAGGTCCCCAACCTGTGATGGTAGTTATGAGAGATTGATATCTCCTGTTGTAAAAAAATCAATATATTCAATGCATCATTTTTCCAAATTGAGAAGTCAATTAGAAAGCAATATTTTTTCTCAGATGAATTTAATAGAGAAATAGAATTGGATTAATCAAGAAGAAAAATTATCCAGGAGAAAAATCAAGTGAAATTACCAAAATAATTTACTGAATAATAGATGCTAAATAAGGAAATGCTCACATGGGCATGGGTCAGAAATGTGCCTGCATCTGTTCTGAAGCTCCACTGCTAAGAAATCAGGACCTCGGTGATGGGTAAATCTATATAGAAGGAAAGTCTGCAGGCCACAAAAATAAATTACCCAAAAGTGATTTTTCAAAAATTTTGAAATCACATATATTTTCCACCGTACATTGGAATGTTATCTTTTACAAAAACTATTTAGAAACTGAGGAGATGGCTCAATAGGTAAAGCACTAGCTTGGATTTGAGATCCCCAGCATGCACATATAATCTGAGACGGTAGAGCAGCTGCCTGCAGTCCCAGCACTAAGGAAAGAGAGACAGAGAATAGCTGGAACAAGCCAGTTAGCTAGACCAGCCAAAAGGCAGGCTCCAAATTCAGAAACAGATCCTGCCTGAAAAGAGAGAGTGAAGAGGGGGTGAGAAAGATGTGCAGTAGTGTCAACCCATGCCTCTGTGTGCACACACAGGCACACACACACACACACACGCACACACACATACACACACACACACATGCACATACACACAGGCACACACACACACACAGGCACACACAGAGGCACACACAGGCACACACACAGGCACACGTGCACACACACACATGCACGCATGCATATGCACGTGCACACACACATATATGCACCAATGCTTGAATGCATACAACCACACCACATGCATATACATCTGCAAAAGGTTATTTTTAAAATACAGCTTTTGGGGCTGGAGAGATGACTCAGTGGTTAAGAACACTTGCACTTCTTCCAGAGGACATGATTTTAATTCCCAGTACCCACACAGTGGCTAATAACCATCTGTAACTCCAGTTCCAGGGGAATCTGACAACCTTTTCTGACCTCAGTGGGTATTGTATAACATGAGCACACTTACATAAATGAAGGCAAACACTCATACACATAAAATAAAAATAATAAATAAAATAATTCTTAAAAAGCTAAAATAATTCCAGCTCCCCCATATAGGAGTCCACAGATTTAAGACAGTCTTCTGAAAGTGACTTCTTGTAAAATCAAAACCAAATTACACACTGTCCACATGCAATGGCAAAGAATATACATTCCCGTTGTAAAGGGATTAATGAGGGTATTGTGACGAAATACTAGATAAAATCAGACCAGTTCCCAGCAAGGAAAATCAAGTCCCACAGTTCTACATCTGATGTCTGGGACTTCAGTATCAAAGGGCTTAGACCTGCAACACGTATATCTCTCCTGGTCTGGATCTACTCCCTGTACACAGCTCTCATTTACAGATATTTCCCAGTACCATAATTTTATACACCTTGCGGTCTTCACTGCATACTAAGCTTCACTCTTGTAGCTTTGGTCAGTGGCCTCTCACTGCCTCCTTCCTTGCCTTTCAGGACCTTATTTCATGGAACATGCTGCCTGGCCTCAAAGACTCCCTGAAAACATTGAAGAAGATTAGACAATCCCCTCATTTGGCTCCAAAGTCAGTACCACATGTATGACACTGCCAGCTTTGGGTGGACCATTGCCTGCCCACCATTGAATCACATTGTCAGCAGCTTTTGTGGTTTGTTGTCTGCTAGAAGCAGAAAACTCTTTGGCCTTTTACTTTCAGAAGCTGGAAACTTAGCTGTGTGGGGTGTACTCTTGAAGGCATAATTCTGTTGTTTGTGGGAAGAGCAGGAGACTGCTTCTTAATATAATAGTGCCAATCTCTTGAACAAATACAGCCTCTCTTCCAGACTTGGCTGCTACTTTAAGATTGAGATGAGCCTCTGGGTTCCACGTTACTCTCAGCACTGTAGTCTTCCAGGTTCCTATTAGAAGGGCCTCTTAAATTCTGATTATATCATTCAACTGCTTTTTGTCCAACGTTCCAAAATGTTCCATGTTCTTAAAAAATAAAAAACATGATTAGCTTCTCCACACTAACAGTCCACTCTCTGGTACCAAGTTCTGTGCTAGTTATTTTTCTGTTGCTGTAATAAAAAACCAAGATCAAAGACAACTTTTAGAAGAAAAGGTTTATTTGGCCTTATATCTCCAGGAGAATAAGACTCCATCGTGGCAAAGAGCCATGACAGTAGCAGGCATGGAAGCAGAAACAGATGCAGAAAGACCACATCTTCAGTCCCCAACTGCCACATCAAGTGCGTGAAAAATAGAAGATCTACACTAAGCATCCTTAATGAATAATGTCCTAAGAGTTGTCTACCATATAAAGTATATTAATTAATATTATTCGACTTATTCCATAACCTTTGTGACAATTGTGGAATGGGAGAAAACAATGCCAAATATGTTTAGACAGAAATCAACAACCTTTTCATAAGCCAAGTATTTAAATGGGTCTTAGAAACCAATCTTACCAATAAGAGAAACTCACAAACAAAACTAGAAATGCGGACATGATTCAGAATTAGACCTACTGATGTCATCAAGCAATTAAAGCCCAGTGATACCAAATACTCAATTTATTTTTGTCAATATTTCTGGATATTCTGTAGAGTTTCCTGTCCAAAATGTTAACTGATATTTTTTTCAAGGCATGGTCACTGAGGAAGGAATTTAGTATATCTCATTATTTCCAGTGAGGAAGAGTTATCCATGACTGAGAGGTGTTAGTTGGCTCTCTGTTGTTAGCAGCTTGTAGCTAGTTTAACAACTTATAGATACTGGAGCAGGAAAAACAAATGAAAAAGAAACTGATGCTATAGACTTCTAGTTCCACAAATTGAGCAAGTGGCTTTCCCTTGCATGTTTTAAAACTAATTGTGTGACACTGCTTTTCTTGCTCTTGTTTTCTGATTCTTTGATATTTTTCCCAGGCATTTTTAATTGATCACAAGCTATTTTCTCATAAGAACTGCTTAGTTTCATGTCCTGAATAATGCTCAAGTTATGGCTACTGATGCTGTTGGATTTAAATGACTTTGGTAGTTATTATTGTTGTTGTGACCTAACGGTGTGGTATATATCAGACTGTACCATACAGTTAGATAGTCATGCGTTTTGTAAAGGGTGTTACAATGTATATTCTATTTGTTAGAATCCTGAATTCATGAAAAAGAACAAGGTCTCTAGGGACAAAATGAAATATTTCATGAGATGGCTGGCTTATGACATTTGAGGAAACTTAATATCTTGAGAATATTTATTGATTGGAGAATTCTTTTATGGGAAATTTAAAGAGTATAATTAAATATACGGGCACTTAAGACAATGTAAGTCTTTTTAGAAAAATACCTATTTTTATTTTTTTTTATTTTATTTTATGTGTATGAGTGTATTCCCTGTATATAAGCCTATCCATGTTGTGCAATGCCCACAAAGGTCAGAAAGGGTGTCAGATACCCTGGAACTGGAGTTACAGTTTTTAGCCTCTTAGTGGGTGCTGGAAACTTCAACTTAGTCCTCTGCAAGAATAGCCATATTCTTAAATGCTATGCCACTCTCTAGCCCCAACAATGCAAGTCTTAACAAAACACACTCCTAAAATTATTATGTGAAGATTATAGAATAGACCTGTCCTAGTTTGCCTTCCATTGCTGTGGCAAATCACTCTGACCAATACCAACTTAGAGAGGAAAGGGTTTATTTAGCTCACATCTCATGGGTCACAGTTTAGGGAGCCCAAGGTAGGAATTCAGGGCAGGAACCTTGAGGCAAGAACCTGGAGTCAGGAGCTGAAACACAAACCATGGACAAACACTGCTTACTGGTTCATGCTCAGTCTGTTTTCTTATACAATACACAACAACCTGCCCATGGATGGTATTACCCACCATGGGCTGGGCCCCCCCACATCACTCAACATCAAGAACATACCCCACAGACACAGACACAGGCCAGTCCAATGGAGGAAATTCCCCAGTTGAAGCTCCCTCAACTCAAGTGTGCCAAACTGACAATTGAAGCTACTTAGTACACCTTCTAAACATTGTGAAAGGTAAAGAGAAAGTTGCTGTTTTATGTGCATTACTGTCTTGTCTGTATGTGTGTAACTGCACTGCATGCATGCAGTACCCAGAGAGTCCAGAAGAGGGCATCAGATCTCTTGGGACTGAAGTTATGGCCAGTTTTGAGCTGGTATGTGAGTGCTAGAAATAAAACTGGGATCTTCTGTAAGGACAGCCAGTTCTCTTAACTCCTATGCCATCCTTTAGCCCCTTGAGAAAGGTTTCACTGAAAGAAGAACCCCCAAGTGGTAAAATGTTTACACTTCCTTTTCTACAATACTACAGTCTTTTCCATATTCAGACCCAGATCTTCATCATCTGACAGACTGTCGAAGTAGAAACATTTTACCCCTCACTCTGGTAGACTTACATTTTTCTTCACCAGTTCCCTAGATGAATGTCTAAAATGTTTCAAGTCTAATACATCTACCCATCCTTAAGATCCTGATAGCTCTTATACATGCTGGCAATGTTGCTGTGAGTTTATGTAGCAACATCACTGCTCTCTGAAAAACAGTTTCCATGTCATCATCCAGTTACTCTGCCTCTTGCAATTTTTCTGTCCCCTCCTCCACAATGATCTCTGAGCCTTGAGAGAAGCGCGTGCAATATAAGTGACCCATTTAGAGTTGAGTTCTTCACAGGCTCTATTCCCTGCATGTTGATAACTTGTGACTTCATGTGTTAATCTCCACTTAGGTAAGACCTGTGTAAGATCAAGCCAGATACAATCTCAGCATGGGGAGTGAGAAGAGGGCAAGAAAGCCAAGGCCACTGGCAATAGATAGTTACTGGGAGAGGAAGAGTCGACTTTCTTTAAGGGTATGATACTGGGGAGGCTGGCCAAGTTCCGTGGGACGGACTTGCACACAAGAGCATTTGGAGACACAAATTAGACTCAATAGGTGTTAAAATACCTATAGAAAACAAAATCAGGAGGGTGGTAGTCACATGGGAGTTAGGAGGATGATCTGAAAAGCACCAAAGTGCACTGTACCAAAACCTCAAAGAATCAATAAAATATTTTATTTTATTTTTTTTAATTTTTTTTATTTTTATTTATTTCTGTATGTGTATGAATGTACTGTCTGCATGCAAGTCTGTGCACCCGTGACGTGCAATGCCGTGGAGGTCAGAAGAGGGTGTCGGATTCCCCTGGAACTGGAGTTCTCCTGGAATTGGAGTTTCAGACTGTTCTCGGCCGCCATGTGGGTGCTGGGGATCGAACCCGGGTCCTCTGTAAGAGCGGTCGGTGCTCTTAACCACTAGGCCATCTCTCCAGCCCCCAATAAAATATTTTAAACTGATCTTTCATTTCCTTCCTTCTTTTCTTCCTCCCTTGCTTCATTCCTTCCTTCTTTCCATCCTTCCTTCTTGTTTTTCCTTTTTTTAAATAAAATACTTTCACTGATGTTTTGTGTATTTCATACATCATTTTTCCATTCAATTTAGACACATCCTCCCTTCCATGCCCCCCACCCCACTCCAGTTCATGCATTCTGCCATACATTTATTGCATCTTTTTCTCAGTCTTTTTAAAATTTTTCTCTGCAGAGGTTTATGGTTTGGGGCAGAATTTAACTGCATCAGTCAGTTCTTTGACCCAGTCCTTATGTTTTTGTTGTTCTGTCCCATTTGTATTGCTTCAAAATATGCCTATATAAACGTCACACATATACCAAAATTATAACCTCTGAAGATAAACTATATGTTAATTCCAAAATATGTTTAGGAATTCATATTTTCCCTTTGAATTTATATTACTCTCAAATATGAATACATACCTTCCACCCATATAACACAATTACAAAGTCTAAAAATAAGTGGTAAGTTAATTCTAGAGCCTGTTAAGGGATTCACATTATAACAGCACAGTTCCTTCCAGATAAAAAGAAATATAACAACAGGGTTGGTGGCACACAGCTTTAATCTCAGCACTCGGGAGGCAGAGGCAGGTGGAGCTCTATGAATTCAAGGCCAGCCTGGTCTACAGAGCAAGCTCCAGGCCAGCTGGAACTAAAAGGTGACCCTGTCTCAAAAAAAAACTATAATATTTCTCAGCTTGCCTTTCAACTAGGGATTTGATGCTAGCATCCATAAATGAGAGATACCATTCTTCATTGTTTTTCTGGGACTGTGTTACTTCACTTAGCATAATGACGTCAAGTTCTATCCATTTACCTGCAAAGTTCATAATGTCATTTTTCCTTACCACTGCATAGAAATCCATCGTGTAGATGTACCGCATTTTTGTCATCCACTCTTCAATTGAGGGGAATTTGGGTCGGTTCAATCTCTTCCCTATTGTGAAGAGATCCACAACAAACATAGATATGCATGTATTTTGGCGGTATGATGTGTCCCGTGGGTATATACCCAGTAGTGGTATGACTGGGTCAGGAGGTAGGCTCATTTTAAGTCTTTTAAGGGTTCTCCACATTGCTTTCCATAGTGGTTGTATAAGTTTACATTCCCACCAGCAGTGAATGAGTGTTCCCCTTTCCCTACAACCTCTCCAGCATTTGGTGTCTTTTGTTTTCCTGATCTTAGTCAATCTTATGGGAGTGAGATGATATCTTAGAGTGGTTTTTATTTGCACTGCCTTAATTATTAATGATGTTGAACACTTTTTAAGATGTTTCTCATCCATCTTTACTTCCTTACTGGTGAAGACTCTGTTCATTCTTTACTCCATCTTTTTAGTGGGTCATTTGCTTTCTTCTTTGTTTTTTGAGTACTTAATATATTCTGGATGTTAATGCTCTGTTAGAAGTAGGGGTTTAATATTGTTCTTCTACAAATGGTGATCCAGTTTTGCCAGCACCATTTGCTGAAGACGTTCTTTCCTCCATTGAGCTCTTTTGGCCCCTTTGTCAAATATGAAGTGGCTGAAATTATATGAGCTCAAGTTTGGATCTTCAATTTTGTTCCATTGGTCTACAGGCCTGCTTTTGTGCCAATATTAGATTGTTTTTATGACTATAACAGTGCAATATAGCTTGAAATCTGGCAAAGTAATACCCACTATATTGCTCTTTTCCCTCCTGGTTGCTTTAAGCTATTTGGTGTCTTTTGTTTTTCCATATGAATTTAAGGATTTTTTTTCCAAGTCTGTGAAGAAACTCATGGAGATTTTAATTGGGATTGCGTTGAATTTGTATATTAATTTTGGTAGAATGGACATTTTCACTATATTAATTTTTCTAATCTATGAGCATATGAGGTCTTTCCATCTTCTAATGCTATCTTCAATCTCCTTCCTCAGGGGTTTTAAATTTTTGTTGTAGAGATCTTTGGTGTCTTTGGTTAGGTTTGTAGATAGGCATTTTAATTTTTAAGGCTATTTTGAGTGGGAATGTCTCGTTATATTCCTTCTCCAGTTGGTTGTTTTAGGTGTAAAGAAAGGCTATTGATTTTTGTGATGGTTAATCCTGGGTGTCAACTTCACTGGACTAAGGGACAAATAAGAGAAAAAGGGTCTTCTGATTGGACTGCCTCAACCCGGATGGCCCACCCCAAATGTGGGCATTACCTTCTGCCAGCAAGCAGTATTTAAGGCCACGGCAGAAGGAGCTGGTCCCTTTTTTTCTCCTGCAGCTTGCCTCTCTCATCTGGTGAGTTTGTCTTGCTGCTGTGATCAACCTTTCGGATCCCAGCATGTATTGAGACCGGAAGATCTCCTGGAACCCATTTGGGCCTTCAGCACTGGATTGGGACTACTGAGACACCCAGCCTTGCAGACTGAGCAGTTCCCTGGATTCTCGGCCTTTCCAGTGTGGTGCAGCTACTGTTGGAATCCTTGAACTCTGTCACGTAAGCAAATCAATAAATTGTATATAGCTATATATATTCATCCTGTTGCTTCTGTTTCTTTAGAGAACCCTGACTAACACAATTTTCTTAGGTAAATTTTATATACCGCCACTTTACTGAAACTCTTAACAATTTCTAGGAGTTTTCTGGTGGAGATTTTAGCATCCCTTAGATAAACTATAATATCATCTGCAAAGAGGAATAGCTTGACTTCCTCTTTTCCAATTAGTACTCCTTTAGTTTTCCTTTCTTGCCTTATTGCACTAGCAAGTGTTTCAAGCATGATATTGAAGAGGAGTGGCAATAGGGGGCAGCCTTGCCGAGTTCCTAACTTTAAGGGGAATGCTTCTAATTTCTCTCCATTTAGGATGATTTTGGCAGGGGGTTTGCTGTATATGGCTTTGATTATGTTGAGGAATGTTCCCTTCAGTCCAATTCTCTCTAGAACTTTAAACATGAAGGGATGCTGGATATTTTCACAGGTTTTTTTCTGCATCAATTGAGATGATTGTGTGATTTTTGTCTTTCAGTCCCTTTATGTGTTTTATAATATTTATTGATTTACATATGTTGAACCAGACCTGAATTGCTGGTATGAATCCAACTTGGTCATGATGGATGATCTTCTGGATATGGGTCTGTATGAAATTTGGAAGTATTTGTTGAGAATTTTTTGCATCTATGTTCAGTAATGAGATGGGTCTGTAGTTCTCTTTTTTGGTTGCATCCTTACCTGGTTTTGGTATTAGAATGATGCTGGCTTCATAGGAGGATTTTGGGAGATTTCTCTCTGTTTGTATCCTTCTGAACAGTTTGAGTAGTAATGGTTGTAAAACCTCTTAAAATGTTTTATAAAATTTGGCTGTGAAACCATCTGGGCCTGGGCTATTTTTACTTGTGAGGTTTTTGTTACATTTTCAATTTCCTAAAATATTATGGGTCTGTTTAATCTGTCAATCTCTTCTTGGTTAAGCTTTATTGATTTCCAGGATTACAGATATTCATCCATTTTTCTTGGGTTTTCAAATTTAGCAGAGTATAGGTTTTTGAAGAATTCTCATATGATTGTCTGGATCTTTTCTTTGTTGTGATGTTTCCCTTTTCATCATGAATACAATTGATTTGGAGTTGCTCTTTCTTTCTTTTGGTTAAGTGTGCTAGAGGTCCATCTCTCTTGTTTACTCTTTTGAAGAACAAGCTTTTGGAATTATTGATTCCTTGTATTGTTTACTGTTTTCTCTTTCACTGGTTTCTGCTCTGACTTTTGTTATTTCTTCCTGTCTGTTGGGTTTAGGGTTCATTTGTTGTTGTCTCTCAAGTGGTTTTAGCTGAAGTGTTATATCATTTATTTGTTCCCTTTCTTTTTTTTATTTAATGTAGGCACTTAGGACTGCTTTTAAAGTATCCCACAGGTTTTGTTGTGTTGTATTGCCATTTTCATTTAGTTCCAGGAATACTTTTATTTCATTCTTTATTTATTCCCTGACCCATTCATTATTAAAAGTGTGTTGTTTAGTCTCCATGTGTTCTCGTAGATAGTAGGGCTTATTCTAGTGTTAATTCTGAGCTTTATTGCACTGTGACCTGATAGAGTGCATGAAATAATTTCAATACTTTTGAATTTGTTGAGGTTCAGCTCACCTGCCTGGCTTGCTGTGGTCCCACTGTCTGCCTATCTAGCTCTGGTCTTTCTTTCTTTCTTTCTTTCTTTCTTTCTTTCTTTCTTTCTTACTTTCTTTCTTTCTTTCTTTCTTTCTTTCTTTCTTTCTTTCTTACTTTCTTTCTTTCTTTCTTTCTTTCTTTCTTTCTTTCTTTCTTACTTTCTTTCTTTCTTTCTTTCTTAACAGAGTCCCCCTGTAGCTGCAGCTGACCTGGAACTTGCTATGTAGACTAGCCTGGCATTGATCTCACAGCAACCCTCCTGTCTCTTCACCCTGAGTGGCCAGACTGCCACCACACCTGGCTAAAATAATGTTTTCTTAAAAAACAGTGATAGCTTTCTCTCCAATTTCCTCATTTTACACCTTCACTTTTAATTTCTTTGTTTCTTAAAAAATTCCAGTGTAAAGGCAATCTATTCCATTTGAAATAAACAAGGTATGACTGTGTTGAAAAAGAGGCCCCAGGTGCAAGATGAGAAGACTTCTCCAGTGACACAGAGGATATATTGCCCATCCACAGTGAGAAAGCATAATACATATGATAGTGAAGAATAAAGAAGGATGGACTTGGTCAGGACAAGACTGATGGTGGCAAAAGATGTCAAAACACACAAAAAGGATAACTAAAGGACACCAGATACCTTTTAGCAGTCTTAGTGAAGAAAATTACCAAGACAAACAGGAGATAAAAGATGACTGGGCTGCTGAATATGAAATGAAGATGTGTGAATGTAACACATGTGAGTAGTTGGAGACTGGATGAGAATGCATGCAACTGCTGTGTGTTCTTGAATATGTGTGTAGTCATACTCAGGCATTATCAATGTGCGTTGGGCTTTGTCCACAGAAGGTATAGGAGGAGCAGCACCTAGGGTTCAGGAAGGAAGGAATCAGATCTTGTTAATGGGCAGCAATCTCTTCTCTAAGAGGAACTAGACTGAGTTTTAGACATGGTATGATCTCTGAATATCCTTTTTTCTATAACACTGCACAGTTGTGTTCTCCAAGAACCTCAAAGTTGTACAAAAGAGGACAACAGTCAACTTCTAGGAGTTCTCACTCAGTAACTCTCACTCATGTGAGTATCAAAATGATATTCTTAAAGCATAGTTCAGTGGATAGAAATCCATAGCATAATTCCATGAATAAGTTAAAATTTAACAAGGAATGAAAAATACATACATCTACAAACATATCTTCCAACAAAAATATTTACAAATTAAATAAGAATGAAAGGATAACTTCATCATAGTGGAGAAACACACACACACACACACACACACACACACACACACACACTGCTCTGTATGCTGCATTATGTGACTTTTAAAAATAATCTGCTGTTTGACTGCTTCATACACTTATATAATGGATTGTTAGTTGTTTTCACCCACACCTCCTTCCTATATCTCTCTTGCTGGGACCTTCTGCTCAACAAGTTCCCCTCCTACTTTCAAGTCTTCTTTTGTGTGGTCCACTGAATTTAATTAGAATTCCTTGCCCAAGCATGGGTGGAAGGTAGTTCACTGGAACACAGGCAACTTATCAGTAGATACACCGCTGGAGAAAATGGTACTCCTTCTCCAACAACCGCTAGTTGTGCATAGTACCTCAAGGATGAGTGGGACTCTATGGACTGCTCTACCATCCATGATGAAATATTGAAGACTCCAATCTATGCTGGTCTTACCTACAGTAGTGAGGTGACTGTAATGACTGCTTCATGTCTGAGAGACATCTTATTGGAGAATACCTCTCCATCATCTGGTAGCCCAGGCTGGCTCAAACTCACAATGTACCTGAGGATAAGCTTGATCTCATGATCTTTTTGCCTCTAGCCTCCTGGGATTACAAGCCTGTGCACTATGTCCCATTTATGTGGTAAAGAGCCAACCCTGGGTACTGAGTATGCTAGGCAAGCACCCAACTCACCTACACCCTCAGCTCTAATGTAATAATGTATCATACCCACTTTCCATCACACATTCAGTTTTATGTGATTTGCTTTGATTTTTCACATTGGAAAATATATTCTCATTGGTAACCTACTGTATGAAACACATTACCCGCTTAAGACTCTATACTCTCTTTATGATACACATCACATTCTCCTTGACATGTACAAGTTAACTCTGTAAATGAACAATTTCCTAGTGATCCTGCTTTCTTCTCCAGAACATAATTTTTAATTGACATACTAATTTTCTAGGATTCATTGTGCATAATATCTGCCATACATTCTGCCATACAAATCTGCCATTCATTTGTTCAGAACACATTTGAACATTGTATGTTTTGAACATACAATGTTCAAATGTGTTCTGAACAAATGAATGGCTCTTGTGTTCCACCCTGAAGTGCTCTATATGCCACAACTATTAGCTCTTAACTTTGTGACACGAGTATTTTAATTGTATAAGTATGCGCATGAAGCTGTATATCTGAACAAAACTGTTAATATCAGCAGACAGTTTTAACAGAGGTTATTTCATACCTTATCCCCATACTTTTTGTTTAGAAATTGTAAGAAACTCTAACGCTTTGTCTCATGACCTATTGCTAATATCTGTCATAGTCTTGACTATACCTGAATCACTTTGCAAAGGACAACTGTTTATGAAAAGTCAGCACCTCCCACTCCAACCACCATTGGATGGTAGAAAAATGGTGGTTCCTAAACTTGACTCAGCCCCAAGGCACTTAAAGTGTTTGTAAAACAAACTGATTCCCAGCTGTAGGTTTTTGATTAAATAGATCCAGGTGTCACCAATAAGATGGCTAGGGTCCTTTTACTTTACCTTGATAGGAACCCTTGGTAAATGAAGAGAAGCTTTACCAATGTTGGCAATCCCAGGCCCTTGAGCATCCGAGGTCTAGAGAATGATTCAAAGGCTTATCACTCCAAACCCTGAGACCCAGGAGTCCGTCATTCCTGGTTTAGAAGCCAGAGACCATGACTGTAGGCATTCAGTTTAAAGGCAGATGGCCCTGGATTTTAACCACAGTGTCCCTGGCACTTGACCCTTGAGAGCCACATCCTTCAGCAGAAGTAGAGAGTAACAGCTTACAGCAAAGAGAAGGGCACAGGTAGGAGATGCTCAGCTCTACCATAAATGAGAATGAGGTTACAGACGTCACCTTAGCACGTCAGGATCCTCTGTTCTTGCTGGGACTGTGACTATCCTCACCCTTGGGTAGTGTGACAACTCTGAAGCATAGGTGGTTGAATCCCTTCAGGGCCCAGCAGGTCTCTGGGCTGATAGCTTCTCATCTCCAGCAATTCACAACCCTTTCTCTGTCACCTACTCCCCGAGGTCTACTCCAGCTATCTCTGGAGTTTTGGGCTGCCCCGCCTGCTCCTGCCTCCTTCAGCGCTGCCCTAGCCCCTTCAGCTGACCTCTCCGTGTGCTGCTGAAGATGTCAGACCAGCGTGTGGAAGAAGAAGGAGAGCAGATAAACACTATTTGAGAGAGCATGGATTGCCTTCTCCTTTCTCATTTTAAATGGGTGTCTAATATTTGATTCTAGATCAACAGCTGCTTTAGTCTGGAATTGGCAAGCACTGAAGGAATGTCGTGAATGAAATGGCCACAGGGGCATTTGGCACTTTCTATTTTGTACAATCTAACAATCGTGACCTTTTAGGGAGGTTGTTGAGGATAATTATTGAAATGGTTTAGATTTTTACCTTATATTGTGCTTTCTGGTTTGTATTTGTTATACCTTTAATCAGTTATTAAAATAGTCTTATTGTTTTTCCCTTTGGAAATCACTAAGTCATTTTTTATTTATTTTTATTTTTAAAATATTTTATTTATTATTTTTATTTTATGTGTATGAGTGTTTGTATGTATGTATGTAAGTGCATCAATGTCCTGCAATGCCTGTGGAGGTCAGAGGATGGTGTTGGATCCCCTGGGGAGAGTTACAGATAGTTGTTAGCCATCATGTGGGTGCTGGGAATCAAATCCAGGTCCTCTGCAGGAGCAGTCAGTGCTCCTAACCCCTGACCCATCTCCTCAGCCCCCTTGGTCAGTTTTTAAATGTATTCATTTTACTGTCTATATTTGGTATTCAACTTTCTTTTTAGTGGTTAAATATTAAATTATTTAATTTAAATTCTTACATTACTATTATCCACTTGGAATTAGCATTAAACCACTTTATATAAAATGCAGAACAGTATAATTTCAATTGCTCCCAGCTGTGTGTGATATTCCTGTCATATATTTTCTTCTGTAAGTACGACAGTCCCATGACACAATGGTGTCTTACACGGTTTTGAAAATTATACTGTGTAAGTATAGGAAAATGGTTTCACTACTTGTCCATTTACAGTGTTCTCTTAATAATAAAATTTTTTTCTATTGTGCTTTTTCTTTAAAGAAAACTTATTTTACTCCAATGCAGGTTAGTAAAGACAGCTGTTTTCAGGTTTTATTAATCTAACATCGATCTCACACTTATATTTGAATGATGTTTCTAACTTAAAATTCTAGCTTTGTAGCTTTTTTCTTTTAGCACTTCATTCTCTGTTCTCTGGGATCCAGGTTCTCTCCATCAATATCTTCATGTACTTTATCCTGGACTTCATTCTCTGTTCTCTGGGATCCAGGTTTTCTCCGTGAATGTCCTCTTGTACTTCATCCTGGACTTCACTCTGTTCTCTGGAATCTAGGTTTTTCTCTGTGAATGTCTTCATTTACTTCATCCTGGATTCCATTCACTCTCAAGCTATTCTGCTTTGTCTTCTATTTCTAGTCTCAAGATTCACTGAACTTCTGAAATCTATATTTTAAACTAAAGTTGGAGTAATTATGTCCCATATTCATTTAAATAATTTTTACCCTAATATTTCCTCAGTTATCTTTTAATGGTTCGATTTTTCTCATTAGACAGTATGTATTGTATAGATGGAACTTGGTTCTTCGGTTTTTCCATGTTTTACTTTTACATTATCCCTTTATTTATTGCAAGTTCATTGACATTTTATTTTTTTCTGTCATGTTCAAATCTGTTGTGAAGCCTTCTGCTTTGTGTTTCGCTTGTGTTGCATTTCAATTCTACAAATTCTGTATGATCCTCTATATTGCTTGCTTTTATCTCTTATAATTTCCAATACATTTCTTCACTGAAGTCTCTTATTTAACTTTTTGAACATATTGGAAATAGTACTCTTAAAATTCTTGTCAGTGAATGCTGAGGGTTTGTTTATACTGCCATTATTTGTTGTTTTCTGTTTGTTTTCTTTCTTGATATGGAATCTTCTCTTTGGCTCTTTTACTACTTTATGATTTTTAAGTGTAGTGTTCTATTAACTACCATACTGTTGTAATACACTTTAAATGTATAATAAGAAAACCTTTAAATTTGAGGCAGTCTTAAAGATAACAAATGGACCGAATGCCAATTTTTGGCATAGGTGAACTGCTGCAGTTACAGTATACATTTAGGGAAATTGCATAGTTCTTACAAGACCAGCAATGTAATTTTATTTTGTCCATTTTTAAATTGAAAATATAAACAGTAATTATTTAAAATAAAATAAAATATAACATAATAAAAAGCATACATTTCTCAAATGTCCTGAATATAGATAAATTTTAAGGGAAGAAGAAAGAAATGGAAAGTGTTGATATTTTCAAGTGCAGACAGACTACCTAGAAAAAAAACTTTAATTAAAAACATTGACAAAACTTGTAGTTTTGATGATTTTTTTAATAAAATATGGTTATTGATGTGTATTTCATACATCATCTTTCAGTCCAATTTTGACACAATCCCCTCTCCCTGCCCCCAACTTCACCCCAGTTCATGCATTCAGCCGTACATGTACTGCGTCTTTCTCTCAGTCTTTCCAAAGTTTTTTCTCTGCAGAAGCTTATTGTTTTTGGCAGAATTTAACTGTATCAGTCAGTTCTTTGACCCAGCCTTTATGTTGTTGTTTTCCTCTCCTTTGTATTGCTCCAAAATATGCCTATATAAACATCACATATGTATCAAAATTATGACCTCTGAGAATAAACTGCTTGTTAATTCCAAAATATGTTTAGGCATTTTCCCTTTAATTTTATATTACTCTAAAATATGAATACCTTCCACCCATATATGGTAATCACAATGTCTGAAAATAAGTGATAGGTCAATGCTAGAATCTTTTTTTTTTTTTTTTTGGTCTTTTCGAGACAGGGTCTCCCTGTAGCCCCAGCTGTCCTGGAACTCACGTTGTAGACCAGGCTGGCCTTGAACTCACAAAGATCCGCCTGCCTCTGCCTCCCAAGTGCTAGGATTAAAGGCGTGCGCCACCACGCCCGGCCAATGCTAGAATCTTTTAAGAGAGTCACATTATAATAGCACAGTCGTTTCAAATAAAAATAAATATTAAAAAAGTGTTGCTCAGCTTGTCTTTCAAATGGGGATTTGGTATTAGCATCCACAAATGAGGGAAACCATTCACCATTTGTTTTGGGGACTGTGGTACTTCACTGAGGATATCGGCTTCCAGTTCCATCCATTTACCTGCAGAGTTGATGTCATCTTTCTTTACTGCTGCATAGAACTCCATTGTGTAGTGTACCACATTTTTGTTATCCACTCCTCAGTTGAGGGGCATTTAGGCTGGTTCCAGCTCTTTCCTGTTGTGAAGAGAGCTGCAGTAAACATAATTGTGCATGTATCTTCACAGTAGAATGAATCTGGTGGGTATATACCCACGAGTGGTTTGACTGGGTCAGGTGGTAGACTCATTTTGAGTCTTTTAAGGGTTCTCCACACTACTACCTACCACCAATGGATGAGTGTTCCCTTTTCTCCACAAGCTTGCCAACATTTGCAGTTTTTTGTTTTCTTGATCTTAGCCAGTCTTATGGGAGTGAGATGATATCTTAGAGTGTTTCCAATTTGCATTTACTTGATTATTAACTAATTATTAATGATGCTGAACACTTTTTAAGATGTTTCTCAGCAATAGCCGCCATTGGCTCCTCCTGCACAGGGAGCAGCCCGCCACCGCTGCAGGGCAGGTAAAAACTTAGGGCAGTGACCCACGGGTGCAGGACAGTTGATTTGCTGAGTGGTGGCAGAGGGGCCTAGATCTGACTCCTAGATCACACCAGAGCAGCGTGACTGCCCGGCTGGGTGGCCCCGCCCCCCCCCCCCCCCCCGTAGTTGCAAGCTGGTCCTGGATTTGGGGTCAGGCATAGCCGCCATTGGCTCCTCCTGCGCAGGGAGCAGCCCGCCACCTCTGCAGGTACCCGGGTGCAGGCTAAGTCAGGAATACCCCCACCACCACCAACAACTGGAACTGAGGAAAGAGTATCCAGAGGATTAAGAGAACATCCAGTACGGAAAGGAAGGACTTCAGTATCCAATATAAAACAAAAGAAAGCCTGAAACCAGACAAGTCAACACTCCATAAACAAGGAGGAGAGAAGGAAGGGAAAAAAAAAAAAAAGCATTGGAAGAAAAACAAGCAAATAAAAACAGTTTTCAGCCTTCAACAAACTGAAAAGACATTTGGGATTTGAATCACAAAAGGGAAAACCCACATGCCAGGGAGACGAAGAAGAGACAACATGGAAAAGGTGCAGGATAATTCCGCACCAAGCTCTACCAACCCGGTAGGAGACAACCACAATCAGTTCCCCCTGGAGGTGACCCCAGAAACAGACCTTAGAGAATCAATTGCAGACCTATGCAGAGAAATTAAAGAACATAAAGAAGAATTCAGAGAAGTAAGAGAGAAGAATGAAAAACTCAAAAAGGACCTAGATGGTTACAATGACAAACTAAAGGAAAACTCAGAGAAGTAAAGAAGAGAACGAAAACTCAAAAAGGACCTAGAGGATACAATGACAAACATAAAGAGATTCAGAGAGTAAGAGAGAGAATAAAAACTCAAGAAGGACCTAGAGGGATAATGACAAATGAAAAGAACTAAGGAGAGATTGACAAACTCCAGAAAAATGAGAGAGAGAAAAAAACAAACACCTTAAGGAAGTAGAAACACTGAAAAAGGAGGCCAACCAACGAAATAAGGAGCACCAAGAGAGATTGAGAAACTCAAAGGGAATGGATATGTTAAAGAAATCACAGGATGAAATGAAAAAGGAAATAGAAACACTTAACAACCAGGAAAAAGGAAAGGAAAAAGCCTCAGAAAATAGAATGGAGGAAGCAGAACAAAGAATATCAATCTGGAAGATAATACAGAGCAACTAAAAAACTCAAATAAGATTATGAAAAATTAAAAATACACAAAACTGGAACAACCAGGAAATAGGGACACTATGAAAAGATCAAACCTCTGCTTCATAGGAATAGAGGAAGGAGAAGAATCTCAAGAGAATAATAGTATTGACCAGATCTTCAACAGAATAATAGATGAAAACTTCCCCAAACTGAAAGTAGACAAACCCATTCAAATACAAGAACACACAGGACTCCAAATAGACAAGATCAGAAAAGAAACTCCCCACGCCACATCATAGTCAAAATGCTAGATGCCCAACACAAAATAAAATTCTGAAGGCCACAAAGAAAAACAAGTACACAAAGGGAAACCCATCAGAGAATTACAACTTACTTCTTCGCCCAAACCATGAAGGCAAAAGAACATGGAGCAAAGCATTCCCAGTGTTAAAGGACTATGGATGCCAACCCAGAATACTTTACCCAACAAAAATGTCAATTACAGTTGAAGGAGAGAGAAGATCTTCCAAGACAAAAACAAGATGATAGAATACATGTCTGGAAAGCCAACTCTCTAGAAAATGCTTGAAGCAATTCAAAGGGCAGAAGAGAGAGCAACTATCCTCAAGCACCAGGAAAAGAAACTAATAAAAATATAACCATAGGAGTAACAGAGTCTAAAAGTCCAAATGGATAATAAGGTGAAAGGAAACAACATCCATCTTTCAATTAAAACCTTAAATATCAATGGGCTAAACTCCCCAATCAAAAGGCATGACTGGGAGAATGGATAAGAAAACAAAATCCCATCTATAGGCGACTGCAAGAAACCCACCTCATTTCAAGGACAGCACCAACTTAAGGTGTAAGGATGGAAGAAAACATCCACGCAAAGGTACCAAAAAAGAAAGCAGGTGTGCTATCTAATATCAGACAAAATAGACTTCAAAGCAAAAGACACAAAAGGGACAAAGAGGGCCATTATATCTTCATTAAAGAAAAATCAACGATGAAGATCTCACATCATGAATATATATGCCCAATGCCAGTGCACCAAACTTTTAAAGATGACTCTTCAGGATCTCAAGGCTCAGATTAACCACAGAACACTAATAGTAGGGACTTCAATACCCCCACTAAGTTCTTTAGACAGGTCACAGGACAAAGGATAAACAGAGAGACATCTGAACTGAAATGATACAATACAGCTAATGGACCTCTAACAGACATCATATTGAATATTCCACCCAAACCCAGGGAATACACTTTCTACTCAGCACGCCATGGAACTTCTCCAAAAGATCATATACTGGGCCCAGGGAAAACCAACAATACAAAAGATTGAAATAATCTCATGCATTCTTTCAGACCACAGTGCAATAAAACTCAACATCAAACAGAAAATAACCCTACAACCTACAAGAACACATGTGAGATTAAACAACACACTCTTCGTGAATAATGAATGGGTCAAGGAAAATAAAGAAATAAATAAAAAACATTCCTGGAAATGAATGACAATGATACAACGCAAGCAAAACCTATGGGACACTTTAAAAGCAGTCCTAAGAAAAAGTTTATAGCTCAAGTGCCTACATTAAAAAACAGAAAGAGCACAAGTGAACGATCTAACACTCCAGCTAAAATACTTGAGAGACAACACAAATGAACCCTAAACGGAGCAGACAAGAAGAAATAACAAAAATCAGAATGGAGATCAATGAAATAGAAACAAAGAAAACCATACAAAAAATCAATGAATCCAAAAGTTGGTTCTTTGAGAGAAAAACAAGATAGACAGACCTCTAGCCCATTAACCAAAAGAAAGAAGGAACAACTCCAAATCAATAGAATCTGTGATGAAAGGGGAAATATCACAACAGTAATGAAAAGACAGACAATTACGGAATTACTTTAAAAACCATACTCTACTAAGTTTGAAAACCTAGAAGAATGGATGAATATCTGAAATTCTTGGGAATCACCAAAGCTCAACCAAGAAGAGATCGACAGCTTAAACAGAACCAATAATATGTGAAAAATTGAAGATGTAATAAGCAGCCTCCCAACCAAAAAATGCCCAGGCCCAGATAGTTTCACAGCAGAATTTCTATAAATATTTCAAAAAGACTTACAACCATTAATATCTCAAGTTGTTTAGAAGGAACAAATGGAGGGAGTTCTCCCAGATTCTTCTATAAGCCAGCATCACTCTAATACCAAAACCAGGCAAAGATGCAACTAAAAGGAGAACTATAGACCCATCTCCCTAATGAACACAGATGCACAAAATTCTAAATAGGATACTGGCAAATCAATACAGACCCACATCAAGAAGATCATCCACCATGACAAATTGGATTCATACCAGAGATGAGGGATGGTTCAACATACGAAAATCACATAATATCATCAAGTATATAAATGGACTGAAGACAAAAACCACACATCATCTCAATGATGCGAAAAAGCCTTGAAAAATCCAGCATCCGTTCATGTTTTAAAGTCCTAGAGGGAATTGGATTGGAGGGATCATACCTTAATGTAATCAAAAGCGCATATACAGGAAACCCACAGCCAATATCATCCTAAATGGGGGAAATGACAAGAAGCATTCCCCTTAAGGGTAGGAACTCTGAAAGGCTGTGCCCTGTACCACTCCTTTTCAACATAGACCTTGAATCCCTTGCTAGGGCAATAAGGCAAGAAAAGGAAATTAAAGGAGGGTTCTAATAGGAAAAAAGGAAGTCAAGCTATCCCTTTTTGCTGATGATATGATTGTCTACTTAAGGGATGCTGAAAACTCCACCAGGAACTCCTAGAACACGATTAGAGCTTCAGTAAGGATGGCAGGATACAAATAAACCTAGAAAAAATCAGTAGCTTTACTACCAACAACAAGCTTGGAGAGGAATAAAGGATTACTAAAGGCGACCTTCCCACTCACAATAGCCTCAAAACAATAAATACCTAGGAACAAACCAGCCAACAGACACCAAAGACCCTACAACAAAAATTTAACCTCGAAGAAGGAAATGAAGAAGACATCAGGAGATGGACAAACTCCGATGCTCGTGGATTGGGAAAATAAAATAGTAAAATGTCCATTCTACCTAAACTTGTATACAGATTTAATGCAATCCAATCAAAATCCCAAGAGCTTCTTCACAGGTTTGGAAAAAGAATCTTCAATTTCATTTGGAAAAAACAAAAGACCCCGAATAGCCAAAACAACACTCTGGGCGAAAAGAACAATACAGGGGGATCACTCTACCAGACATCAAACTATACTACAGGTGTATAGTCATAAAAAAGCATGGTACGGCACAAAAAACAGACCAGTTGACCAGTGAACAAAATTGAAGATCAACCTGAGCACATACAATTTCAGCCATCTCATATTGATATAGGAGGCCAAGAAGACACATTGGAGGAAAGACAGACATCTTCACACAATGGTGTTGGCAAAACGGATACACCTGTAGAAGAATGAAATTAAGTCCCTACCTCTCACCCTGTACAAAAGTCAATTCCAAATGATCAAAGACCTCAACTGAAATCCTAAAACTCTGGAGGTGATAGAAGAAACTTGGCAGCAACCTACGTGGTTATTGTAGGGTAGGAAAGACTTCTTAAACAAGACAGCAGCTGCACAAGAATAAGGTCGTCAACTTGACAAATGGGACCTCATTAAACTGCAAAGC
>VZQC01004208.1:2797251-2857995 GCA_009823505.1 Rhizomys pruinosus
ATTTGCTTTGGGATTGGTATAAACAAATGTTCTCTATAATTTGCTGTCCTATAGTATCACCTGGCAGCAATCTCTTTCACCTATAGGATGATTTAATTTAAAAATAAAGTTTGTTTTCCCAAGTTAACACATACAGTCACCCAAAACATACGGGTGAATCTGATGAAATCTGTGCCTTGACTCCACCTATAGGTATATATTGCTTTTTTTGGACTCATGGGTCAAAAAAATAAAAACCTAAATTAAAAAAGGGGATATAGATAGATATGAAAACTTCTTGTCAAAAAAACCTTGCAATCCAAAACTTAAAACTAACTATGGAAAGGATTTGTGTTCCACAGGCCAGAGTATCACTAACTTAATGGCTGAGAAAGAAAATGCAGCTTTGCAGTGAGTAGGATGTACTAGAAAAGTGCCAGCAGAAGGATGGAATCCTCTGGCATTGAAGGGAAGAAATGTCCTAGATTGCTACAGACATCAGGCGCCCTCTCTGGATCCTACATGTAACAACGATTTTTAATGAATCCTAATGAAGCTTATCTTCCAGGTGCTGCAAAGGTTTTAATACAAGAGACTTTCTTAAACCCCCCCCCATAGAAAAGGAGAAATATGATGATGAGGAGGTCGTTTCTCTAGCTGTAGATTGGAGCCACTGTTATAGAGTCTATTCTCTTGTAAAATCGGTAAAACTGCCTTCTTTAAGTGACTAATGGACATAGAAACTGTGAAAGGATTATTCCTATTAGAACCAAATATGCCTAAAGTCTCCTTAAGCTACGAACTAAGCAAAATATATTAATACAGAGAGCTCTGACATCACAATGGATTACTTCTACCAAGGAGATGTTGGCCAGGGGATCCAAGCCCCCACAAAAGGTAAAAGGCTCCTTGCCTCCAAACCTGGATATCTGCAGGAAGAGAGGCAATAAGGCCCTGCTGTTGAAGACCTGATATCAACATGGTGGGAAAGATGTATGGAGACCGCACTTGCAAGCATACGGATGGCCTCTGGAATGCCAGAGAGTGTTACCAAAGGCCACTAAACCAATAAAGCAAATATGGGTCTCCTTGAGTCAAGCAAAACCCCTCCATCAGCACCAGCTACACCTCATCTGCCTGGAAATACTGTGCAGCAGTGGCAGCCTTATGTCTGTATATCCCAAATCTAATTGGCTATTAGCTCTCTCCTAGGAGGAATAACCCACGGCTGATGCCACAAGCTTACATCCTCTAATGGTTAGGAGATGTTATAAACCACACGATGACCCTGTCATACTTAACAGAAGAAAATGTAATTCATGGATTAACATACCATCCAAACATCTGTATCTATACCAAAGTAACCTACCACAACAATTAGTACTGTTTAAATACCTATATATCTAATTGCGTGTGCTTCATTAGTAGGATTGAAAGTCTATATATTATAATGTTTAAATACCTATATATCTAATTGCGTGTGCTTCATTAGTAGGATTGAAAGTCTATATATTATAATGTTTAAATACCTATGTATCTAATTGCATGTGCTTCATTAGTAGGATCGAAGGATTATGCCTGGACAAGTTGTCAGCCCATGAAAGAAAACAGCCAGAATTGACTAGAGACCAAGACAACAGCTCCAGAGAAAGTAGACTGTTTTGCTTCTCATCCACCTGTGCCCCTTTTCTAAGCCTAGGGAACAATCTGCGGAAGAGGGGTCGCAGTAGACTGTAAGGGCTGTGATTGGGGTGAAGGGTGAAACTACAGCAATATAGACTGGACACTCATTTGATCAACTTGATTGAACATACAAGCCCCCCCCCTTGCTGGATGGTGGGACCCATGAGCTGTGTGGGTTTGGGCACGGCTGCTCGCAAATTGGTTTGACATGCAGGATGCTTGTACTCACAAATTATCACTTATTGTTAAAAAAATGAAAACAAAACAACAACAACAAAAAAACAGAAAGATGCAGAAAAGTTACTGCAGAATGCATGATCTGGGATGGGTAGGGGTGGGGCGGGGTGAAGGGAAGGGGATATACACCTGAACTGAATTGGAAAATGATGTATGAAATACACAAAGCATCAATAAAAAAAAAAAAGATGTTTCTCATCCATCTTTACTTCCTCATTGGTGAAGTCTCTGTTTGGCTCTTTACTCCATCTTTTGAGTAGGTCATTTGTTTTCTTCTTTGTTTATTGAGTAATCTATATATTCTGTATGTTAATGCTCTGTCAGATGTCCTCTGGTAAGGATGTCCTCCCACTCTGTGGGTTTTCTCTTCACTTCCTTGATTGTTTCTTTCACTGTACAGAAGCTTTTGAGTTTGATAAGGTCCCATTTGTTAACTGTTAACCTTATTTCCTGGGCAGCTGCTGTTTGGTTTAGAAAGTCTTTTCCTATGCTTATGTCTTCTAGGTTGCTGCCAAATTTTTCTTCTAGCACTTTTAGAGTTTCGAGTTTCACATTGAGATATTTGATCCAGTGGGAGTCGATTTTTGTACAAGGTGAGAAGTAGGGGTTAATTTTGTTCTTCTACAAATGGTGATTCAATTTTGCCAGCACCATTTGCTGATGATGCTATCCTTCCTCCATTGAGCTTTTTTTGGCCACTTTGTTGAATATGAGGTGGATGAAATTGTATGAGCTCAAGTTTGGATATTCAGTTTTGTTCCATTCGTCAATGGCTCTGTTTTTGTGCCAGTACCAGTTGGTCTTTATGACTATAGCCCTATAATATAGCTTGAAGTCTGGTAAAATAATCCTATTTATATTGCACTTTTCAATCAAGGTTGCTTTAGCTATTTGGGGTCTTTGTGTTTTGATATGAATTTCAGGATTTTTTTTCCCAGTTTGTGAAGAAACTCATGGGGATTTTAATTGGGACTTCATTGAATCTGTATATTAATTTGGGTAGAATGGACATTTTTACTATATTAATTTTTCCAATCCATGAACATGGGAGGTCTTTCCATCTTTTGATGTCATGTTTAATTTCCTTCTTCAGGTGTTTAAAATTTTTGTTGTAGAGAACATTAGTGACTTTGGTTAGGTTTGTTCCTAGGTATTTTATTGGTTTTTTGGTTTGTTTGTGTTTTTTTGAGGCTATTGTGAGTAAGAAGTTCTGCTTATATTCCTTCTCCAGTTGCTTATGGCTGGTGAAAAGAAAGGCTACTGACATTTCTAGGTTAATATTCTCTCCTGACACTTTACTGAAACTCTTAATTTTTTCAAGGAGTTTTCTGGTGGAGTTTTTAGCATCCCTTAGGTAAACTATCATATCATCTGCAAAAAGGGATAGTAACTTCCTATTTTTCTCTCAGTACTCCTTTAATTTCTGTGTCTTGTCTTATTGCCCTAGCAAGCATTTCAAGCACTATATTGAAGAGGAGTATGGATGGGGGCATCCTTTGCAGGTTCTCACCTTTAAGGGGAATGCTTCTAATTTTTCACCATTTAGGATGATGTTGGTAGTGGGTTTGTTACATATGGCTTTGTTTATGTTGAGGAATGTTCCCTTCAGTCCAATTCCCTCCAGTACTTTAAACATGAAGGGATGCTGGATCTTGAAAAGGCTTTTTCTGCATCAATTGAGATGATTGTGTGATTTTTGTCTTTTAATCCATTTATGTGCTTTATGATATTTATTCATTTATGTACGTTGAACCAGACCTGAATCTCTGGCATGAATCCAACTTGATCATGATGGATGATCTTTTTGATGTGGGTCCATATGGGATTTGCAAGTATTTTCTTGAGAATTTTTGCATCTATATTCGCTAATGAGATGGGTCTCTAGTTTTATTTGTTGGTTGTGTCTTTGCCTGGTTTGGGTATTAGAGTGATGCTGGCTTCATAGAAGGAATTTGGGAGATTTCCCTCTGTATCCTTCTGAACAGTTTGAGTAATAATTATTGTAAGACCTCTTTAAATGTTTTATAGAATTCTGCTGTGAAACCATCTGGGCCTGTGCTTTTTTATTTTTTAGTTGGGAAGTTTTTTAATACGTCTTCAATTTCCTCAAATATCATGGGTCTGTTTAAGCTGTCAATCTATTATTGATTAAGCTTTGTTGATTTCCAGGAATTCAGATATTCATCCATTTCAATTAGGTTGTAGAGCATAGGTTTTTGAAGTATTCTCATATGATTGTCTGAATATTTTCTTTATCTGTTGTGATGTTTCCCCTTTCATCACGAATGTTATTGATTTGGAGTTGCTCTTTCTTTCTTTTGGTTAGCTGGGCTACAGGTTTGTCTATTTTCTTTATCTTTTCAAAGAACCAGCTTTTGGATTCATTGATTCTTTGTATTGTTTTCTTTGTTTCTCTTCCACTGATTTCTGCTCTGGTTTTTGTTATTTAATCCCGTTTGTTGGGTTTAGGGTTCATTTGTTGTTGTTTCTCAAGTGTTTTTAGCTGCAATGTTAGATCATTTATTTGTTCCATTTCTGCTTTTTTTAATGTGGGCACTTGGGGCTATAAATTTCCCTCTTAGGACTGCTTTTAAAGTATCCCACTAGTCTTGTTGTGTTGTATTGTCTTTTTCATTTAGTTCCATGCATACTTTTATTTCATTCTTTATTTCTTCCTTGACCCATTCATTATTGATTGTGTTGTTTAGTCTCCATGTGTTATTGTAGATAGTAGGGCTTATTTTGTTGTTAATATTGAGGTTTATTGCACTGAGGTCTGATAGATGCATGAAATAGTTTCAATACATTTGTAGAGATTTCTTTTGTGTCCCAGTATGTGGTTGATTTGGAGAATGTTCTGTGTGGAGCTGAATAGAAAGTGTATTCTCTGGTGTTTGGGTGGAATATTCTGTAGATGTCTGTGAGGTCCATTTGGTGTATTGTATTGCTCAGTTCTGATGTCCAGTTGAGCTACCTAAGGGGCTCAAAGGAGTACTGAAATACCCCACTATTTTTATGCTCTGATTAATGTGTGTGTTGAGGTCCTGCAGAATTGTGTTTATAAAATTTGGTGCACCAGAGTTTGGTGCATACACTTTTCTGATTGTGAAATCTTCATGGTTAATTGTTCCTTTGATAAGGATGTAATGGCTCTTCTGATTAATTTTATTCTGAGGTCTATTTTGTCTAATATTAGAATAGCAACTCCTTCTTGCTTTTTGGTACCATTTGCTTGGAATATTTTTTCCATCCTTTCACTGTAAGTTAGTGTCTGTCCTTGAGGGTGAGATGGGTTTTTTGTAGACAGCATATAGATGGATTCTGTTTCCTAATCCATTCTCTCAGTCTATGTCTTTTGACTGGGGAGTTTAGTTTAATATTTAAGGTTATTATTGAGAGATGTGTGTTGCTTCCTTTCACCTTATTTCTTGTTTGCATTCTTGGTCTAGGTTTGTATTTCAACTGTTATGCTTTTATTAATTTTTCTCTTTAGTTTCTTGGGGATAGTATCTCCTTTCTTCTCTTCTTTGAACTGTTTTCAGTATTTTCTGAAGTGTTGCTTTTCTGACAGGTATTCTTTCATTTTGTTTATGTCATGAAAGCTTCTTCATTCTTCTTCAACTATAATTGACATTTTTGCTGGGTATAGTAATCTGGGTTGGCATCTGAAGTCATTTAGCACTGGGAATATTTTGGTCCACATTCTTCTGGCTTTCATAGTTTGCAGTGAGAAGTCGGGTGTAATTCTGATGGGTTTCCCCCTATGTGTAACTTGTTGTTTTTCTCTTGTGGCTTTCACTATTTTATCTTTGTTTTCAGCATCTAGCGTTTTAATTATGATATGGCATGGGTAATTTCTTTTCTGATCTTGTCTGTTTGGTGTTGTATGTGTTGTATTTGTATGTGTTTATCTTTTTTCAGTTTGGGGAATTTTTCTTCTATTAGTCTGTTGAAGATCTGATCAATACTGACATCTTGGAATTTTTCTCCTTCCTCTATCCCTATGATGGGGAGGTTTGGACTTTTCATAGTGTCCCATATTTCCTGGTTGTTCAATCTTGTGGGGGTTTTTTTCTAATTTTTCATAATCTTTGCTTGAGCATTCTACTTGCTCCATGTTATCCTGCAGGTCTGATATTCATTTTTCTGATTCATCCATTCTTCTTCTGAGGCTTTTTCCCATCCTATCCTGTTGATTGGATGAATGATCAATTTCATTTTTCATTTCACTCTGTGATTCTTTTTAGTATTTCCAGTTCCTTTCGGAGCTTGTCATTCTTTTCTTATAGCCTGCTAGATTGTCCCCACCAGAACACCACCAGCTTCAGGTGTGTGGGCGGTTTGCTCCTTTGCCCTGTTGTCCTGCTGGCCACCTGTCTAGTTCCACCCAGGCCACTCTGCTCACTGGTACCAGAGGTGGGAGGTTTCTGGGTGCTCCCAAGCCTCCAGGGGCAGGGGCCGCAAGGCCACAAGGCAGGTCCACCTCACCTGAATGCTGCACTGGTGTCTAGATTCTATGATTTTAACCTCTCCTGAGCATTGTAATTAAAAAAATGAGCATGGCTGGCTGAACCCTGGTGCTTTTCATTCAAAAGTGTTGGCTTTATTTTTTGTTGTTGTTGTTTATTTTTGTTTATGTTAATATTGGGGAGTGTGTGTGTGTGTGTGTGTGTGTGTGTGTGTGTGCGTGTGTGTGTGTTTGAGATAAGATTTCACTACATTGTCCCAGCTGGCCCAGAACTCACTGTGTATCCCAGGTTGACCTCAAATTCATGGTAATTCTTTCTCAGCTTCTGAAATGTGAGAATTACAGTCATGTGCCACCACAACTTACACACTTTTTTTATATTTAGTTAAATTTCTGATGGGTTTATCTTATCTTATGAATAATCATTTATATTTAACTTTCTATAGGGTCCATTTTGGCTTTAGTTTTTTATTTTGGCATAATATATGGTAGTTATTTTAGGATATGGTCTTTGCTGTGATCTAAACACTATTATCACCTAAGACTCCTACATGTTGAAATCCTGTCCCCTTGTGTTTACTGACAGGGGGAGTATGCCATTTGGGAGATATGTAGATCATGAGGATGAGATTAGTACCTGCTGGACTGATGGCTCATGCCTTTAATCCCAGCACTAGAGAGGCAGAGGCAGGCAGATTTTTGTGAGTTCAAGGGCAGCCTGGTCTACATACTGAGTTCCAGGCCAGGTACAGCTACAGGGAGATCCTGTCTCAAAAAGACCAAAAAAAAAATTATGAGAAAACTTTCTCTCTTCTCCCTGCCTCACCCCTGAACATCATCTGAGGATTAGTAAAATGATTGCATCTATAAGATATGATGCGGGCCTTCCCCAGACACCATGTCTTCTGATACCTTGACATTAAATTTCAGGCTTCAGAATCATGAGACCTAAAAAGAGTGTTCTTAGCTACCTGTCATGGTATTTTTATAACGGCATGGATAACTAATGCAGGTGTTATTCTTTATTATGACCTTTATATCATCTCATAAGGAGGCCATGATGCTTTGCCTGTTTTTCACTCTAGCTGGCTGAGCTAGAGCTCCAATAGCAATAGAGAAAGGAGGCCTCTAATACCTCAGGCTACCTCTCAGTCCTCTTATACCTCAGGCTACCTCTCAGTCCTCTAATATCTCAGGCTACCTCTCAGTCCTCTAATACCTCAGGCTACCTCTCAGTCCTCTAATATCTCAGGCTACCTCTCAGTCCCATGGTGATCTAGCCTTCCAAACCCTACAAAGTCTCACATTATGATTGCCTTGAACAGCAAAATGAAACATACAATAAGAACTCTATCATTGTTTTCTGTGAAACCAACTCTCTCCAGGGTCTGGCCCCACAAGCTCTCATTGTATCAAGAACCAAAAATGGTGTACTTTATTTACTAGTGCAAGGTCATAATCCCACCTATGTAGGGGATTTTTCCAGGAAGCCAACTGAATTAGAAGTTCCAAGAAAGTTGCTACAATCAGACTCCTACTGATACTGGTCACAAGCCTCAGTTTATCTTGAGATGCCTCTACTGATACCAGCCACAGATCCACCTATGCCCTAATCCCTCATCTCCTCACCCCCCCCATTTCCTTGTAAACTCACTTCCCTGTGTGCTTGGGGATAAAACTGCCATTCTGGGGACACTCTAAGGCCGGTCACACTAATCCCAACTCAGGAAGTCCAGCCACCATGCCTGAAATAAATCTGCCTTTTTCTCCGAGTCCTGACATTTTCTCCTCTGTGCTGAGTCTCCCTTCAAAATGAACCTAACAACTAGGTGCGTCCCTAAGGTGACAAAGTGGCCACATCCCAGTTTGGTTCCAGCCCTGAGCTGTGAACATGATAGCACCAGAGTTGAAGTTACTTTCTCCCTGTAATCACAGCCTTTCTCTGCCAAAATTAGATTAAATCATGTATTTCTTCCAGACTCAGAGAAAGGCTGGTGTCAAAACCTATCAGTTACTCTGTCAGGTTTGCTTACTGAAACATGGCGTTGGATCTTAATTCTTCCTTTGCTATATTGTGGCTAGTGCATAATTTTACATGTTTGTTGATTTTAAAATTTGTATTATTTTGAGGACTGGTGAAAAGGCTGAGTGGGTAAAGGAGCTTATCAACCAAGTTTGATCCCTCTTTCCTAGTAGAAGGAGAGAACCAACAGACATCCAAATAAGTAAATGGAAAAAGAATATTGATTTTATAAAAGAAATTCTATCCCATGGTTTGACACTACCATAGTCCCTTAAAAGTGTTCAATTCTTTATTTATTTTAAAGAAAGTTTGCATAGTCAATATCATGATATGGATGAGGGAAATTTCACAGGCCCCATACATAGATGAAGAGCTAAAGGCAAAATGTCACTGAGGGAGAGAGGGCCATTTTTCTCCAAGGACAAGCCCACAGCTAGAATACCCAATCCCAAGTGGCCAATCCTCAAACCATGTAAAAATGAGCACCACTGGGGCAGAGAGATGGCTCAGTGGTTAAGAGCTCCTACTGCTCTTTGAGAGGACCGGGGTTCAATTCCCAGCACCCACATGGCGGCTAAGAACTGTCTTTAACTCCAGTTACAGGGGAATCCGATGCCCTCTTCTGACCTCTACAGCATTGCATGACAAGGGTGCATCAACCTACATGCAGACAGTACACTCATACACATAAAAAATCAATCAAAAAAAGGAGCACCACTTAGTGGATTAAGTAATATAGATAGATGATAGATAGATAGATAGACAGATAGATAGATAGATAGATAGATAGATAGATAGATAGATAGATAGATGACAGACAGATATAGGTATATAATTATTAAAGAAGAGGTCATAAATTTACAGAGGAGCTGGGGAGACATGGGAGATAGTTGGAGAGGAGAAAGGGAGAGGTGAAACTGTAAATGCAGCTCTCATGTAGGAAAGGCCTAAGTCAAATGACAGAGTGTATAAACTCTAGTGGGGGCTGCCAGAAGGTGCCTGTGGGGAAGGGGGTATAAAGGTGATTAAGACTGATTGACAGTTTGTCCAGGAATAACCTTTCGATCCTACTCTACAATAGTTGTCTGGACAAACTGTCAGCCCATGAAAGGAAACAGCCAGAATTGACCAGAGTCCAAGTCAACAGCTCCAGAGAGAGTGGACTGTTTTACCTCTCATCCACCTGTGCCCCTTTTCTAAGCCTAGGGAACAACCTGCGGAAGAGGGGGCGTGGTAGAATGTAAGGGCTGCGATTGGGGTGAATGGTGAAACTACAGCAATGTAGTCTGGACACTCATTTGATCAACTTGATTGAACAAACAACCTGTCACCCCCCACTGGATGGTGGGGCTGTAGGTGTTTGGGCACAACAGCCTGCAGATAGGTTTTGCATGAAGGATGCTTGTACTCATGGATTATCACTTATAGCTAAAAATGAAAAAAAAAAAAACTGAGAGAAAGATGCAGGACAGTTATGGCAGAATGCATGATCTGGGATGGGGTGGGGGTGGGGGGGGAGGGAAAGGGAAATAATCCTGAACTGAATTGGAAAAAATGTATGAAATGCACAAAGCATCAATAAAAAACTAATTTAAAAAAAAATTAAAAAATAAAAAAATAAAAAATAAATAAAAATTAACAATAAATCTACCAAAAGATTCAAAAAAAAAAAAAGACTGATTGAGATGTTCTGTATGAAATGGACAAAAGTTCAATAAAAATTTTAAAATAATAGAATAAAAATGAAATTCTCAAAAATTTAAATGAAATTAAATTTGCAAAATGAAAAGGTTAATGATATTGAATCAGCAGGATTATTTTTACATGCACTGATAAAAAATGCAATAAAATGATTTTAAAATAGGATGTCTAATATGTTTTGGTCAGAAGTCTAGATATTTTCCCTTTCGTATTTTTTAACTTTATTTTATTTTATGTCTATGAGTGTTATGCCTGTACGTATACAAGTGCATCCATGGAGGACAGAAGAGGGAGTCAGATCCCCTGGAAGTAGAATTATAGACAGTTAGCCACCACGTGGGCACTGGGGCTCAAACCCAGGTCCTCTGGAAGAGCAGCCAGTGTCCTCAACCACTGACCCATCCCTCCAGGTCCCCCTTTCGTATTTTATTTCTGAATTTAATGGTATAAACACTAAGAGATATCCCTAGTTCTATTTTTTTAATATACCCTGTTTTCCTGCCTGTCGATTCATATTTCTATATTGTGGTTGTTATTGTTCTGTTGTTCCTTTGTCAGTTTCAAAATACTTGAAAAGTTATCTGGTTTCATACAAGTTCAGTGACTTTCCTTGGGAGATAATGAACTTTATATTCGTAAACAGATAATTTTTTAATTTATATAATTTGAATCCATTAAATCTTTGACAATTGCCTCTGAAATATTGCTCAGATGTTTTTTTAAACCAGTGATGTATTACTTTCTCAATGCTGTGATCAAATACTTGACAAAATAACCTTAAGGAGCAAGGTTTGATTTTAGCTCAGTTTTGAGGGTTGAGGTCATCCTGGTAGGAAGGCATAGTGGTAGGCGCTGAGGCAGCTGGTCACAACTCACCGCAGTTAGGAAATGGAGAGAGATGAACGCTGGGACCCAGTTCACCTTTTCCTTTCCATCGAGTCCAGAAGCTTGCCTGGAGGATGGCACCACCAACATTCAGAGCATCTTCCCACTTCAATTAAGGTAAACTAGAAAATTACTCTTAGATAAGCTCCGAGGTTTCCATGGTGATTCTACATCCCATCAATGGACAACTAGTATTAACCATCACAAATGCAAACCCTTTGCTGTTATTGGGTTTTCATACCCATCATTTCTCTGTGATTTTTTTTTCATACCTTCTAATTTGATTATTGATTAATTGGCCTTGTGCCCACTGTTCCTACCGATTTTGTAGACGTTCATTCCCACAAATGGGTTTTCATTTCCTTAAAAACATCAACGTTCTTTTCATTTCCTCCTTCATTGAAACTTGATCATTTCTCTGCCTTTTTACATTTAGTTTTTTTTTTCCAGAAGGGAGCTTACTACATAAGGCAAGTTAGTCCATACATGAATATATACAAGCAAGCTAAAAAATACATGATTTGTTCAATGCTTAAGAAGCAACAGATATAATGAGAGGACAATTAAAGTTGAATATGTTTGTCATGAAAAAAGGAAGAGAACTGATATTTACTTAAAGGAAGAAAAGTTCAGCTGAAGTTGTCCAGCACTTGTTCTGATTTTGGTTGCTCAATGGTTTAATTCCTTATAGTTTAAGCATCATGATTAGCAAGGAATTATGTCTAAAAAGCGTAGTGAAAAAGGAAGCTGTAAAAAAGTAGACAGTATTTAGTGCTTAAACAATATCTCATCAGAAGGTTTACTGTGATGGTTCTTTTGATGTGTCAGCTTGCCTGGGCTATTTATTCAGTCCACTTTTAATCTAAGTATTGCTATAGATATAATTAAAACCTCTAATCAATTTAGTTTAAGTAAGTGAGATTATCTTAGATGCTCTGGGTGGCCCTGATTCAATCAGTTAAAACATCTTCAAAGAAAGAATGTAGTTTCCCCAAGAAGAAGAACATTTGCCTGTGGACAGGAGCTATGAGTTCCAATTTCCAGAAGATGCTGCCTTTCTATCCTCTTTCTTTTAAAATTAATTTTAATTGAATTTCTGGAGTTTCATATAACATATTTTAATCATATTTAGAGCCCCTCCCATACCTGTACCCCTTTCTAACCTCCACCAAATTGTGTGTGTGTGTGTGTGTGTGTGTGTGTGTGTGTGTGTGTGTGTGTGTGTGGAGAGAGAGAGAGAAAGAGAGTCAGGTTTGTGTCCTCAGATGCCCTTTAGTGTGGTTTCATCCACTGGAAAGAGTCTCACCTTTAAATGAGACTGAATCTCCACTTTCCAGTGGTTATTAGTTGCTAGGTATTTCACTGGTATAGTTAGAGTTTCTTATCCACTTCTCCATATCTATGCTTGGATTTTTGTCTGGCTTGAGCTTATATGGGACTGGCTGTCAGCATTGCTATGAGGTTATATGAATAACTACCCATATATCTAGAAAACTCCGTTTCCTTGTGTTCATCCACCCCCTCTGTCTCTTACAATCATTTTGCCACACCCTTCCACAATGATCCCTGAGCTTTGGGAGGCAGAAGTTTATATAGGTATTCTAGTCAGGGATAAGCACTCAGAGCAGCCTCTTATTTTCTACATCTTGGCCAATTCAGGTTCTCTGTGTTCATCATCATCTACATAAGGAAACTTCACTGCTGAGAGTTGAGAGGTGCATTAATCTATGGGTATAACAATAAGTCCTTAACAATCAGTTTAATGCTATATCTATTAAGCAGACTCAGAAGTTATTAACAATCAGTTTAGTACTACATCTATTAATCAGAGTAGGTATATTGGGCTTGCTGCTATGGCCTGTGGGCTGTCTACTCTTAGGCTCTTGGGCATGGTATGAGTGTCAGGTATGGGATCCATCCTATGAAGCAGAACTTAAATCACTTTGGAAAGTAGTTGGTTAATTCTATAATATTCACACCACTATTATACTGTCAGGTATACCTTTCAGGCCGGTTGTTGTAGCTCACAGGATTCACAAGTGAGTATGGTACTTGTTAAATTTTCTCTTCAGGTGGCTTGCAGCACAATGAAAGCTAGACAGTAGAGATGAGGCTTTGAAATCAGCACCAGCTTGATTTCTACTTGTTTGTTCTACAGTTAATGTATGCAAAACTTTCAGCAACGAGGTCTCACCATGAAGTTCTGGTGGGTAACCACAAGCAGCATCAATGACCAATATTATTTGAGGGTCTATGCAATACCTGCTCAACAGCCTCAAAATAAGTAGTCCATTCCTGGCATTGAGGTATTATTTTGTTTGCCTATAGTGTCTTGTTCCCATGAATATGAGGTAACTTTTAAATCTTTTTCATAATGTACTTGAATATGCTTTAAGTACCTTTTATAGTGGTTGGTTTCCATATGGCTTTTCTTTTTTTTTTTGTCTTTTCAAGACAGGGTCTCCTTGTAGCCCCAGCTGTCCTGGAACTCACTCTGTAGACCAGGCTGGCCTTGAACTCACAAAGATCTGCCTGCCTCTGCCTCCCAAGTGCTAGGATTAAAGCCGCGTGCCACTACGCCCGGCTCCATATGGCTTTTCTAAAGGCCTCTAATGTTAGTTATTTCTCCCATACTCCAACCTCTGCCCTCCCCTCCCATTTTCCACCCCTTTTAAGCCTTCCCATTTTCTATAATTGCATTGTACCTTCCCTCCCAGGAAGCCTCACCCCCCTATACAACTATGGCTATTGTTTCTTGACATCTCTAGATTTTGAATTGAATATGCATATCCAAGATTTCAAAGCTAGCATCCAGCTATGGGGCAGAATATTGGGTGTTTGTCCTTCTGAGTTTGGGTTAATACATACAGGATTATTGTTTCCAGTTCTATTTACCTTTAAGAAATAAAATTAACACCCCAAATCAATAGCCTTCCTATATACCAATAACAAACACACTGAAAAATTTCCCATTCACAGTAGCCTCAAAAAACCACACACAATATCTTGGAACAAGTCTAACCAACAAAGTGAAGAGCTTATATAATAAAAACTTAAGACATTGAAGAAAGAAATGAAAGACACTAGAGGATGGAAAGACCTCCTAGGTTCATGGATCGGTAGTAGTACTATCATGAAAATGGTCATCATACCAAAAACAATCTACAAATCCAGTGCAATGACCATTAAAATTCCAAAACAACCCTTTACAGAAATTGAAAAAATTATCACAAAATTCATATGGAAACACACACACACACACACACACACACACACACACACAATGAAAAACAGGATAGCCAAAATACTCTTGAACAATAAAAGAACTGCTGGAATCCTCACTATCCCTGACCTCAAATTTACTAGAGCTATAGTAATAAAAACAGCATGGTACTGGCATTAAAACATATCTGCTGATTAGCTGAATATAATTGAGGACCCAGATTGAAGTCAACCAATTTTCCAGCACTTGAATTTTGACAAAGAAACCACAAGTACACAGTGAGAAAAGATAATATGTTCAATAAATGGTGGTGGTCAAACCAGATATAAACATGTAGAAGAATGAAAGTAGATCCCTATCTCTCACCATGCAAAAATTGATCTCTAAGTCAATCAAGTCTCTCAGCATAGGATCTGATACTCTGAATCTGATAGAAGAGAAAACAGAGAATGCATTGGAATTTGTAGGCACAGGAAAGGACTTTCTGAGCATGACTACTGTAGTGCAAGCATTAAATACAACAATTGACAAATGGGACATCATGAAACCAAAAACTTTTCTCTCCTCCTGAATGCCTTTACTGTAGGGTTCAAATCTTACTTATAGGCAATTGTTCTCTAGACAAATTACTGTTAAGATGTCTATATTTATGTTGGGCTAACTTTAACCTTCATATATACACATAATATAAATATATATATATACACTGTATAATACATATATGCATATATTATATACCTATATGCATATAATATATAATTTTTATACATGTGTTACATATAAGTCTCTGGATATGAAACTCTAGTGAAAAAATGAAGTACACATGTGCTACTCCAAAATTTTAATAATAAATGTCAAAATCTTTATGTTTACCAGTCAAACTATTGAGGGAAGATTGAGGGGAAGAGAGGGAGAGGGAAAGCAAATTCTTCTACTGAGAAATAGCAAAACTTTTAATTTGTGAAAGAAATATTTTAAAGGAAAATCAGTGATGTGATATTAGCAAATATATTTTTGGCTCTGTGAACCAAAGGGGACTGCATTTTTCTGTTACTAGGATCCTGATGAACAACTTTTGTTAATATTTTAGAAGTGGATCTTAGGTACACTCTCTCTTGACAACTAGCTTCAAATGTATATATTAAAGAGATTGACTGTATTTGCACAATACAAAATTTCTAAGCCTATTTTAACAAACCTTTATTCAGGGAAATATATACATCTATCAGAATATCTAAGTGAGATGGATAATCTTAATTGTCATCATCATTGAATTTCAAATCACTCAGGAAACATACCCATGGGCCTGTCTTTGAGGACAGTTCAGCGATTTAACTGAGGAAGAAAGACCCAAATTGAACCAGAACAATACCTTCCCACGTGCTGGTGGCACTAGGGTTCCAAACCGAATAGCAAAGGAAAAAAGAAAAAAAAACCGACTGAGCATCAAAATTCACTTCTCTCTGCCTCCTGACTGGCAATTCAGTGTGACCAGTCACCTTGCTGCCATGTCTTCCCACCATGATGGACTGTATCTGCTCAAACTATTCTTATGGGGAAAGAAAAGAAACATGGGGAATTCTTCATCAGCCTCTACATTCTATAGTGAATGCAAATCATCTGGCTACTGAATTTCCTTGAATCAAGGGGCAGCAATCCTGCATTTCAACAGAAACAACCTGCAAACTTGCTGAGTATCATTCATGGTTAAGACTATAGTCCAAATTAGTCAGCTTTCCATTTCTAAAACAAAATACCTAAGACTATCAGCTTACAAAAAGGAATGGCTTATTTGGGGCCACAGTTTCAGGGATTCATGTCCATGATGAATTGGCTCTATTTCTTTGGGCTGGGACAGGAGAGTTCACTGTACATGGCTCAACAATCACATGTTACAACAGAACTGCTCATATAATGTGCCAAAGAAGAGAGGAAAGAACAGAATCCACAGTCTTTCATGTACTGCTCCAGTGCCCTGAAAATTTGTACTTGGTCCTACCTCTTCAAGCTTCCTTTATCTCTCCATTTTGTCACCAGCAAACCTTTAGTACATGTGACACTTATTTAACCACCACATAGAGTTTGACCAGCTTTGCAGTTTAATGAGTCAGCATAGACAAAAGGTAATTTAATGTTAACGATTTCATTAATTATTTTAAATTTGTTTTAGAATAGTTATGAGTTTAACAGTACTACTTAAAATAGTTATATATGTTAGTGCTTTCTTTTAATACTAGTTTTTTTTCCTTTTTAAATGAATACAATTTTATGCATTCAATTGCATAAAAAGATACTGAATTGATGATGCATTTATTCTTATACTCTGAAAGTATCTATGCAAATCAAGTCAGGACTCATATTTTATTTTGGAAACGGGCTCTATTTTAATGCTCTGTCTGCATTAGAAATACATTTTTGCCTAGTTTTCAAATGATATGAAGGCAGCGTATGTCAGATTGAAGGAGTGATGGAAACAAGATCAATTAGGAAGACACCATTGCTTCTTTGTTCTAGACACAATATATTTCTCAAAGTCATCCCTCACTACAAAGGCATGTCTAAGTCTTTGTCTTCTTATTCAGAGAGGCAGCATGGCTCAGTGGTCTGAAATAACAGGCTTGAAGATCAAGGTCTTTGGGTTCTGAGTTAAAAACTAAAAGAAGCATAGCAAAAAAAATGTAACTTGGACTTTTTAGATATGTTAAAATGTTTAATATAAGTTTCATTTATTCTTTTGTATTGATTCAACTATATTGATCATATGGGTCATGTACATAAAAGTAAGAGTCAAAGCTGACCTAATGACTTAAAAGAGGCCACATAACCTGAGAAGAGAGCACTTGCAGGCATAAGAGCCTGCTTTTTCTCTGAATTAGAACTCAGAACATTTTGAAAATATTTGGAAAGTATTGGTTTAATAGAAGCAACCATATACAAGTAAATATTAAGGCTCAAAAGTCTATGATAAATGCAATGGAATATTGAAAAATCTTAAACTAGGGTAAACTATTTATTAAATACTAACTTAAAGTGAGATATGAGTTTCTTCCTTGAAAGAAATGTGTATTTTCTTCTGAGCTTTTCCAAAACTGAACAAGTCATCCAAATACCAAATACTTTTTTCAGAACATACATGAACTTTCACATGCTCTGTTGGGCTATGTATGTAGCCATATTCCCTTTTCCATCCTTGATTCATTTGATTTTAACATTATAAATTTTATTAAATTAAAAGGAAATACCCAATGTAAGAATAAAAAGAAATGTTCATAGAAACAAACCTAGAAGGTTTGTGACAAGCCAGAGTCAGTTTACCACTCATTTATAAAGCAAAGCCAAGAGTTTCCACAGATACTTATATTAAAAATATCTTGCAGATAACAGGAATTGTTTACAAAATCAATTAAAAAGTTTTCTTCTAATAATTTGGATGACATCCTTTTGGAGCCAAAATATTAAAATAAACCACAACCACATACTTTTATTTTTTTAATTTTTAATGATCCGTTGTAAGATTTCTGATGCAACTTTAACTATTATGATTTGTGGAGAAGAGTCCATTGACATATTTACCATATGTTGCCACGCAAGCTTAGTGGCACAGTCCCAGCATTTGGGAAGCTCAGCCAGAAAGCCATGAGGTCAAGTCTTTTTGTAATACAAAGTAAGAGCCTATTTTATAAAAGACAAGGAAATGAAGATGGAGAGATTGCTAAGCAGAGAAGAGTGATTGATTTTTCAGAGTCCTCTGAAAGAGGTTCAGAACCCACATTGAACAGCTTACAACCACCTGTATCTCCAGCTCCAGGGGATCTGATGCCCTCTTCTGGCATTAATGGGCACCTACACTCACGTGCACATGTACATAGACACAGACACAGACACACACAGACACACACACACACACACACACAGGTAAATTTAAAAAATTTAAAGCATTTTTAAAAAAAATGAGCAAATGGAGTGTGTATGTCATATAGTCCATAAAATTATTATTTCTATACTACACATTATAAAAGTAATATATTTATTTCGGTTGAATCTTTATTTATAAGAGACATTATTTTCCATTTCGAAACAGACACATTTTGACAATTGAAATAATTTGGGAACTAGAAGCAACAAGAAATACATGTGTCACAGAAGTGTAAACACCATGACTAACACTTCACCTCGTCTTCCTTCAAGAGAAAATATGTTTAATTAAATGAGAGAGAAGTTTTATTTACTTGGTATCCTTACTCGATGAAATAATAAAATTATATGATATTCCTGAGCTTGAATATTTTCTTAAATATGCAAGCCTTCCACTTTTGCTTCACATGAATAAATGTTTTATATTACATAACATACAGAACATAGTAATGACAGTTCAACACAACCTTACTGTAGAGTTAGAAAATTTTGTCAACAGCTCCAGAGAGAGTGGACTGTTTTACCTCTCATCCACCTGTGCCCCTTTTCTAAGCCTAGGGAACAACCTGCGGAAGAGGGGGCATGGTAGAATGTAAGGGCTGCGATTGGGGTGAATGGTGAAACTACAGCAATGTAGTCTGGACACTCATTTGATCAACTTGATTGAACAAACAACCTGTCACCCCCCACTGGATGGTGGGGCTGTAGGTGTTTGGGCACAACAGCCTGCAGATAGGTTTTGCATGAAGGATGCTTGTACTCATGGATTATCACTTATAGCTAAAAATGAAAAAAAAAAAACTGAAAGATGCGGGACATTTATGGCAGAAATGCATGATCTGGATGGGTGGGGGTGGGGGGGGGGAAAGGGAAATAAGCCTAACTGAATGGAAAAAATGTATGAAATGCACAAAGCATCAATAAAAACTAATTTATAATTAGAAAAAAAAAAAGAAAATTTTGTCAACATTTTGTCTGCTCTTTGTGAACAAGCTTTGTGGAACAGACTGCCTGATATTTTCATGACTGACTTTTCCCCAGTAGTCTAAAAGAATTAATTAATTTATTTTAAAGGTACTTTTATTGATGATTTGTATATTCATACATCAATTTTCATTCCAATTTAGGCTCATTTCCTTTTCCTGCCCTCACCCCACCCGTTCATGCCTTCTGCCATACATGTCTTGAAAATTTCTCTCAGTCTTTCCAAAATTTTTCACTGCAAAGGCTTGTTGTTTTGGGCAGAATTTTATTGTATCAGTCAGTTGTTTGACCCAGTCTTTATGTTGTTTTTGTTGTCCCCCCCTTTGTATTGCTCCAACATATGCCTATATAATCATCAATATGTATCAAAATTATGACTTCAAAGAATAAACTGCATGTTGATTCTAAAATATGTTTAAGCATTAATATTTCCCCTTTAATTTTATATTACTCTAAGATATGAATACATACCTTACACCCATATACAATTATTGCAGAGTCTGAAAATAAGTAGTAGGTTAATTCTAGAGCCCGTTAAGAGATTCACATAATAGCACAGCGGCTTTCAGATAAAAAGAAATATAACAATAATGTTTTTCAGCTTGCCTTTCAATTGGGTTTTGGTGTTAGTATCCACAAATGAGGGTAGCCACTTTGGGAATTCACATTTTTCCCTTTTAAATTTATATTATTTAAATATGCATACACCACCTCTCTTCCCATATACCATAATTACAAAGTCTGAAAATAAATGGAGGTTCATTCTAAATCCCATTAAGGTATTCACATTATATGGTACAGTTGCTTTAGAAAAAGAATATATATATATACTATATAATATATATATATATGATAATATGGCAACATTTTTGCCCTTACTACTAGGTATTGGTGCTAGCATCCACAAATGAAGGAAACCAATTTGGTCATTTTGCACTGGCTGGGATGTGTTACTTCACTTAGTTATATGTGTTTTCTAGTTCCATCCATTTACCTACAAAGTTCATGAAACCATCTTTCTTATATTGCTGCATAGAACTCCCATTGTGTAGATTACCAAATTTTCTCTATCCATTCTTTTTGCAGGGCATTTGAGTTGGTCCAGCTCTTCACTAGGGTAAAGAGAGCTGTAATAAACATAGATGTGCATGTATCTTCTGGTAGGAGGAGATCTTCTCCTGGTATATACCCAGAGATGGTATGATGTGGGTCAGAGGTAGAACTCAGTTTTGAGTCTTTAAAGGGTTCTCCCACTGCTATTCCTCCACAGATTGAGTTTACATACCCACCAGCAGTGTGATGCAGTTGGTCTTCCTTACCCCACATCCTCTCCCAGCTTTTTTTTTTTTTTTTTTTTTTTTTTTTTTTTTTTTTTTAGTTTATTTTTATTCTTAAAGTGGTTTTAGATTTGCATTTCCTAATTCATTAATGAGTGTGCACACTTTGTATAAGATGTTTCTCAGCCTCTTTCATTTCCTTACTGGTGAAGTCTCTGTTCAGCTGCTTTTTTTTTTTGTACAATTAATTTTTTTTTAACTTTCTGTATGTGTATGAATGTACTTCTGCATGCAGGTTTGTTGACACGCCGGGCCCGTCAATGGCGCGGAGGTCAGAAGAGGGTGTTGGATTCCCCTGGAACTGGAGTTCTCCTGGAATTGGAGTTTCAGACGGTTCTCGGCCGCCATGTGGGTGCTGGGGATCGAACCCGGGTCCTCTGTAAGAGCGGTTGGAGCTCTTAACCGCTAGGCCATCTCTCCAGCCCCTCTGTTCAGCTCTTTACTCCTTCTTGAGTGGGTCGTTTGTTTTGTTACACCTTTGTTTTTTGAGGAGTTTATATACTTTGGATGTTGATGCTCTGTCAGATGTATCACTGGTGAAGGTTTCCTCCCAGACTGTGGGTTTTCTCTTTACTTCATTGATTGTTTCTTTCACTGTACAGAAGCTTTTGAGTTTAATGAGATCCCACTTGTTAATTGTTGACCTTACTTCCTGGGAACTACTGTTTGATTTAGAAAGTCTTTTGCTACACCTATATCTTATAGGTTGCTGCCAAACATTTCTTGTTTCAGAGGTTCAGGCTTCACATTGAGGTCTTTGATCCATTTGGAGATGATGTTGGTACAGGGTGAGAGGTAGGAGTTTAATTTTATTCTTCTACAAATGGTGATCCAGTTTTATCAGCACCATTTGCTGAAGATGCTATCTTTCTCTATTGAGTCTTTTTGGCCCCTTTGTCAAATATGAAGTCACTGAAATTGTATGTGCTCAAGTTTGGATCTTCAATTTTGTTCCATTTGTCTATGGGCCTATTTTTGTGTCAGTACCAAGTGTTTATTTTTTTTTTTTCTGACTATAGCCCTGTAATATAGTTTGAAGTCTGGAATTTGCGATCTCCCCTGCATTGCACTTTTCACTCAAGTTTGCTTTGGGTACATATGAATTTAGTATTTTTTTTTCCAAGTCTGTGAAGAAACTCTTGGGGATTTTAATTGGGATCGCATTGAATCTGTATATTAATTTGGGTAGAACAGATATTTTTACTATATTAATTTTTCCAATTCATGAGCAAGTGAGGTCTTTCCATCTTCTGATGTATTCTTCAATCTCCTTCTTCAGAGTTTTTAAGATTTTCTCATAGAGATTTTTGGTGTCTTTGGTTAAGTTTGATCCTTGGTATTTTATTGTTTTGTGGCTATTGTGAGTGGGAAGATCTTCTTGTATTCCTTCTCCAGTGGCTTGTTGTTGCTGTAAAGAAAGGCTACTGATTTTTCTAGCTTAATTTTCTTTTTTTATTGATTCTTTGTGTATTTCATACATCATTTTCCAATTCAGTTCAGGCATATACCCCCTTCCCTTCACCCCACCCCACCCCTACCCATTCTGCCATAACTTTTCTGCATCTTTTGGGTTTTTTTTGTTTGTTTGTTTTGTTTTCATTTTTTTTAACAATAAGTGATAGTTTGTGAGTACAAGCATCCTTCATGTAAAACCAATTTGCAAGCAGTTGTGCCCAAACCCACACAGCTCATGGGTCCCACCATCCAGCAGGGGGGGCTTGTATGTTCAATCAAGTTGATCAAATGAGTGTCCAATCTATATTGTTGTAGTTTCACCATTCACCCCAATTGCAGCCCTTTCTATCCTGCCACTTTACTTAAACTCTTAATCATTTCTAGAAGTTTTTTGGTAGAGTTTTTAGCATCCCTAAGTGAACTATCATATCATCTGCAAAGAGGTGTAGTTAGACTTCCTCTTTACCAATTAACACACCTTTAATTTCCCTTTCTTGCCTTATTGCCTTGGCAAGTGTTTCAAGCACTATACTGAAGAGGTGTGGAGATAGGGGCAGCCTTGCCATGTTCCTTCCTTTAAGGGGAAAGCTTCTAACTTTTCTCCATTTAGGATGATGTTGGCTGTGGGTTTGTTGTATATGGCTTTGATTATATTGAGGAATGTTCCCTCCAGTCCAATTCCCTCTGGGACTTTAAGCATGAAGGGATGCTTAAATTTGTCTAAGGCTCTTTCTGTATCAATTAAAATGATCATATGGTTTTTGTCTTTCAGTCCATTTATGTGTTTAGGGGGGATTACTTTACCACATTTCAAGATATGGTACAGGGCTCATAGTCATAAAGACAGCCTGGTACTGGCAGAGAAACAGACCCATTGACCAATGGAACAAAATTGAAGATCCAAACTGGATATCATATAATTTCAGCCACCTTATATTTGACAAAGTGGCCAAAAAGCTCAATGGAAGAAGGCTAGCATCCTCAGCATGAAAAGTTTTGTGGGGATCTCCCAAGACCACCTGAAGCACAGGTAGGAGCTGGATACTTCATCTAGGCAGACTGTTTGATTGGATTTTGTTGTCTTTGGCCCCATTGGCTTGTGTGCCTAACACCCTGTCATATTTTACAGAAAAAAAACGTAATTCATGGATTAACATACTATCCAAACATATGTGTCTATACCAAAGTAACCTACCATAAGTTAGTACTGTTTAAATACCTATATATCTAATTGCTTGTGCTTCATTAGTAGGATTGAAAGGTTATTCCTGAACAAACTGTCAGCCTATGAAAGGAAACAGCCAGAATTGACCAGAGTCCAAAACAACAGCTCCAGAGAAAGTAGACTGTTTTGCTTCTCGTCCACCTGGGCCCCTTTTCTAAGCCTAGGGAACATTGTGCAGAAAGAGGGAGCGTGGTATAATGTAAGGGCTGCGATGGGGGTGAATGGTGAAATTACAGCATTATAGTCTAGACACTTGTTTGATCAACTTGATTGAACATACAAGCCCCCCCAGCTGGATGGTGGGACCCTTGGGCAGTGTGGTTTGGGCACAACTACTTGCAAATTGGTTTTACATGAAGGACGGTTGTACTCATAAATTATTAATTATTTTTAAAAAAAGAAAAAAATAAAGAAGTAATAAAAAATAAAGATCAAATCAAAGAATTAAGAACAGTGAATGAAAAACTCAAGAAGAACCTAGAGAGAGAGAATGACAAACTCTGGAAGGAAGTGGAAACACAGAAAATATCCCATGTTGAAAAAGACAAGGAAACTAACCAGCAAAGCAAGGAGCTACAGGAAGAGATTGAGAAGCTCCAAAAGGAAGTGGAAATACTAAAGAATTCAGAAGACAAAATGTAAAAGGAAATCAAACACTTACCAATCAAGAGGAAAGGAATGGAAAAAGCCTCAGAAGCAGAATGGAGGAAGCAAAACAAAGAATATCAGACCTGGACGATAACACAGAACAACTAAAAACCTCAAGTAAAGATTATGAAAAATTTAAAAATACACAAAAGTGGAACAACCAGGAAATGTGGGACACTATGAAAAGATCAAACCTCTGCATCATAGGCATAGAGGAAGGAGAAGAATCCCAAGAGAATGGTACTGATCAGATCTTCAACAGAATAATAGATGAAAATTTCCCCCAACTAAAAACAGACAAACCAATACAAGTACAAGAAGCACATAGAACTCCAAACAGAAAAGATCAGAAAAGAAACTCTCCATGCCACATCATAGTTAAAATGCAAGACGCCCAAAACAAAGACAAAATTCTGAAAGCCACAAGAGAAAAACAACAAATGAACTATAGGAGGAAACCTATCAGAATTACGATTGACTTCTCAGTGAAAACTATGAAAGCAAGAAGAATGTGGAGCAAAGCATTCCCAGTGTTAAAGGACTATAGATGACAACCCAGGTTACCAAACCCAGCAAAAATGTCGATTATAGAAAATATATATATTTTCTCTGAAGGACAGAGAAAAATCTTTCATGAAATAAAGAAGATGAAAGAATACATGTCTGGAAAACCAAACCCTTCAGAGAATACTTGAAGCAATTCAAAGGACAGAAGAAAGGAGCAGCCATCCACAGGTACCTAGAAAGAGAAACCAATAAAAGCATAACAGCAGAAGTAGAACCTAAACCAAAACTGCAAATGGATAATAAGGTGAAAGGAAACAACACAAACCTGTCAGTCATAACCTTAAATATTAATGGACTAAATTCCCCAATAAAAAGACATAGACTGGGAGATTGGATTGGGAAACAGAACCCATCAATATGCTGTCTATAAGAAAAGCATCTTACCTTCAAGGACAGGCACCACCTTAAGGTGAAAGGATTGAAAAAAATATTCCAAGCAAATGGTACCAAAAAGAAAGCAGGTGTTGCGATTTTAATATCAGACAAAATAGACTTCAAAGTAAAATAAATCAGAAGAGACAAATAAGGCCATTACATTCTTATCAAAGGAACAATTCACCAAGAAGATTTCACAATTATGAATATATATGCACCAAACTCTGGTGTACCAAATTTTATAAAGACAATTTTCCAGGACCACAAGGCACAGATTAACCCGAGTACACTCATAGTAGGGGATGTCAATACCCCACTGAGTCCTTTGGACACGTCAACAGGACAAAGAATAAATAGAGAGACACCTGAACTGAATGATATGATACAACAAATGGACCTCACAGACGTCTACCGAATATTCCACCCTAATACCTGAGAATACAGTTTCTACTCAGCACCCCGTGGAACATTCTCCAAAATAGACCACATACTGGGACACAGAAGAAACCTCCACAAATAAAAAAGGATTGAAATAATTTCATGCATTCTATCAGACCACAGTGCAATAAAGCTCAACTTCAACACCAGGGTAGGCCTTACTATCCACAAGAACACATGGAGACTAAACAACACACTCTTGAATAATGAGAGGGTCAAGGAAGAGATAAAGAAAGAAATAAGAGCATTCCTGGAACTGAATGACAATGATAATACAACACAACAAAACCTATGGGATACTTTAAAAGCAGTCCTAAAAAGGAAGTTTATAGCCCTGGCTAGCTACATTACAAAAACAGAAAGAGCACAAGTGAATGGTCTAAGACTGCAGCTGAAAGCACTTGAGAGGCAACAACTGATGAACCCTAAATGCAACAGACGGGTAGAAATAACAACAATCAGAGCAGAAATAAATGTAATACAAAGAAAACAATACAAAAAATCAATGAATCCAGAAGTTGGTTCTTTGAAAGAGTAAACAAGATAGACAGACCTCTAGCCAAGTTAACCAAAAGAAAGAAGGAACAACTCCAAATCAATACAATCTGTGATGAAAAGGGAAATATCACAAAAGACAAGGAAAAGATCCAGAAAATCATACTGGAATACTTTAAAAACCTATACTCTACCAAGTTTGAAAACCTATACGAAATGGATGAATATCTGAAATCCTGTGAATCACCAAAGCTCAACCAAGAATAGATCGACAGCTTAAACAAATCTATAATATATGAAGAAATTGAAGATGTAATAAGAAACCTCCCAACAAAAAAAGCCCAGGCTCAGACAGTTTCACAGCAGAATTCTATAAAACATTTCAAAAAGACTTACGACCATTAATACTCAAATTGTTTAGAAGGATACGAACAGAGGGAATTATCCCAAATTCCTTCTATGAAGCCAGCATCATTCTATTACCAAAACCAGGCAAAGATACAACTAAAAAGGAGAACTATAGACCCATCTCACCCATGAACACAGATGCCAAAATTCTAAACAGGATACTGGCAAATCACATACAGACCCATATCAAGAAGATCATCCATCTTGACCAAGTTGGATTCATACCAGAGATGCAGGGATGGTTCAACATATGAAAATCAATAAATGTTATACAGCATATAAATGGACTAAAAGACCAAAACCACACCATCATCTCAATTGATGCGGAAAACGCCTTTGACAAAATCCATCATCCCTTCATGCTTAAAGTCCTAGAAGGAATTGGATTGGAGGGATCATTCCTCAATGTAATCAAAGCCATATACAGGAAACCTATAGCCAATATCACCCTAAATGGGGAAAAGGGACAGCCGCTTATTTCTTTTTTTTTTTTTTTTTTTTTTTTCTTTGTATTTTTGAGACACGGGGGATCTCCCTTACGTCCAGATGGCTTTGGAGGGCTCGCTTTGTAGATGAGGGTGATTGGCCCTTTGAAAACCCTACCGCAACCCACCTGCCTCTGTCTCCCCAGTTGGGCTGAGATTACGGCGTGCACACCCACACCGTAGGAACGTCTATCCCTTAATGTAGGAAAAACTGGGGCACGGCGCCCCTGTTAACCATCCTCTTCAGATTAGTGGGGATTTAAACTTCATACAGCACTATGGAAAGCAGTGTGAGAAACCTTGAAGACTGCGAATTATTGCTCACTTGACCCAGCCATACCACTCCTGGCATGTACCACAAGATCATCTTACCTGAGAGATACATGCAACAGCCATGTTTATTGCAGCTCTTTCACAATAGCAAAGGAAGTGGACCAACCAACCAAGTGCCCTCTAACATGAATTAGTGGCTACAGGAAATTTGTGGTAATCGCTCCAACATGGAGTTCTATGCAGGGTAACGTAAGATGACATCATGAGACTTTGCAGGTAACATGACTGGAGCTAGATCATATCCATGCTTGAGTGAAGTATCTCAAGTCCCAGAAAAAACAAGATGCAAATGGTATCTCCTCATTGTAGAATGCTAGCACAATCTATCTAATTGTAATGGCAAATGAGTAACTAAATATTCTGAAAACAATCCGTTTAGCTCTTTATATTGTAGTAATCCCTAAAAAAAAAAAAATATAAATATTATATATATCCTTATATATATATATATATGATATTAAATTGGGCTGGCGCTTATGGCTCCGTGTTAAGAGCACCGGACTGCTTTCTTACCAGAGGACCGAGATTCCATTCCCAGCACCACATGTCTTTAAGAACGTCTTTAACTTCAGTCTCAGGGGAATCCAATTGCCCTCTTCTGAACCTCCGCGGCATTGCAGGGGACACGGCGCACCCAACCACATGCAGGGGGGACCGTATCACTATTAATATATATATATTAAAAACACAACTCCATAAAAACTTCTATATTAGGGGGAAATTTGGAAATTTTATATATCTGTTGAGATCAAATTATTCCCATTCACTTACCAAATCCATTCTGAAATTATTTCCTCAAGAAGAAATGCATCTTAAATATCAATTTTCTGTATATTAAACCTCTAAGAAAATAAATTTTCATTATATTCATCTGAAAAAAAAATAAAAGTTTTGTAACTGAAAATGCTTTCATAGTTAAAAACGTTGCTCATGGGGCTGGAGAGATGACTCAGCAATTAGGAGGACTGTCTGTTCTTGCTGAGGACACTGATTCCATTCCCCGCACCCACAACTTTCCATAATTCCAGGTCCAGAGAACCTGATGACCTTTTTTGACTTTCATGGGTACATGGGTATTGCCTTACACACATGCAAGCAATACACTCATACACATGGAAGAAAAATAATAGATAATTTTTAATTGCTCAGGAATGTATCTCCATACCAAAAATAACCTAAAATTCCTAAAATAGCCAAGTCTGAAATAAACTTTTGTTAATGAAATAATTTTATGTTATTCATGCCTATATTACTTCCATGTGACCAAAAAGTCATTAATGATAAAAGTATGTTTTAAAGTTGTACAGTTATGGATTTTCTCCTCAGATTGGGAAAGAAACTTATCACCTTCTAATCCAATGATTTTTCAAATGCAGTGATTTCCTAGCAGCCTTGCTTTGCTGTCTTAGAATTCAAAGTCATTCTCATTTCAGAAATGAAAATGCCTGAAATGATTATACCAAGATTACATAGCTAATAGTGGAAGTGGGCTAGAGTTTGATGTGAGTGTGTGTGTGTGTGTGTGTGTTTGTATTCATGTGCCATAAGATAAACTCTAGTCTTATAACTTATGTGATTTTTCTTTTTTAATATTTTATGATTTAAAAATATTTTTGTTTCATCAATATATGCTTCATATAATATTCCTTAGTCAAATTTGGACCCCTTCCCCTATCCACGCCCCCTCATAACTTCCCCCTCCACCAGATCAGATTTCAAACATTTTGTCATATATTTTAAATCCTATCTGGTCACACACTAGAGCCCAGATGTCCTTCCATGCAAGTTCATCCACTGGATCTAATCAACCTGTCTAGAGATATTAAGGAAGATTACTTTCCCTCACTGAGCAGTAATCAGTTGCCAATAGTTCCTAGGCTAGGGATGGGCCTGCTGCCCATTTCCCCTGTTCTATGTTGAGTTTTTCTCTAGTTGAGTCACCATTGTTCCAAATTCATAAGAGCAAGTTTCCAGTAACCTGAATGCCTCTTTTTCCTTATGATCACACACCAACGCTAGATTTTACAATCTTTCCACCCCCTCTTCCACAAAGGTCCTTGACCTGAGGGTAAGGTTTAAATTCATCTTATCCAGGGACATGCACTCTACAGTCCCTTGTTCTCTAAAAGTTACCACTTGCAGCCTTCTGTGCACATTGCACTCTATTATATGAGGAAGTTTTGCAGGTGAGAATTGAGGAATACATTAGTATCTCCCTACCACCTGTTCCACTACTAACCATGAGACTTTGGTGTAGACGTTCCACTGTAGATCTGTTACTTAGGGCTGTGCATCTCTCAGACATATATTCTCTGTGTGAAACTCTGTAATAACCTCCATCTGTGGCAAAAGAAGCAGCTTCTTTTTGTATGGTATCCTTGTCTGTAAATAAAGATCCATATTTCATTTGTCTAGAGATATGACAGAGACAGGATTTACTCTATTACTTCTCCAGTGTTTGTCTATATTCACCTTGTCTTTTGAAACAGGGCCTCTCAGTGACTCAAAGTTTAAGAGGTGCTTTAGACCCCCAGTCATCTACATGTCTCTTCCTCCCGAGTGCTGGGATTATAAACATATGCCACATGTCCCACTTTTTGATCTGGATTCTGGGGATCAAGCTAAAGTCTTACATAGTTGCATACATAGCATGTTAATGGCTATCTCCCAAGCCCCCATTTGTTTCTTTTTTTAATTTTATTTGTTCATTTTTAAGGGATTCTACAATATAAGAGCAAAGATGTTTTCAGATCATATTAACCTTGCTCAGTTTGCCATACAATTAGATAATTGGAGCTAGCATCCACAGATGAGGGATGACATTTGTCATTTGTTTTTCTGGGACTGTGGTACTTCACTCAACATGATGTCCTCTAGCTCCAGTCATTTACCTGCAAAGTTCATGATGTCATCTTTCTTTACCCCTGCATAGAACTCCATTGTGTGGATGTACCACATTTTCTGTATCCACTCATCAGTTGAAGGGCGCTTGGGTTGGTTCCAGCTCCTTGCTATTGTGAAGGGAGCTGCAATAAACATGGCTGTGCATGTATCTCCAGGCTAAGATGAGTCTTGTGGTTACATACCCAGGAGTTGTATGGCTGGGTCAGATGACAAGCTCATTCTGAGTCTTCCAAGGGTTCTCCACACTGCTTTCCATAGTGGCTGTGCGAGATTACATTCACACCAGCAGTGGATGAGTGTTCCCTTTTCCCAACCTCTCCAGCACTTGGTATCATTTGTTTTCTTGATCCTAGCCAGTGTTATTGTAGTGAGATGATATCTCATTTTTGCTTTTTGGTCTTTTTGAGATAGGGTCTCCCTGTACCCCTAGCTGTCCTGGAACTCACTCTGTAGACCAGGCTGGCGTTGAGCTCACAAAGATCCACCTGTCTCTGCCTCCCAAGTGCTAGAATTAAAGGCTTGCACCACCACACCTGGCATGAGATGACATTTTAAAGTGGTTTTGATTTGCATTTCCTTAATGATTAGTGATGTTGAACACTACTTAAGGGGTTTCTCAGCCATTTCTAATTCCTAGATTGTCAAGTCTCTGTTCAGCTCTCTGCTCCATCTTTTGAGTGAGTCATTTGTTTTCTTTCTTCTTTGTTTTTTGAGTAGTTTAGATAAGCTGGAAATTGATGCTTTGTCAGATGTATCTTAGGTGAAGGTTTCATCACATCCTGTGGGTTTTCTCTTCACTTCCTTGATTTTTTTTTTATGTACAGAAGTTTTTGAGTTTAATGAGGTCCCATTTGTCAATTGTTAACCTTAATTCTTGTGCAGCTGCTGTCTGATTTAGGAAGTCTTTTCCTATGCCTATGTCTTGAAGCCTGCTGCCAACTTTTTCTTCTATCACCTTCAGAGTTTGGGGTTTCACGTTGAAGTCTTTGATTCATCTGGAGTTGACTTTTGCACAGGGCAAGAGGTAGGGTTTTAATTCATTCTTCTACAAGTAGTGATCCAGTTTTGCCAACACCACTTGCTGAAGATGCTGTCTTTCCTCCATTGTGTCTTCTTGGCCCCCTTGTCAAGTGTGAGGTGGCTGAAATTGTATGTGCTCAAGTTTGGATCTTCAGTTTTGTTCCATTGGTCAACAGGTCTGTTTTTGTGCCAATATCAAGCTGATTTTATGAACATAGCCCTGTAGTATAGTTTAAAGTCTGGTATAAAGATCCCCCCCCCCAGTATTTCTCTTTTCACTCAGGGTTGTTTTGGCTATTCGGGGTCTTTTGTTTTGCCAAATGAAATTAAGGAATTTTTTCCCCAAGCCTGTGAAGAAACTCATGGAGATTTTAATTGGCATTGCATTAAACCTGTACAAGAGTTTGGAAAGAATGGACATTTTTTACTATATTAATTTTCCCAATCCATGAGCATGGGGGATTTTTCCATCTTCTGATGTCTTCTTCAATTTCCTTCTTCAGGGGTTTAAAATTTTTTGTAGAGATCTTTGGTGTCTTTGGTTAGGTTTGTTCCTAGGTATTTTATTGTTTTTGAGGCTATTGTGAGTGGGAAGGTCTCCTTGTATTCCTTCTTCAGTTGCTTATTGTTTGAGTAAAGAAAGGCTACTGATTTTTCTAGGTTAATTTTGTATCCTGCCACTTTACTGAAACTCTTAATCGTTTCTAGGAGTTTTCTGTTGGAGTTTTAGCGTCCCTTAAGTAAACAATCATATCATCAGCAAATAGGGATAGCTTGACTTCCTCTTTTCCAATTAGTACTCCTTTAATTTCCTTTTCTTGCCTTATTGCTCTAGCAAGTGTTTCAAGCACTATATTGAAGAGGAATGGTGACAGGAGGGCAGTCTTGCCAAGTTCCTACCTTTAAAGGGAATCCTTCTCTCTTTTCCCAGTTTAGGATGATATTGGCTGTGGGTTTCCTGTATATGGCTTTGATTACATTGAGGAATGATCCTCCAATCCAATTCCCTCTATCCCTATGATGCAGAGGTTTCATCTTTTCAGTATTTTTAAATTTTTCATAATCTTTACTTGAGAGTTTTAGTTGTTCTGTGTTATCTTCTAAGTCTGATATTCTTTTTTCTGCTTCCTCCATTCTACTTCTGAGACTTTTTCCCTTCCTTTCCTCTTGATTGGATGAGTGTTTAATTACCTATTTCATTTCATCTTGTAATTTCTTTAGTATTTCCACTTCCTTTTGGAACTTCTCAATCTCTTCTGTAGCCCCTTGCTTTGCTGGTTGGTTTCCTTTTTCAGTGTTTCCTCTTCCTCTAGGTCTTTCTTGAGTTTTACATTCTCTCTCCTTAGTTCTCTGACTTGTTCTTTATGTTCTTTGATTTCTCTGAATATTTCTTCAATTGTTCCTCTAAGATCTGTGTTCTGGGCCATCCCCAGGGGGATCCCACTGTAGGAATCTCCCACAGGATTGGTAGAGCTTGGTGTGGAATTATCCTGCACCTTTACCATGTTATCCCTTCATTGTGTTCCTTGCATGTGAGTTTCTCTTTTCCTGTATTCCAATGTGAATTCCAAATGCCTCTTCACTGTTTTGAAGGCTTGCTTTGCTTGGCTCCTTCAGATGCTTTCATTGTTTGTTTGTTTATTTGTTTGTTTGATCTGTTTTTCTCCTTGTTTATGGAGTGTTGACCTGTCTAAGTTTTAGGCTTTCTATTGGAAGTCTAACTCACTCTTCTCTTTCTGTTCTGAAGGTTCTCCAAAGAATCCACTTGGACATTCCCTAGGCAAATCCAGTTGGTGTGGGGGGGGGATGTATGCGCCCCAGTACTCTGCACTTCAGGTGGTCCTGGGAAATCCCTGATCTAAGCTCTGTGCACTCTCCCTTTATTTAAGAGTACTCTCAAGATCCTATTAGATGAAATTAACCAAACACAAATGGAATCTATGTTTTACTTCATTGTTCTTTTCAGTATTTGTCAATGAGTGTCTGTTCTGGTGCATCTGTCACTCATAGATTTACTCATATAAATAGTCTTAAACACAAGCTCATGCAATTTCTTTCATGGACCATGGCTTACTTATTGGAGCTCTGAATTTAAATCCATCACCCCTGTTTTCACTCCTCTTGTTGTAAGCTCCTTGCCAATCCATCCAATTTAATCTTTCTAGAATAAAAACTTGACATATTTCTCCTAAAATCAAAAATTTTCAAAAGTGTTTAATATATGACATAAAATCATTTTTCATCAGGCCATTATCTTCCTATTAAAGAAAACTATATTCATGTGCTTGCCCAGATTTTTTAAAATAAACTTTCATTTTGGAATTATACTGTGTGCATTAAACTTGCAGTGTTCATGTAAGGTCTCATAGAATCACCCCACCACATAGACCCAGTCAGTGTCTTCTAAAGATGAAAATCTTACATTATCTGCTCTTTAATTTAGATATGGCTGAGTCCTGAAGTTTCAGGTGCCGAAAGTTTGGACCTACTTGTGGAGATGATGTGGCAGTAAAGCTTCGAAGAGGTAGGGCCCAGTGAAAAATAATTAGGTCATGACAATTCAGTTTTCATGAAATTGTGCAGACTATTTGGGAAACGCAATAGTTCCCATGAGTGTGTAATTATTACACAAATAATGAACCAACCCTTTTCCACGTTGTGACCCTGTTACTTCTCATCAAGAAGGACACCAGAACCATGCTGTTTGGACCTTCCAGTTACCAGATTTATGAATCTAAATAAACCTATTCTCATTTTAATACTTCTCACCCTCTGGTATTTGCTGATAGTAAAAGAAAATTGGCTTTTATACCATACTCGAGTTCATAGAATCAGGAAGCCAATACTGTTACTTTCTCTAAACTTTAGTTTTTGTTGTTGTCTGTAGGTGTATGGATTGATCTGAGAGGCTCACTCATTCTAGGCAAACACTATTTTTTTACCTAATGTTATTTTTCTCTTCCAAGATTCTGTTCCTAGTCCTGCATTATTTTCTTCTCTTTGTGTCTCCTTAGACTCTTCTTCCATGTAAAGAACCCTGAACATGATGTGACCCCTTCGATTAGTCCTTAAGTATTATGTAGACTATCTCTCAGTTCTCATTTATCTGATGGACTCTTTGTCATCAGTCCAGGGTTGTGGATCTGGGACAGAATATTTCAAAGTGTAAATGTCTTGCTTATTGCCTTATATCTGAGGGTAGCTGAGGGACAGTGTCTCTTCCATCACATCACATGTGAGTGCAACCAATCCCTCAGGACTTATGATGTTAACCTTGCAGATATGATTACAGTAAGGTTTGCCAAACTTCCCCCTCCTTAATTCTCTGGAATCAAGCCTGTGATTGGAGAAGGTGCTCATTAAACTCTACTTGGGATTAGAGAAAGTGATCATTAAACTCTACTTCCTAGAAGGAGAAATATCTACATACACCATTTAGAATTCTTTAATTTGTATTAACATGCTCCAGGTTTTAGTGCTGCATTACTTTGTTACCTAAATTGTTCTCATTTTAGCAATTCAGAAACATTTTATGACACAAGTTTCTGTTTGTTTTGTCTCTCCATGACTTTTCAGCATCATAATATGTTCTAAGCTTAATGTATGCATTTTCTGACCAATCCTTAGGACCTTTCTTTACTCAGTGAATACTGGCCTGTTTTATGGGGAAATGGAATTTAGTCCTTGAACTCTTCACTTCAACTGTGTAGCATTCCATTTCAGTGTTTGTTTGTACCACTTAATTTTGTATTTATTTATTTTTCTTTTATGTGTCTGAGTGTTTTGCTTGCAGGTAAGTGCACCAACACCTGCATAGTACAATGCCTGTAGAGATCTATAGAGGGCGCTGGAGTTTCCTGGAACTGGAGCTATGGAGGTTGGTAGCCACTATGTGGGTGCTGAGAATGGAATCTATGTCCTTTGTAAAAGCAGCCACTGCTCTTAGTGGCACAGCCATCACTCCAGCCTCCTGTTTGTGCAAATTACATGCTGCCCTTAGCTTACTACATGCTTCCAAAATTGCCATTAAAATTTCACGGGTGATTTTTCAAGTCTAGCAGAATATACTTCTAGAATTTCCAAGCTTTATGGGAAGTTTATGCTAAAAATGATAAAGACAAGGTGCCCAACCTTGTAAATTTAGAGATCACAATGATTAGCAAGTAACATGATCAGATATTCACCCAGGAGATTTTGCTGTAAGTTTACTTGACACTACATACATGAGCCTAGAACAAACATGGAGAATTCAAGCTGGTGCCGACAATGTTGTTTTCTAATTTACTTTTTTTTTCTGTAATTGTGTATATGTGTGTTTGTGTAATTTTGTATCATGTATGATGTATGTGCTAATGCCAGCAGAGGCCAGAAGAGAGCTTCAGATCCAGAGTTACAGCTAACTGTGAGTTTTCTGACTTGGGTACTAGGAACTGAACTGGAGTCCTCTGGTGAACAGCAAGTGCTCTTAACTGCAAGGCTATTTCTCCAACCCAATAATATATTTTTAATCACCTAAAACCCCCAAATTTGGGTATGGGTAGACAGCTAAGTGTTTAAAGCACTTACCATGAAACCAAGAGTATAGGCATTCAGAACCCCAGAACCCACAAAAAAGTTTGGTGAGCATAGTGGCCCAGTTATTGTTCCAGCATTTGAAGGGAAAAATAGCAGATCACCAAAGCAAGCCAGCTAGGGAGACTAGTCACACTGGTGAGCCAGTCAGCTAGGGAGACTAGTCACACCTGTGAGCCAGTCAGCTAGGGAGACTAGTCACACCTGTGAGCCAGTCAGCTAGGGAGACTAGTCACACTGGTGAGCCAGTCAGCTAGGGAGACTAGTCACATTGGTGAGCTAGTCAGCTAGGGAGACTAGTCACACCTGTGAGCCAGTCAGCTAGGGAGACTAGTCACACTGGTGAGCTCTGATTGTCATCACACCCTCCCTTAATAAATAAAGTAGAACAGTGATGGAGGATGATTCCTAGTTCAAACTCTCTCTCTCTTCTACATGATGTATACACATGCATATATGCACACATGCATGCATACATATTTAACCCTCACGCATGTCAACACCCATAGTCACATACACAATGCATACGATGTGATTTTTCTTCTCACTGTGTCTTCTAAGCATCTCTTTACTTTGTATCTCATTTGCACACTGCCCTAAAAGTGGAGTCTCTATCCAATGTCCATCTTCCTTCATCACCTCATGTGTCCTCTTTTTTCCCTCCTTCCCATCTGGCCCCCTCTCCTCTCCTTCTTCTGTCACCTTTCTATGCCTCCCTTTGTATTAATCCTCCTGCATTGCTCTCTCAGTCATTCCAAATCTAGCTCTGCCATGGGTTGCTGAGGGGAAAGCACACATCCAACTGCAGCATGCTCTGTCCTTATTTTGGCTTCCCATTCCATTCAGCTCAGTCTGCACAACCACCACAGCCTCTGAGAATGCTAATTTCAAGTCCTTTTCTTATAAGCAAAATGTGCTTGAGGAAGGGTGTTGCAGCCCATTCCAAGAAAATTATTTGGAAGAGAGGCATTTTAGGGGCGGCGAGAGTTGACATTTCTTCGATGAAGTTGCTGCTGTTTTCTGTGAAGTGTCAGTGCCTTGGTGTTGTGTTTTTCTGTCCAAATTGTGCTCAGTGGTAACTGCAGCCTCTTTACAAGGGGGGTCGTGACGCCCCAGAAGGCCTCCATCTGTCTGCCTGGGGGCTGGTGGTCGTCTGGCTAGCACAGTTCACTGTGGTTAGAGCTTGTTAGATGTGTTGATATTGATTTCAGGCCTTTACATTCAATTATTTTTTCAAGCTTGTTTTTCCATACATTCAGGGTATCTGTGGTATAATAAAAGCAAAAACAAATGCCCTGTGCTTTAGAACACATGTAAACTATCAAATTATCCCTGGCACATTAACATGGAACAGGGAACAAGCTTAAGTGAGGATTAAGTGAAGCATTTCAATGGTGCAAAATACTAAGTAGACCTATGACCACTGTCTCCAAACACAAATAAAAAACTACATAAACAGACAAAGAAGAGCTGAGAAATTCTTTAAAGTAGTCAAAGTTAAAGATTTTTTGTTTTGTTTTATTTTCTTTTGCCAGAAAGTAAGAATGCATAGTTTTAGCCAAATCTGATTCAAAAGAGGACTACAAAGAGCAATACTGAGGGAATTTCAATTCCTAAAAGTTCCAGCTGACTATTTAGTTGATTTTTTTTTCTATTCTTAAGAAATGATGCAGGGGCTGGAGAGATGGTTCAGAGGTTAAGAGCACTGGCTGCTGTTGCAAAGAACCCAGGTTCAAATCCCAGCACCCACAAGGCAGCTAACAAGTGTCTATAACTCCAGTTCCAGGTGATCCAATGTCCCCTTCTGACCTCTGTGGGCACTGCACATCATGGGTGCACTCTCATACATGTAGGCAATACACTCATACACATAAAAAAATAAAAATAAATACATTAAAAAGAAATGGTACAGAGTTTCAGATGTAAAGAGGTAGAATAAATGCCAGTGTCCCATCCCACCACCACACTTACGACTACAACAGCCACCACTTCCATAGCCACAACCTCCATCGACACCTCCACAGCCACCTCCACCACAGCCACAGACACCAACACCATCAGAGCTACTCCCACCATCACCACCACAGTCACCCTCACCAAAACGACAGGCAAAAAAACAGCTATTGAAATGTTTTAGTATCTGGGGCTCAGCTTTTCTTTTTCTTTTTCTTTTATTTTTTAAGTACCAACGGGAGAGCTGTCTGCCTTCCTGAGATTACAGATAGATAAAATCAGAGTTGGAGAAAAACAGAAACTTTCCTATATCCTGCTGAGAAAACTAGCACCAGAGAGGCTATTTTACATTATCATAAAACATTAAATTCCCTGCCCATGCCTCCCTGTACACCCTCACCTGTGAATTTGCAGCACCTCTTAGACTAGCTGGTGTGTAGTAACAGGGTCCCCCAAATACATTTCCTGATCCACTTAGGCATCTCGATAGAGAAAACACAATGGTTTACTTTACAGCACAGATAATCTCCATCCCAGGCCTCCACCCCACTCATCTCTTTGGCTACAGGCTGTTCCCTTTACACATTGGGATTTCCTAAGAAGAAGGCAAGTTTTTAACACTCATTTATCATTTTCTAAAGTCCATTTATATATGATGTACCATGTCATGATTTTTATTTTTCTACGTAAGTTTGTGGCTGTGGTAGTATCCCCTCTTTGCTGTTTTGAACTGCATTTCTATCCAGCCTTCAAGTGTCCATTTGTCTCTCTATCTGTGTGTACCACTGAGGTTGTGTGTGTGTGTGTGTGTGTGTGTGAGAATCTGCATGTGTACATGTCTGTGTTTGTTTACTCTATGTTCTTCTGAGCCTCTCTCTCTCTCTCTCTCTCTGTGTGTGTGTGTGTGTGTGTGTGTGTGTGTGTGTGTGTGTGTAGCATCTGGAATGAAAGGAGAAATGCTAGAAGATTTAAACCAGATGGCGACATCATGGTCTTTCAGTGTGATCATATGCTGGACTGAAATGCTACCAAGTTTTCCAAACAGATACTGTTCTCCAATCAAATACATAAATGGCTCAGCAAAGTGCTATTTTCTCAGTCAAGGGAAGGGGTAGTATTTCCCAGTGGGGTAAATCATAATGGATCTGATGACAGTATAGCACTGTGGTTTTTTCAGAGAAAATGCCTTGGAAAAATTAACACTTTTCAGCAATACAAAGGCTAACAGCTTCCATCTTTGGTCCCCAGAAGAGTTTAGGAGCACTGCATGTTCTCAGGCTGAGGGGGCATCGCCAAGCAACAATTCCTCTAATGCACCAACAGTGCCTGCCTGGGGCTCTGGGACTGCAGGGCTAATTGTATTGTGTCAGATGGTAGGTGTGTCAGTGGTAAAATTTTAAGAGGCACATCAGTGCAGCTTTATACCACATAATAGGTTCTGATTAGGCAGCGGAGCCGAGCGGTGTGACAGTGATGTGCTTAGTGCTGGCTCTTAGCTGCCAGCAGCAGGGCCAACTTAAGATGCAGAAAAACAGCTCAGTGCTTGAAAGAATTGCTCCAGAAGAGTGGGGTGCAAACAGCAGTGAAACACACCTGAGGGTCACCTCTGACTTGAACCTGAGATCTCTTTTATTAGCCCTGCAGCAGGGGACCACACACCTGCATGCCATCCAGTGAGGACATGAGTCCAGCAGCCTGCTTCCAGACAGGATGACATCTAAATTGCCTGAAGTGGTTGCCACACAGAGTACATGGCTGTTACTGCTTTTCTTCATAGACAGCATTCCCAGACCTACTATATCACAGTAGACCATGACTGAACTTATCCATATGTCCCTGATCATATGACACCTGATTAGCCCTGTACCCTTATTGTAAACTGTTAGGCTTCTGTTTTACTTTTCTGATTCACTCCATTCTTGTGAGTGTGTGTGTGTGTGTGTGTGTGTGTGTGTGTGTGTGTGCTGCCATGTACAGCTTTTCACATGGACTTTGGGATCCTGACTCCTTGGGTTCTTAGGTTGTCACAGCAACCAGTTTACTGACTACACATCTTCTCAGCTCTTACCCCCTTCTCTCTACTTCCAGAGTTAGCCCTTAAATAAGGCACTGGAAATCAATTAAACCAGGGTCCACAAATGAAGAACTCCTTACACAACAGCTAACCAATCTGCCCTGAACTCTGAACTTCGGATCCCTGACAAAGGCCCAGGTCTATCTACTTGAACTCTGACTATGTATCTCTCCTTGTAACCTAACGGCTGCAAAGGTGACTAGGCTGGGTCTTCACCCTTATTTGTATGTCTAAATCATGGTTATCTTTCTTTGTGTTTTGTCCCCTTGCTCTCTACGTCCCACACTTGGGATAGTCTCTATTAATGTCAGTGAAAAATTGTAAAAAAAAAAAAAAAAAATAGAAATAAATTTAAAAAATTAAAAAAGAAAAAAAAGAAAAATTGCAACTTGTATTACTCAAAAGGTCTCTCTTAAAATTGTCTTTTCTTTTATTTAAATATTTATTTATTATTTTTAATATGCATGAGTGTACTGTCTGCATGTCGGTTTGTGCACCCGTGTTGTGCAATGCTGTGGAGGTCAGAAGAGGGCGTCGGATTCCCCGCAACTGGAGTTAAAGACGGTTCTTAGCCGCCATGTCCGTGTGGGTGCTGGGAATCAAATCCGGGTCCCCTGCAAGAACAGTTGGCACTCTTAACCTCTGAGCCATCTCTCCAGCCCCTAAAATTGTCTTTTCTATCACCCATTTTACTTGAATCATAGGATGTGTCTTTTATGGACTCTCAGTTGGCCAGGGACTAAGAATAAGTCCTGGCCACAGCTAAGGCCAACTCGGAAATTAGGGATGCTTATGGTTCCAGAAGGATAAGAGTCCATCGTGGTGGGCAGGCGTGCCAGGAGACACCAGAGCAGAGAGCTGAGAGCTCACACCTCCAAGCATAGCAGGAAGCAGAAAGACCAAATGGAACCTGCCCCAGTGATGTGCTTCCTCCAGCACAGCCACACCCCCCTAAAGGTCCCAGTGATGTGCTTCCTCCTGCACAGCCACAACCCCAAGAGCCCCAGTGATGTGCTTCCTCCAGCACAGCCACACCCCCAAAGGTCCCAGTGATGTGCTTCCTCCAGCACAGCCACACCCCCAAAGGCCCCAGTGATGTGCTTCCTCCTGCACAGCCACACCCCTAAAGGTACCAGGACCTGCCCGAGCAGCACCACCAACTGGGGACCAAGTGTCTAAATACTTGTAGCCTATGGGGAACATTCTCACTCAAATCACAATACAGAAAAGATTTTGTGGCTATAGTTGAGAGAATTTTATGTCTTAACAAATAAAATGCCTGACGCATGGTTAGCAAACAAGAAATGGTGTTAATGCCTGGGATGGTCCCTGTTGTCACCTTTCCAGGATCTAGAAACATGGAGAGATGGTCCTGTTAGCATGTCCGCAGCGACTGTACAGATGGCTTTAATTGAGGTGGGATGATCTGTCCACTCTGGGTGGCATTGCTTTCTTTTATGGCATCCCCTGCTATATGAAATGGAGATGGTCAGCTAGTAATTCAAGCACTAGCATTTGAACTCTCTGCTTCTTTACTATCACTGCAATATGAACAACTGGCCCTGCTCCTACAGTCATACCTGATCCACCACAGTGGACATCAGCCTGGAACTCTGATGCCAAATAAATCACTTCTCCCTTAAGTTGCTTTGGTCATAGCACTGTGCACAGTGGCAACAAAGAACCTGAGACAATAACCACTACTGTGTTTACTGTTTTTAAAAAAAATTTTATGTGTATGAGGATATTGTCTGCATGTAAGTACACCCATGTCGTGAAATATCCATGGAGTCAGAAGGAGTTACAAGGTCCTTAGCCACCATGTGGGTGGTGGAAATGGAATTGAACCTGGGTCCTCTGCAAGAACAGCAATGCTATTAACTACTGGGCCCTCTCATCAACCCAATATTGTTGAACTTCTTATGGTCTAACCATAAACGTGTTTTGTATCCCCTCTTCATGAGGACCATGCTTTAATACCAGCCATTAATACATCACACACATGGAGAGTCATTTTAAGACTTAATCCAATAGTGACAAGGATTTTCAATCTTCGCCTTTTGGCTTCTCCTCCAACATGTGTCTCTAAAACCATTTAGCATTCAGCTGTGTGGTGTGACAATATTCAATTCATGTTAGCATCATTATCTCTATGGCATTAGGAGACCACGCGTGGTGGCACATCCCTTTAATATTAGCTCTCTGAATTGCAGGCCAGCCTAATCTACGTAAAAATTTCAAGCCAATCATGGCTACATAGAAGTAACTTGTCTCAAAAGAACCAAACAGAAAATAGAATTCAGGAATTGAAAACTCTAGTTCTATTGCTTTGTTTGCTGAAGAATTTTCTCTTTTACTATTTTTATCTTCTTTTCCTTGGAGACAACAAAAATCATGAGAACTGTAAATTATAATTTAATTATTTAACATATTACATAACCAGAATTTTTCCTTTATTCTTCAGTTTTTTTAACCACATCTCTAAAACCAAATGGAATGTTTTAGGAGCTGAGGACTAAAATCCAGGTAAGTAAACCTAAAAAATAAATAGCTAAAACCCTAAAACACTTAAGTCATACACTCTTAATTAGCTTTTAAACATTGTGTATATTCCTTATATGTTCTATAAGTTGTGACAATATCATATTTATTGTGTTATGATATCTTTCAAAATTTAACATGTCTTTCTTAATCTTGACTGGGTAATTTAGGTCCATCCACCAACCCTTTTCTGCAGACTGTAATTTTACTGCTATTCTTCTATACTCTTTTGTTTTATAAACAATATAAATAATGATGATCATTGTGGGTCTAGCACTTGTTCTATGACATCATCCCAAGATGAATTAGATGTGCCAGGGCTTGAGAAGCATAGACGTGAAGGATGAAACTGGAAGGAACCAAAGACGGCAAGGAGAAACTGTTTTTCTCTCATTCTTTTGATTTTATTTTTTTATTTTTTTATTTTTTTTATTTTTATTGATGTTTTGTGTGTTTCATACATCATTTTCCAATTCAGTTCAGACATATTTCCCTTTCCCTTCCCCCCCATCCCACCCCACCCCATCCCAGATCATGCATTCTGCCATAACTGTCCTGCATCTTTCTCTCAGTTTTTTTTTTTCATTTTTTAGCAATAAGTGATAATTTATGAGTACAAGCATCCCTCATGTAAAACCAATTTGCAGGCTGTTGTGGCCAAACCCCCACAGCCCCTCCATCCAGCGGGGGGGGGGGTTTATATGTTCAATCAAGTTGATCAAATGAGTGTCCAGACTATATTGCTGTAGTTTCACCATTCACCCCAATCATAGCCCTTACATTCTACTATGCCCCCTATTCCGCAGATTATTCCCTAGGCTTAGAAAAGGGGCACAGGTGGATGAGAAGCAAAACAGTCTACTTTCTCTGGAGCTGTTGTCTTGGACTCTGGACAATTCTGGCTGTTTCCTTTCATGGGCTGACAGTTTGTCCAGGAATAACCTTTCGATCCTACTAATGAAGCACAAGCAATTAGATATATAGGTATTTAAACAGCACTAATAGTTATGGTAGGTTACTTTGGTATAGACACATATGTTTGGATGATATGTTAATCCATGAATTACATTTTTTCCTGTTAAATATGACAGGGTCTTACTGTGGCTTATAACATCTCCTAACCTGTAGAGGATGTAAGCTTGTGGCATCAGCCATGGGTTATTCCTCCAAGGAGAGAGCCAATAGCCAATTAGATTTGGGATATACAGGCATATGGCTGCCTCTGCTGCACAGTATTTCCAGGCAGGTGAGGTGTAGCTGGTGCTGACGGTGGAGTCTTGCTTGACTCAAGGAGACCCGTATTTGCTTTATTGGTTTAGTGGCCTTTGGTAACACTCTCTGGTATTCCAGAGGCCATCTGTACACTTGCATGTGTGGTCTCAATACATCTTTCCCATGTTAACGTCAGGTCTTCAGCAGCAGGGCCTTATCGCCTCTCTTCTTGCAGGTATCCCAGTTTAGAGGCAAGGAGCCTTTACCTTTTGTGGGGGCTTGGATCCCCTGGCCAACATCTCCTTGGTAGAATAATCCATTGCTGATGTCAGAGCTCCTGTATTGATATATTTTGCTTAAGTGCATAGCTTAAGGACTTTAGTATTATATTTGGTTCTGAACAGAGAATAATCCTTTTCACAGTTCCTATGTCTATTAGTCAATTAAAGAAGGCAGTTTTACCAGTTTTACAAGAGATTACCTCTATAATAGTTGTCTCCAATTTACAGTTGGAGAACGACCTCATCATCATCATATTTCTCCTTGTTCTATGGTGGGGAGGCAAAAAAGTCTCTCGTATTAAACCCTTTGCAGCACCTAGAAGGTAAGTTTCATTAGGACACATTATAAATAATTGTTACAAGTAGGATCCACAGAGGAGTTCGATGTTTGTAGCAATCTGAGGCTTTTCTTCCTTTCAATGTTCAGACGGGTCAACCTTTCAGTTGGCACTTTCTGGTACATCCTACTCAATGCAAAGCTGTATCTTTTCTTTCTCAACCATTGTTGGTGACATTTTGACCTGTTGGAACATACAAATCTTTTCCTGTAGTTAGTTTTAAGATTTGAATTGCAAGGTTTTTGACGAAAAGGTTTCATGCCTCTTTGTACCCCCCCCTTTTTTTTTAACCCATGAGTCTCCAGAAGACAGTTGTATTATACATACCTATAGGGTGGAATCAAGGCACAGATTTCATCAAATTCACCCATGCTGTTTTAGGTGATTATATATGATTAACTTGGGAAGCAAACTTAATTTTTTATGTTAAATCATCTTATAGGTGAAAGAGAATGCTACAAGGTGATACTGTACAACAGAGACATTATAGAGGACATTTGTGTGTGCCAATCCCAAAGTTGTTGTTCTACAGATTTTATGTAAAACAAATGTGGACAACAGCGATTTATATCTCCACTTAACTCAGATGCATTACTGTTTTTATCAGAGCCTGTAAACCAATGTTGTTTAATATACACATATTTACTTTTACTAAGTCCTAAAACTCCATGTATCCTGTAGACAGTGTCTGGGCAAAACTGATAATTGTTGAACTCATGTCAATTAAATATGCATTAATCGAATATATACCCGTGTCCCTCTCCCGCCCCTCCCCCACCAGTGCAGGAGATACGTAGACATGTTTAAAACTGTAGGGCACCTCTAAGACAGCTCCAGCCAGGTTGATGAGAGGCCTCATGCACAAAGTGGCCCATGAAAGGTATATTCTGTCTTAAAATAATTGGACTGACATTAGTCCATTTGCTGAACATGGGCATGGATCCAGGAAGCAGGAGGCAGCAGCCATTAGCCATGTATGCCCCTGAAGCCAGAGACATGAGTTGCACATTCAACAGCTGACACGAGGATGCATTCACTTCATCTTACAATAGATAAAAGACACAGGTTTTGGAATTTGTCTGAAGACATGTCAGTAAATGAGAAGCATTACTGGATTTTAACACAGACAATCTGATTTCACAGCCCAAAATATGTAGAGAAATCAGTAGGTAAGTAAATAAATATACAGCAAGGAAAATTAGAGATAGATCAGAAGAATATGTGAAGTCACACTAGATATAGTCGTTTCTCAGTACCATGAGAAATTTGTTTCAGAACATTCACATATACCCAAATCTAAAGATGCTCAATCCTGTATGTAAATGATGTTTGCATATAATATACATATATTATGTGATACAGACTTTTTCATCAATAGTAGATAGAATCTATAGAAATTTAGCCAGGCATGGTGGTGCACACCTTTAATCCTAGCACTTGGGAGGCAGAGGTAGGTGGATCTTTGTGAGTTCAAGACCAACCTGGTCTACATAGCGAGTTCCAGGATGGCCAGAGCTACAGGGAGACCATGTCTTGAAAAGACCAAAAAAAAAAAAAATGTAAATGCTGTAGATATGAATAGCCAACTAAGTAATATACAGTAATAATGAACTTAAAATTTAACTGCTTCTTCTTTTAGAAGGCAGAGGCAAGAGGATCCTAACTCAAGGCCAGCCTGGGCTACTTAATGAGTTCAAGTCTAGTTGTACTACCTGTCTCAAAAATGCAAGAACTGAGGATTCAGCTCACTGAAAGAGTGCTTGCCTGGAGTCTACAAGGCCAGGCACAAAATATCAACTGATTCCTTTTATAAATGCTTTAAATCATTCTTAATCTCCCAAGAAAATCATAGGAAGTCCTTGACTTTACTGTGGAGCATTTAGAGGAAAAATCTCAGTCTCTTCTTTTTGCTTAAAACCACCCAATTGCTGGGATGATGAAAAGCAGCACCTTTTTTCAAATGAATAAATGAGGAGGGAATTCCTGATATCACGATGTATTTTTATCTCTCAATTTCATTTTGAAAAATTTGCTTGCAGTTTCTGGATTCTTCTGAAGCACCAATATCTGCTCCATTCTATTTTGTTTTCTGTTTGCATTATGATTTGTATGATCCTTTAACTTGTATTCATAAAGATAAGCTCGGGTGGGTTAATGAAGAGGCTGAGACGTGGGTGCAAGGCAGGCAGTCAGCAGTGCTCTGCTCCATGCCATCACGCAAACAACCAGGCTCCTCATTGCTTGTGGCTTTAGAAACTCCCATTGGAACAATTCATGATACTCTAGCCTACTCTGTTTTCATTTTCTTTTTTTTTAATATTTTTTTTAATTTTATTTATTTCTGTATGTGTATGAATGTATTGTCTGCATGCAAATCTGTGCACCCGTGATGTGTGCAATGCCGCGGAGGTCAGAAGAGGGTGTCAGACTCCCCTGGAACTGGAGTTCTCCTGGAATTGGAGTTTCAGACGGCTCTCGGACGCCATGCGGGTGCTGGGGATCGAGCCCGGGTCCTCTGCAAGAGCGGTCGGTGCTCTTAACCACTAGGCCATCTCTCCAGCCCATCTCTGTTTTCATTTTCAATTCTTTTCTACATCCTATTCATATGGCTGCATAGACCTGTGCGGAAGAGATGGAGTAACAGACTCATTTTAATCTCAAAGAAGACGTTAACTATTTTTATCACGCTATCTAAATCATATATAATATAATTCATCAGTACTCCAAGTCCTCTCAGTTTGGATTTCCTTCCATCTTAGATGTTACTTTTAGAGCGACTCCAAAGTACATATGTCACAGTTCATTTAAATGCATGGTTAAAGGTTGTTTTTCTGAACTAAGATCAATGTTGTTCTACCCAGATATGAAAAACTGTTTTACATTTATTTTTGAAGTTATTAGAACCTTCACAATATCCTCTTAGGAATAAAATCTTATCTTTCCCATTTGTCACTGCAGTACTTACCCTATATCCCTGTGAAATATGTGCTGTTGCAACTTCAAAGATGGAGGGTTTATTTTGGCTTATGGTTTCAGAGGGTTTCCACATCATGGGACCTGGGAGAGATGAGGGAGTGTAGAGCAGTTCCTATCATAGTGGGCTAAGAAACAGAGGAATACAATGCTAGCTTGGGGTTGACTTTTGTCTCTTTCCCCTTTTATTCACCCAGGTCCTCCAGCCCTTGGGCTAGTTCTGTTGCCTTATCCCTTCAGATCTTCCCTTCTGGAAACACTCACATAAGTACTTCAATAGCTCTGCCTCACCAGTCTAGTCTCCTACATAATTTCAAACTGAGTCGGATCCAATCAAGTTGACAACAAAGATTAACCACATAACCACTTTAATTCTGGAAGCTATTTTGCACAGTGCAATACAGCCCCCTCAGGATACATTCCTTGTCTCCTTATTACCACTAAACTTTTTTTGAATGTTGTAGTTGCTCTCTGTGATGTAGTAGAATGCATATTAGATTGGAAGTAAAAGAACAACGAAGCTAGTTTCTGATCTGCCATTTATTTGTCATGGGAATACAAAAAGAGTCATTCCTCTCTCCTAGCTCACGTTCTCCCAATGGGAATCTTGCTCTTCTGATTTAACAATTATTATGTGCAGAATGTGGCTGTGCTTAGAAGACCATCACACACATGCTGAGGGGTGGCAATCCGTGTTATATTCCCAACAGAAGGTAACAGATCTACCTTGGCTGAGCTCCCAATTTGCTCAGGTTCTGTACAAGGCCCTGTAGATGGTAAACACGAGTTAGGAGCCATGAGTTAAGTGTTGAAGATAAAAGAAACTGCCACAGAAATTTGATAGAAGATAAAAGATAGCAGCTCAAAGAAAATATGAAAGCAGTTGCAGACTAAACCAGGACAGCAGAGCTGAGAGCTGCTAGGGGCAGTCTTTTGATGAGTGTGATGTAGAATGAATTAGAAGGGCCTTGCTGATCACTTTGGAAGTCTGTACACCGTGTCTTGAGAGAATCATACTTGCTGATGCTGCCACTCCCACAACAGATTCGTCAAGTGTATCCCTTAGTTTCCACCACAACAGCAAAAGTTCCTTTGAAAAGTCCAGTGGCTGGACGTTCAAGGAGCATCTTAAGGATAGGAGAAATGCAGACTTACGATTGGAATGCAAGCTACATTTCGGCTAAAAATGAAAGTCCTTTTATCTATAGCCATATGTATTAAAGCATCCATTGAGTTACAGAGATAATATTGTATTATATTGTGTAGATACAATTTGTTTTCTGTATCAGCGAAGAGAGAGTTCACATGGTCACTAGACTGTGTAATAAGTGGCCTTACTAGCAAATATGAAAACCAGATCAGGGCAGAGGGAAAGACTAAACAAATGACTACCCAAGATTCAAGGCTGGATGACTAACCAGTACAGGGGACACCTGATATTACACATACTAGGACACTGTTCAACTGCAGGAGTCATTTCAATCTAATTTGAATAGTTGAATGGCATTTTCTTTGGGATCTTTTTTGCAAATGTGCAAAATGTATCCTACCAACAGTAGTAGGAAATCCCCACAGACATCAGAAGAAATTTATATTGGCTAATTTAATAATATTGCTTGTCCATTGCAGTGGCCATAACTTAGTTTGATGGCCTCTCCGAACTGCAAAGGATGCATTGAATTGGAACCTAGTTGTGAATGGGAAAGGAAAAATGAGCAGCTGAAGATGAGTGGCCTGGTGTTTGTCTGACACAGGAGCATACACTGTAGGGGTCTACTGCCACCACAGATCTCCTTCATCTGGGTCTGCTCATTGGCCTATAAAAACCTTGTAAAGTATTTTCTGCCTCTCATCCTCTGGAAACAGAGGCAGACTGAAGCCTTTCCTAAATCATGTGAATTGTCAACATTCACAAGACCAGCTGGGGATGCCAGAACCTGAGACTCAGCTTCCAGTCCTCTCTCTCCAAAGTACATTCTCACTCTTGGCCATACTCTGTGTGTCTTTCCTTTCTGTATACGTTAGTGGGAAAGGAAAGAAGAACCATAGGAATTAATAAATTCTGCCTTAATATCACTTAGAAGAATTCACACAAATAAAGCAACTGGGCTGTAATTACCTAGAAATACATAAACAAATGCATCTTAATATGTTAAGAGGTTGAAAACAATGAGATTTGGTAAGACAGTATTTTAAGGCTACCATACATATAGCATGTACTTAGAAACTTAAAATTGCAATCTAGGGATTCAACATATTTTCTTAGAAATAGACAATATCCTAACAGAACTCTGTGTTTTCATTACTTTTCTGCTGCTGTGATAAAACACTATGACCAAGGAAGAGTTTATTTGAGCTTAGGTTCCAGAAGGTCATGTGGGGAGACATGGTGACAAGAGGTGCCCAAAGCAGACAGAGAACCCTCTAAGCCTGCCCCCGGTGACATTCTTCCTCCAGCAAGATCGCATCTGTTAAGGTTTCCTGAAACGGTGCCACCGAGTGGGCACAAAAATGTTTGAATACTTGCAGTCTATAGCGGACGTTATTCAAACCACCATACTCTGGAAGCTATGTTTCATCCTAGTCATAAAAACGGGTTCCACCCAGAACGGATTCCATCCATAGAATCTGATATACTCTCAACAGTAATTAGTGGAATATGTTAAGGGGAAAACAGTCCTGTGGGGGAAAAATAAAAATAAATTTAAAAAATCTTATGATTCAGCTGAAGAAAAAAAAAGTAACTATGTTCAGAAATTTTAGATTTAGCTAGTACATGCTGAACACCTAAGCAAAACTTGAAGCAAAATGCCTTTTGTATTATCAAGAGGTTTATATTATTTGTGTTATCTTTGTATCTCTTTAGTATGGATGAATGATATTTGGGTTTAGTGGGAGTTTTTCCCTAATTGCTGCAAACTTTTGAAAAATTTTCCTTGTTTTTGAATCAAAGTCAGGAAGGAGCCATCAGAAGCACACCTGCCCCATCCCACTGCCTTGTGCACCTGAGTATTTGACACGACTCTTTAGCCTTGTAACCACAAGCAAGTCAGGCTCCCAAGCTTCAGAAATAGCATATGATGTACCCAGTGCTAACAAGACTTTGCTGAGTCCTGGCTGATAGCTAGGAGCACAAAAATGCCAATTATGTTTTAAAGTTTTTACCCAGTAAACAAAATGGGTCGTTTTTATTCATGTTTTATGGAGACATATGAAATAACAGGTTTTTTGCTGTATTTTCATCCAAATGTCATCATCATTTTCTCTTGCTCATACCCCAATCTGCCTTCTCTCAGACCCCTCTGCTCCCCTCTTCCCTCCATATCTTCTCCACCAAATAATCTTCCCTCTGCTTAGATGTCACATGTAGTCCATAAAAATCTCTTTCTTGCCTGTCATTGCTCCCTTTATAGTTTCATCACATACACACACACATATACATACACACAAAAACATATACATCTATTAAAATATATAAGCTTATACGTTTACATAAAACATAAATAAAAATTGAAATTCAGGTCCACATGTGAGTGAAAGCACATGCCATTTGTCTTTATGAATCTGGCTTATTTTGTTTAACATAATGCTTTCTAGTTGCATCCATTTTCCTTCAGATATGATTTTGGTTTTCTAGGCAGATGGGTGAAATTTTATTGCCTATCTGTACCACATTTCCATTAGCCACTCCTCTGCCGATGGGCATTGAGTAACACAGAATAAACATGGATGAGCAAGTATATCTGCAAGATGTTGACCTGGATGACTTTTGATTACCTTATAGTAGATAACATCACACAAAGAACTTAGTAATTATTATTAAGTCAGGTAGAAAGCTCTGAAAACCTAGAACCACTCTGATATGACCATTCAACTTAAATTTCAATCGCTTCCTTCTTAAAAGACTTAAACAGGCTTTTCCCCAAGCTTTACTCTTTCCCAAGAGTAAAGGAGATGGACCAGCAATCTAGAATCAATTTGTCCTATAAATAATAGAAGTGGAAGTGTCAGCCTCCCTGGCTTATGGACCTGCAGACTTCATGAACCACTGCTTGTGAATTTAAATAAAAGAACTGTTGGGAAGGGAGACCACTCAGTGGGTAGAGACACCTGTCACCAAAACTAATGACCTGAGTTTAATCCCCAGGACCCACAAAATAGAAGGAGGCATGCTGTCCTCCAGCCTCCACACATATACATAACTATACACATACACACGCATCATATGCACATACCACACAAAATAAATAAAGATAATATGATGAATTTTAATTGATGAGCTTATTTCTTTTTAGTAAGTACATAAGTAGAGAATAGGCACAATTTAGCAAATTAAAGCCCTTGCATTTTTCTTCCCAGTTATTCATAGAATGGCACCAAAGGAGAGGGTGCCCAAATAAGATATTCTCTCTCTCTCTCTCTCTCTCTCTCTCTCTCTCTCTCTCTCTCTCTCTCCATATATATATATTCACTGCAGTTGGGGCCAGAAATCTGTGTCTGAGGAACTACTTTGGAATTTATTTCATATTCTGGTAAGAATGAGCCAGTAACAACTTGGAGCACTGAATTTTGGCCACACAAAGAGACACTGGAGGTAGGCTTTTAAACAAATGGAAGGAAAATAGTGTTGGGGAGAGTGCCCAGAGTCATTGTGGTACTCAGGGCATTTTGATCAATTGAAATAACAGAGTAATTAACACCTGCTGTGTGTTGCAGCAGGAATATGGTAAATTACCATGCTTTTGGAAGCTTCTGCCTTCTACAAATGCCACTCTGAAGGAGTCACAGGGACTATCAATGTGCTTGTATAAATATCCCTTGCCAGAAAGAAGGGCTGGCATAATGTATTTACACATTTAAATATACATATGTATCTATCCTTGCACTCTTCTAAGAATTTTATCTCTACAGGACAATGTCTGACAGCTAGGCTAAATAATCCTCAGCTCTGCCTGATTACTTCTCTCTCAGATATTGCTCCCTCACCTGTATCATTTCTATCAATTAAAAAAAAAAAACTAGAAGCTCCTTATATGCCAGTAAACAGTGCTCCATAAAATCCTAGTGCTATGGCTGATGTGTCCCCTTAAAATTCTAAGGCTACAGTCCCAGTTCCTTGTACGTTGGAAAAAAAGTCCATTTGGAGTTGGGATCTTTAAGGAGATAATTAAAACATGCTGCAGTGTTAAGGTTGGCCTTATTCCAACACAACTGGTGTCTTTTTAAGAAGAAATTTAAGGCAGGTGAAATGGCTCATCCTTCTCATCTTAGCACTCAGAAGGCAGAAGCAGGGGCAGGCAGATATCTAGGAGTTCAAGGCCAGCCTGGTCTCCATAGTGAGTTCCAGGCCAGCTAAGGTTAGAGGGAGAACTGTCTCAAAAAGACATAAAGAAAAAGTAAAATAAAGAAAAAAAAAGATTAGGACAGAATGCCAACATGTATAGAGGGCAGAACACAGGCTGACAGAGTGAGAGGGTTGCCACTGGAGGCCAGGGACAGGCTTTGGAAGGAATTCCCCCTGGCATGCCTTGACCTCAGACTTGTGGTCTCTAGAACTATCAAAAACAAGTTTCTGTTGTTCAGTCTTCCTGGTCTTGAAAGTCTATGATAGAGAGCAGATGAATGAAATGATAGATCCAATATATTCATATAAATCTTATCAAAACTTTAGAAGAAATGAAAAACAAGAAATTACTGATTTCATTTACAATCTTCAGACTGGATTTTACATCACAATTTAAGAAAATGCAGTCTTGGAGTCAGGAAAGCTGGTGCTTGGCCCAGAGTCTACTGGCTCAACATTGGGAGGAAGGGCAACACTTCGTTGTCTGATTGGCAGTCTCTCATATCCTACAAGTAATGTTCATTTCCAACTTTTGATTTAATATTTTCACAAGTTAATATTGTTCAGTTTTGTTTTTGTGTTTTTGAGACAAAGTACCCCTGTAGCTCCAGCCATTCTTGAACTCACTATATAAACCAGGCTGGCCTTGAACTCACAGAGATCCCCTTGCTTCTACCTCCCAAGTCCTAGGATTAAAGGCGTGCACACACCAGCACACATGGCCAACATTGCTTTAAATAGCAGGTTTAGGTATGTGCACTACTCTACCACCGATCACCTGATATTAGAAACGTGCATATTGAGCCTGCCAGAAACCACCCTTTGCAGTGAAGATCTGTGAATGCAGAGACTCCTAGCTTCTCGCAGTATCTAGAGTAAGTGACAACTGCATGCTAAGCCCAAATAGGACATTTATAAGCACACCATTTAAGACTCAGCGAACACTGGAAAAGATCAGAAAAAAATGCAGGCTCTGAAAGGTAGGGAGAAAGGTGACGAAATGTTCACTTCAGACAGCACAGCCCTGGCAACCAGGATCTCACTGCGGCTGCAGTCACCTGCACTGGGCCTGCACAAGACCGGCCCTGAGGATCAAGGAAGGGGTCCTGGACCCTAGGCTAGCCTGCAGAACTATAGGCTACTGATCTATTCCGAGGGACAGGCAGTTAGAATCTTCTATTGTATAACCAGATTCATTCCACCAGACTCTGACATCTAGTTCTAAACCCATGTTCACAGAATGTCCTGGTTAAAATCACTGGATCATAAAATCTAATAGAAAGACTCGAATGTAGGAAAAGTATCTGTATGGAGGGAATATGAAGAGTGAAAGGGGGGAGGGTGGTGCGGGTGAACAGAATGTTTTATATACATGTATGCAATGCCAAGAAACAATCATAATCAAAATACAAAGAAAGAAGTGCGTACTCAGTGTTTGAAGTAAAGGTGAAAAGAGTTCAAAAGCAAGAAAAAGGAAAGCCTCCCGCATTATAATTTCCAGGGAACTTGGACATTTCTGCTTTCTTTTTGCCTACTGTTATCAATTATTTTATGACCTGATTTTGTTTATTTAAATTTCTACATTTATTTATTTGGTTGTGGTTGCTGTCGCCCATGTCGCAGCCTGCGTGTGGAGGTCAGAGGGGAGTTGATGGGAGTCATTTCTCCCCTTCTACCATGTGGGACTCAGAGATTGAACTCAAGTTGTCAAACTTGATAGCAAGGGTCTTTACCCAGTGGTAAATGAGCTCATAACCTGATTTTTAATGAGTATTATTATTTATCTTTTCATAGTATATTGTAATTTCAGTTATTTTCCAAATGATTGCTAATTCAGTTTTCATATTCTTTCCTTTTACTTTTCTTTCTTGTTATTTTTGTATTTTTATTTCTTTTTCTTGTGCTGTGAATGAAACCCAGGACTTCTCACATAAATTGCCCTCAACTACAACCCAAACCCTGCAGCTTTCCAGGTACTTGGTAGGAACCTCAGCCTCCTAGGGTTTAGGGTGCCCAAAAGTTTAGATTGGCTGATAAGTGATAAATAGATGTATCTTGTACTGCTTCAAAGAAAACTCCTAAGCTTTGGTTTCTCACTCATCAAACTCTTTTTCTGCCTATCCTGCCTGTCTGTGTATTTATTATGGCTTCTGTAACAAATTACAGCAACCTTGGTGTTTTAAACACATACACATGCGCGCGCGCATGCGCGAGGACACATATACACACACACACACACACACATACACACACACACACACACACACACACACACATTCTTTAATAGTCCTGAAGGCCACAAGTAGAATATGAGATTGGGACAGTAAAATGAAGCTGGTACAAGGTCACACTCCCTCTGATGTCCTAGAGGACAGTTTCTCTCATTACCTCTTCCAGCATTGAGTACTAAGTTCACTATACTTCTTGGCTCATGTCTTCTCTTCCATCTTCTAAGCCAAAGCTTCTTAAAATGTTTCTACTCACAACCCCTTTTAAGCCTGAGAAACTTCTCTGTGACTCCAGATATAGAGGTACATGAAATATGTGTACATGTCAAATCTTTATTGAAAATAAATTATAATGAAATTTATTATAAAACAATTTTGGGGGGTGCTGGAGAGATGGCTCAGTGGTTAAGAGCACTGACTGTTCTTGCAAGAGGACCCAGGTTTTATTCCCAGAATCCACATGGTAGCTAACAACCATCTGTAACTCCAGTTCCAGGGGATCTGATATCCTATTCTGACCTATGGGAGCATTTATGATATGGGTATACTCACATACATGCAGGCTACACACTCATAAACAAAAATAAAAATATTAAACAAAATATTAAAATAATTCTTTGGTATATAGAGTTTAGCATTTATTAAAGATAAAATCTAATTTGGTTATTAAGATTAGATACACTCATTTATTTTTGCATAATGAATTAAATCTTGTCTGAAGAATAGACACTGGAGGGCAAAGAACCTTCAACAATTTTCAGAATGGATTAATATTTTTATTTTCTAGTTGTTAATGCTAAGAATGCTGTTTCCCCTAAACAACATAGTAAAAGTAAATGGCAGGTATATGTTTAGAACTATTTTAGAAATTGTTTGAAACTATCCTAATCCCAAGCCAAAATTCATTTAATGATTTTTCTCATGAAACTCAAGTCAGCAACTCAAATAGCATTTAAAAAAAAAACTCAAACATTCTAATACAAGACAATCCAAACATATACTAATTTGATGTTTACATGCTGAGAAATAACAACTGGAAAAGATTTAGCCTTTGTTAGCACAATTACACCATCATGATTCTATAAGAACAGAAAACTTAGTGTAGTGTAAAAACATGCAGTCCATAATGCATGGTAGTCTCAAACCTGAGCCCAAATGTTTGAGGCAGCTCCATGGCTTTGCACAGCCTGAGCACTGTGCAGTACAAAGAGCTCCTGTTGTGTTCAGAACCAAAATTTTAGTGCCATCCTATAATCCGGCATATGGGCGAATGTTGCCAGAGATACTCAGGGAATTAGGCATTTGATTTTGAAGAGTTGGTCCTAAAATGGTCAAAGCCTTTGACTGTTGCTGGTTTTGGCTGGCTTCCACATTCATTTCTGGGACCCCACACAGGGTCCCGAGTCGAGGAAGCTGGGCTGTAACCCACCAGCAAATAACTATCTCTTTCTCAGCTTCCCTCTGCTTCTGTGCTATGATTTTCTCTTCCACCTGGACCAAATCTTTGCATTCCTTATAACAAATATTGCAACTGCATGCAGGACCCATCTGGACAATCAGGATAATTCCTCAACTAAATATTCAACCGTAACAGTAATTCATTTCGGGATAAAGTGGCATTCTCAGATTCTGGGAGTGTGTACCTGGATAGCATGGAGGCTCATTATTCAACTTGCCACTGTCTATACCCCATAGTGAGAAGTGGAACAGAATTTGACAACCTGCCACAGGCTTATGATGTGAACTACATATAAACCTACTTCTTAAATCTACTAGAATTTGACAATCAGTTATCACCATTGTTGCTTGCCCTGCATAATTTAAAACATACTGACTAAAATGAAAATATTTAATATTTTTCTAATAATTAGTCTTAAATGACTGCATAGTTTTAAAGGTCTGTATATAATTATATTGTAGTTTAATGCACATTCTACTGGAATTTCATTCCTCTTATTTCAATGAATAATCTCATAGATATATACTTAAATATATCTTCAATTACCCCCTTAAAGGAATTTATCTTTAATTTCATTTTTTAAGTTAGTGTGTTTACACATATGTGTATGCGTGTGTCATACTTGCCAGCATTTGAGTATGGAGATCAGAGGACACTCTGTGGGAGTCTGTTTTCTCCTTCTACTCTATGGGTCCCAGGTCTGGAACTCAGGCTGTCAGGATGGCCCACAAGTATCCTTACTTACTGAGGCATCTCACCAGCCTTCTCAAAGAAACTTCCTAATATGCTACTGAGTAGCAAATTATCTATACTTCTCATTCTGTTTCCAGTTTGGTTATTGATCTTTCAAGAGCAACATGTGATCTCAACCATTGTTTGTAACCCTGTTTTGTGGAAGACTTTGGAGGAGAAAAAAGCCCTTTGAGTTTCAACTAGCTCAATAAGGGAAAAGAGATATTTAATTAATCAACTATGTTGGAATTTCCCCAGTTATTGTATGGATTGTACTTGTTTCTAACAAGTCCGACCTTGAAAGTATATCCTGTATAAAGAAAGGTTCAGAGGATTAGATTTAATGTACATAAGGGGCTATGGGGTAATCGACTTGGTAAAGTGGTCACCATCCAAGCGTGAGGGTGCAAGTTTGATTCCCAGACCCCCACATTAAAAAAAGCTAGGTATGAATTGCTCTCCAGACAGCCTAGCCAACTCAGGGAGCCCCATGCCAGGGAAGAAACTTCCTCTCAAAAAAAAAAAAAAGGTTTTGTTTGCATTTTTTTAAAGTAATTTAATTTTTTCAAATTTCATTCAATATATTTTTTCATACTTAGGTTCTTCCATATGTGCACCCTCATTTGTAGGTCCCCACCAAATGTCCATATATAAGGAGAGAAAGAGGGACAGAGAAAGTGACACTTCTTCCCCACCATCCTTTAGTAGGGGTTCATCCACTGGAGCCTAGTCAGCCCACCTGAAGAGTCTGACTCTTAAACTACACTGTATCTTCCCTTCTTAGAAGTCCTTGATTGCCAATAATTCCTCAGGTAAGGTTGAGGATTCTTACCCACTTCACCACATCTATGCTGGGATTTTGTCTGCCTCACGTTTACATGGAAATGCTGTCACGGTTGCTGTGAGTTCATATGTGTAACTTCCCAGCTGTCTGGAGGACTCTGCTTCCCTGCAGTCATCCACCACCTCTGGCTCGTACAGTCTTTCTCCCTCCGCTCTCACAATGGTTCCTGAGTCTTGGGAGGCAGACATTTAATATAGGTGTCCCATTCAAAGATAAGCAGGTCTCAGCCTCTTATTCTCCACAGGGTTGGCCACTTGCGGATCTCTGTGTGAATCTCCATCTGCTCCATGAGGAAGCTTCTCTGCTAACAGTTGAGAGATGTATTAATCAAGGCAGGTCTCAGGTAAGATCGAATTTTTTTTCTGGTCTTCTTGAGACAGGGTCTCCATGTAGCCCCAGCAGGCCTGGAACTAGCTCTGTAGAACAGGCTGGACTTGAACTCACAGAGATCAGCCTGCCTCTGCCTCCCTGAGCGCTAGGATTAAAAGCCCGTGTTATCATACCCAGCAGAGATCACATTTTAAAGCTTCACATCATACCCTTGAAACATAAAAAAAGTCCTCAAATATTGTAGAGATAGTACATTCCTTATTGGGCCTGAGTAGTGTTCTATTGTATGCATTGATGGATTTGTTTTAGGATTTAGCATTAGGCTTAGTGGTTTAGCTGTTATAAATAAAGCTGCCAAAAACATCTAAATGTACCATACTCTTTCCGTCTAGATACTTCAAGGATGTAAAGCTGCCTTGAACCTTACCTAAACATAGTATATTCTTTTTCTCTAGATAATTTGAAGACATTTGTCCTTAGTTTTCAGAAATTTAACTTTTAAAAATAGATGTTTCAATGGTTAAAAACAGTTGCTGTTCTTGTGGAAAACCCAGCTTCGGCTTCTAGTGCCCACACAGCAACTCGATTGCTCTCTTCTGGACTCTGCGGTATATACCGTGTATATACCAGGTACACAGCATACATGCAGGCAAAACATTTATACACATAAAAATAAATAACTCTTTTAAGGAAATATTTCTTTTACATGAATTCATTCATTTATTGTGTGTGTCTATGCACACATGTATGTGGGTGCATGTGTGTGGAGCCCAAATATCAACACCAGGTATCTTCCTCAATTGCTTTTCCATCTTGTTTTAGGAGACAGGGTCTCTCACTGAAGCTAGAGTTTGCAGATTCACCTAAACTTGCTAGATGGCCAGCTCCCAGGATCCCCTTGTCTTTACCTCACCTGCACGGGGATTACAGGTCCACGTCATCCTGCCTGGACTTTACATGAGAGCTGGGGATCTGACTCAGCTTCACATGATTTCATGGCAAGCACTTTATTGACTAAGCCATCTCTCTTGCCCCAAGGTCTATCATTTTAGGGTTTCTTGAGCTCCTTAGATTCTTAAATTTATGGATTTTAAATTTTATTAAGGTCTTCTATGTTCCTGATGTTCTCATTTTATTGAATTTTTGTGTATTGTATACAAAACATCTCAGTTAGTCTCACTGGCCTTTATAGCCCCTTCTCCACTGGCCCCTCCCAGAGCACCCAACCACTAGGATTCATACACTCTGTCATTTGTGTTAAGGGCTATAGTCCAAATTAGTGTCCCCAGCCATTCCTCAGTGCAACTTCTTCCACTGAGCTCTAGTCAGCCTACCCAGAGTCCCTTGATTTAAGAAGACCAGTTCTTCCTCACCCAATAGGAATCAGCTACCAGTATTTCTTCAGCTAAAATTGGGTTCTGCTGCACATTTCCCCAGTTCCATGCTACATTTTTGTCTGGTTGAGCTTTCATGGGTCTTATGCCTGCTGACACCATTGTTGTAGGCTCAAATGAGCAGGGTCCAGAGCTTGTAGAATTCTATTTCCATATGATCTTCCATCACTTCCATGGCTCTTAAAATCTTTCAACTCCCCACCCCCCCATTCCACGATGTTCTCTGAACCCTGTGTGAGTGAAGCTAAATATAGGTGACCTGTCCAGGAACCCATACTCTAGAGACTCTTAATCTCCATGGCCTTTTATGGCCTTTTGAGTTCTTGGACCCCTGTTGCATGAGGGAGCTTCCTTAATGAGAGTTAAGAAATACATTAGTGTCCTTAAGGCCCCTTATTCTATGCTGCATGCGTCTTAGGTATAGAGGTTGCTTTGTAGATGTGCTGTTTAGGCTTTGCCAATTCACAGACAATGTCTGTGTGGGACTGGTTGTGGTACACTGTAATAGTCTTCATCTGGTGCAAAGGAAGCTTCTAGAAGCTGTTATGCTAAGCAAAGTAACACAACCTCAGAAAAACAAAGGAGGTATATTTTCCCTCGTTTGTGGATCTTAGTACCAAATAATTATATGTAGGTCAAGGTGGATAATTTGTAAGTAAAGAAATTAGTCAACATGAAACCCAAAACTCTGAAAGTGATAGAAGAAAAAATTGGCAGCAACCTATAAGACAGGTGTAGGAAAAGACTTTCTAAATCAGACAGCAGCTGCAAAGGAGATAAGGTTGAAAGTTGACAAGTGGGACTGCATTAAACTCAAAAAGCTTCTGTGCAGCAAAAGAAACGAATGAAGAGAAAACCTACAGAGTGGGAGGAAACCTTCACCACTGATACATCTGAGAGAGGATTAACATCCGGAATATATAAACTACTCAAAAAAAAAAAAAAAGAAGAAAAAAACAAATGACTCACTCAAAAGATGGAGTAAAGAGCTGAACAAACACTTCACAAGTGAGGAATTAGACATAACTGAGAGACATCTTAAAAAGTGTTCATCATCATTAGTAATTAAGGAAATGAAAATTAAAACCACTTTAAGATAGCATCTCACTCAGATAAGACTGGCTAGGATCAAGAAAACAAATGATACCAAATGCTGGAGTGGTTGTAGGGAAAGGGGAACACTTATCCACTGAGGTGGGAATGTAAACTCATACAACCACTATGGAAAGCAGTGGAGAACTCTTAAAAGACTAAAAATGAGCCTACCACCTAACCGAGCCATACCACTTCGGGTATGTACCCACAAGACTCATCTTACCACAAAGATACTTGCATAGCCATGTTTATTGCACGTCTCTTCACAATAGTGAAGAGCTGGAACCAACCCAAGTGCCCCTCAACCAATGAGTAGATAAAGAAAATGTGGTACATCTACACAATGGAGTTCTGTGCAGTGGTAAAGAAAGATAACATCATGAACTTTTCAGATAAATGGGTGGAACTAGAAGATATTATTAAGTGAAGTAACACAGTCCCAGGAAAACAAACGATGAATGGTATCCCTCATCTGTGGATGCTAGCACCAAGTACCTAGTTGTAAGGCAAACTGAGCAATGTTAATGTTATATTCCTCATGATCTGAAAACAACTGTGCTCTTATATTGTGAATCCCTTAACTGGT
>VZQC01004208.1:2869002-2905426 GCA_009823505.1 Rhizomys pruinosus
TGTGTGGTGAATATATATATATATATATATATATATATATATATATATATATATGTGTGTGTGTGTGTGTGTGTGCATATTTTGGAATAATATAAAATTAAAGGGAACAATAAAAAAAAGACTTCCTCAAAGAACAGACCAAAACAGTAAACTTCTACATTGAAAAACTTAAAAAAAAAAAAGACTGAGAAAAAGATGTGAGACAGGAATTAACATGTATGGTATCAATGGGAGAAAGAGTCTAAATTTGACTAAGAAATATTTTATCAAAAATACAAAAGCTCAATAAAAATTAAGAAAAAAAGCATCTTTGATGAGTGGTGTCTGGGATAGGTGTCTGTAAATATAAGGATATACATTTTGCCTTTAGTCAGAAGTTACTTTAGCCTAGGGATGTGACAGCCTCAGGGATTTCTTTAAGATCTATGACCTCTCCAGCCACGTGTATTTGGTTATGTTTATAGTGTCATACATGAGTGTCCTCCCATTGAGTGGGCTTTAAATCCAATTAGTTAGCTGTTGATTGCCCCCAATATAAAAGTGACACTAGACACTACTCTACCGATGCTGTGTGCTGTGCTGGACATTTGTGTGGATATTGGTCTTAAAGCTGGTATTGGACCATCAATTGCTGTTCTCCCTCAGCAGCTTGTTTGGCGTGTGCTCTCCAAAGCTCTGAGAGCTAGCAGTCAGGGGAGGGGGCTTCAAGGTCAGTTCCAACACTTCAAATCTGGTCTCTGAAGTACGTCTTATCTTTAGCAATCAGGTCTTACCGTCAAGTTCTGGGAGGCGATCAACTGCTGTGGCAACAGCCTATATAACTTTGGGAGTCTCTTGGACTACCCTGACCAACAACTTAAAGGAAAGTTTCTCCTGTCTGGCACTGTTTCTTGTTACATTGCTGTCAGATATGCACTGGACTCATGCAGAGACATTGTATGTGGAATTTGTCATTAGATTATTAAACTACTATGATAGACTCAGGTTTTTACACCAGCTAGGCATTAGTTATCTCTCCTCTCTCTCTCTAGCTTCCCCAATTGCCTCATTTCTCCCTTGATAGCCTTGTCTCCTATTGCTCCTCCTCTCTTGAGCTTCTTCCTTCCCTTTATCCTCAAATTTCCTTCTATAACCTTTCCTCACCCTTCTGTTTAAATAACCTCATTTTATCCATTCCTCCCTTAGCAACACCTGCCACTTTCTAGTCTTCTCTCTCAGATTCTCTCTTTCCCTGTACCTTCTTAGTTCTTTTCCATTTTCCTGATTGCTGCAGCTACATTAGGATACACATTCACATGTAAAGGTTAGGTGCTAGGATCCACAAATGAGGGGGAACACATGTTGTTTGTTTTTCTGAGTCTGTATTGCTTTACTTACCATAACAGTTCCATCCAATTACCTGCAAATTTAATGATGCCATCTTTCTTTACTGCTGAGTAGAACTCAATTGTGTAAATGTGTAAATGTACCACATTTTCATTATCCACTTGTCAGTTGGGGGACACTTAGGTTGCTTCCAGCTTTTTGCTATTGTGAAAAGAGCAGCAATAAATACGGATGTGCAATAGGATGAGTCCTTTGGGTATATGCTAAGGAGTGGTATAACTGGGTCAAACGGTAGGTTCATTTTTAGTTTTTTAAATGTTCTCCACGCTGCTTTCCATAGGGGTTACAGGAGCTTGCAATCCCATCAGCAGTGAAACAGCTTTCTGCTTTCCCTGCATCCTCTCCAGCATTTGGTATCATTTGTTCTCTTGATCTTAGGCCGTTTGACTAGAGTAAGATGAAATCTTAAAGTGGTTTTTAACTTGCCTTTCTCTAATTACTAACAATGTTGAATAATTTTCAAGATGTTTCTTTTTTATTTATTTTTATTTTTTCATTTTACTTATTTTTGTATGTGTATGAATGTACTATCTGCATGTAGGCTTGTGCACCCATGTCGTGCAATGCCGCGGGGGTCAGAAGAGGGTCTTGGATTCCCCTGGAACTGGAGTTCTCCTGGAATTGAAGTTACAGATGGTTCTTAGCTGCCATGTGGGTGCTGGGGATCGAACCCAGGTCCTGTGCAAGAGCAGCCGGTGTTCTTAACCGCTAGGCTATCTCTCCAGCCCCAAAATTAGCCTAAGTTACTTTTCTTTCTTTCTTTTTTTTTTTTTTCTGAGACAGGGTCTCCCTGTAGTCCCAGCTGTCCTGGAACTCACTCTGTAGACCAGGCTGGCCTTGAACTCACAAAGATCCACCTACCTCTGCCTCCCAAGTGCTAGGATTAAAGACATGCGCCACCACGCCCGGTGGCGTGAGATGTTTCTTAGCATCTTTATTTCTTCTTTTGAGAACTCTGCTCAGATCCCTAGCCCATCTTTTAATTGGGTCACTTGTTTTCTTGATTCTCTGTTTTTGTATTTCTTTAAACACTCTGGATGTTAACCCTCTGTCAGGCGTGTCATTGTTGAAGATTTTCTCCCGCTCCCTGGGTTCTCTCTTCACTTCTTTTTGGTTTCTTTTACTGTACAGAAGATTTTTAGTTTAATGAGCTCCGCTTGTTGATTGTTAACCTTACTTCCTGAGCAACCAAAGTCCTTTCATACAGCTACTTCTTGTAGGTTACTGCCAATGTTTTCCTCTAACAGTTTCACAGAGTTTCAGGTTTCACAGTGAGGTCTTTGGTCCATTTGGAGTTGACTTTTGTGCAAAGTGAAGGATATAGGTCTAATTTCATTCTTCTACAGATGGAGGTCCAGTTTTTCCAACGCCATTTGCTGAAAATGCTATCTTTCCTGCAGTGCTTATAAACTGGTGAATAAATAAATTTCCTCTGAAAGAATGAATGAAAAGGAAGAAAAATGTAATATATATTGGTCCTTTTTTAAATGGTCAGCCCTATGTCATGAACTGCCACCTGTACCTTAATAGCTCCACAGTTGTTGCACCCTGTTTCTAACTCTTTTGTTTGTGACACTGACTTGCCTTAGAAAGGAGCTCTTTCAGGCCAATGGAATGGTGACTTTCTCACTAGCCCATTGATCACTGGGATGGAGTAACTGACAGAACATAGTGACTCAGAATCCAACCAGCAGGAACCAAACCCATCATCTGCCCAAGCACCTGGTCTCCATTCGCCAAGTCTGAGATCTCCAAGAGACACAGGATGACAGATGTCAAAATGACATGCTGCTAAGCAGAGAGGCCTTATTTCCTACATTGCCTGTTGCTGCTTGTTCCAGCTCCCCGTGCCTGTCACATTCTCCAGTGCTATTTAGAACAGTCATTTCAACCTCTATTTGATCACCTATCCCCTTTGTCACCAGACCTGGTGAGCCATTCATTCAGTGGCCATGGCTGTGGCCATCTGTGCTATTAGAATGTGGCCCTTTCCTGATAACTTACCTATGTTTCTCATTCCAGAGCTTCTTGGCTTAAGAGAATCAGGTACTTCAGAATTCTGGGCTTGCTGCCACTGACAGGGTAAGTTTCACATCTTGGGCCAGCTTTTCAGATAGGAGAATCTGGAGAGGAATGTGTTTCCTTGGCAATTACCTTTACATTTACAGAGCACTGAAGATTACTTGGCTGTCCCCATTACTGTGCCCTTTTGACCCCTTTTCTTTAAGGGATTTACTCTTTTCCTAAAAAGCCAGTCAGCCAAGGTAAATGGGGATGGACGTCATCCTAACAACGGGAATCATGAACTGACTATTCTCCATGTCTGGGGAAATAATTTAAATCCATAGAGAGTCAAATTAGGGTCATTACAAGGGGCTTTCTGGGTTTTAACATGCTTAGAGGTCCTCAGGCCTGTGGGAATAATCTCAGTTAAATATGAATCTCTCCTACTGTTTCAGGATTTGTTGGGTCACAGAGGGAAGGCCCGTTTTATAAAATGTACCAGCTATAGAAAATGAACCTCACATATCCCAGGAATCCTATTAGCTTCAGCAGTCTTAGTTTTGTCTTTGAACATATTGGCAAAGATCAGTGCACCCAGGTGCTCATTCGGAACATTTTAAAATCTAAACAGAATTTGGCAGTGTGGAAGCACAACATGAAGGTGAATTTGCAACATGCAGTGATCCAGGTCAGAAATGCAGTGTGTGGCATGCCCCGTCACAAGAGAGAGCACTTGACAGGTCACCAAAGCTGCCTCTTCCTTCATTTTTACATAAAGTCAGGGGAAAGTAATGTTTCCACCATTCTAGTTCATAACAATGTGGTAATCACAAAAATAGTTAATGATTATGTAGACCTCGGGAACATCATGATGTCACAAAAAGTGAAACGGAAGTATATTCAATCGTAAGAACTTCAGTCATATACAGTTAATTTAGAACTGGGTGCAACGTACAGAGGGAAACACTTCCCAAGTTTCCATCTGAACTTTGTGCAAAGAAGTCATTTGTTATACAGTTTGAGAGGGCAAACAGTGTTTTTAGAAGAAATCATATAAGTACACAAAATTACATTCTCTTCAGTAATTACTTATAAAAAATAATAAGAAATCTCAAATTCACTATTGTCATAATTCTGCATTAAAAATAGTACTTTACTAAACAAATTCAATTTAATATCCTATTAGCCTTAGACATTTATTGGAATTGTTAAATACCCTTATATATCTTTATTTAGTAACTTGGAAATATTGTGAACCCAAATTATATTTTCACTTTTCATTGAAGTGTTAAGGAATCTTAGCTCTTAAGTATTCTCCATACTGCTTTTCATAGGGGTTGCATGATTTTGCATTTCCACCGGCAGTGAATGAGTGTTCCCCTTCACAACCTCTCCAGCATTTGGTGCCATTTGTTTTCCTAATCTTAACCAGTCTTACCAGGATAAGGTGAAATCTTAAGCTGGTTTTAATTTTCATCTCCTTAATTATTAGTAACGTTGTACACTTTATGAGATGTTTCTCAGCCAAGATGACTTCATTTGTGAAGTATCTGTTCAGCTCTTTACTCCATCTTTACATCTAGTCATTTGTTGTCTTGCTCCTTTTATTGTTTGTTTGTTGTTTTGTTTTTGGTTTTTTTGTTTTTTGTTTTGTTTTTTTTGTTTTGTTTTTTGGTTTTTTTTTTTTTTTTTTTTTTTTTGGTCTTTTTTGAGATAGGGCTCCCTGTTTAGCCCCAGATGTCCTGGTGAGAACCCACTCTGTAAACCCCAGGTGGACTTGAACTCACACAAAGCATCCTTGCTACCCTATTCTAGATGTTATGCTCTGTCAAAATGTACCTCATGGTGAAAGATTTCCCCCACTCATGCTGTTTTTGTTTTATTTCATTTACTTTTCCCTCCTATGATTTTCTTTTGTGTTACAGCAAGTTTTGAGTCTTAATGACGGTCCCTACTTGTCTATTGTTGCCTACTGTTTCATAATGCCAGATGCTGCTATTTGAAAGTTTTCCCCTCCCCTCTCTCTTCCTCACCCCGTAGTTTGTGTAGGTACTTACTCGTAGGTTTCTTTCTATCATTTTCAGGGTTTCTGGTTTCACATGGAGATCTTTGACTCATTGGAGTTGATTTTTGTACACAGTGAGAGGTAGGGTTCAGCTCGTCCTTCTACAGTGGTGATGCAGTTTGCCAGCACCATTTGCTGAAGATGGCTGTCTTTCCTCCATTGAGTCTTTCTGGCCTCCTTGTCAAATATGAGTGGGTGAAATTGCATGTGCTCATTTGGATCTTCAAATTTGTTTCACTGATTGTATAGGTCTGTTTTGTGACAGTACTCAAGCTGTTTTTATTACTATGCCCTGTAATATAGTTTGAAGTGTGGTATAAGTACCCCCCCCACTTGTGTTGCTCTTTTGGCTTAGGGTTCCTTTGGCTATCCAAGTTGTTTTGTTTTTCCATATAAATTTAAGGATCTTTTTTTCTAGTCTAGAGAAGAAACTCATGGAGAGTTTTAATGGGATGCAATACTGTATATTAGTTTGGTAGGGTGGACATTTTTACTATATTAATTCTTCCAATCCATGAGTATGAGAGATCTTCATCTTCTGGTATTTTCTTCATTCTTCCTCATCAGGGATTTAAAATTTCTTTGTAGAGATTTTTGGTGTCTTTGGTTAGGTTTTTCCAAGTGGATTTTTTATTTTTGAGGCTGTTGTGAATCGGGGGGGGGGGTTCCTTGTATTCCTTCTCCATTTGTTTTATGTTGGTGTAAATAAAGATCACTGATTTTTCTAGGTTAATTTGTTTTATCCTGCCCCTTTATTTAAAACTCTTGATCCATTTTAGGGTTTTCTTGGTGGGATTTTGGTTCTCTAGGTAACTAGCATATTATCTCAAATAAAACCTACCACCTGACCTAGTCATACCCACAAGACTCAACCTGTCCCAGAGAAGCATGCAAAACCATGTTGTTTATTGCAGCTTTCTCACAATAGGGAAGACCTAGAAGCAACCCAAGTGTACCTCAACCAATGAGTGGATAAATATGTGGTACATCTACACAATGGAGCTCTATGCAGTGATAAAGAAAGATAACATCATTACCTTTGCAGGTAAATGGATGGAACTAGAAACCATTTTGCTAAGTGAAGTAACAAGTCGAAAAAACAAATGATGAATTGTATCCCTCATTCGTGGATGCTAGCACAATAATCCTAGTTGTAAAAGCAACTACAATTTCAATTTTATTTCTTTTTATCATGAAGCAACTGTATGTTTAAATGTGAATCCCTTAATGGGCTCTAGAATTAACCGCCACTTATTTTCAGATTGTAATTTGGTATATGGTGGAAGGTATGTATGCATATTTAGTGTAATATAAAATTAAGGGGAAAATGTGGTTCCTAACAAGTTTGGAATTAACTGTAAGTGATAATTTTGGTATGAGATATAATATCTAAATCTCCAATATATATATATATATATATATATATATATATTAGAGAGAGAGAGAGAAAGAAAGAGAGAGAGAGAGACTGAACTGACTGAAACAGTAAACTTCTACCCAAAATAGTAAACCTCTGCAAAGAAAATCTTTAAAAAAATGAGGAAAAGTTGCAAGACATGTATGGCAGAATGTATGATCTCTGGTGAGGTGGGGGTCATGGAACAGGGAATGAGTCTAAATTGGATTGAGAAATATTGTATGAAATGCACAAAACTTCAATAAAAATATTTTTAAAGAAATCTTAGCTCACATTTTGAAGAAGCATACAGTGGGTAGAGTAGCCAGAGAACATATTATGGAAGTTTGAGAAAGACATCCTTTAATTCTCACCAATACTGTAGAAAACTGTGGGCTTTGGAAATGACAGAATTTCAATAACAGAGACGGGGAATGACTATTCTGAAAAAACTGCCAAAATACCAAGCTTCAAGTACATGATATGCTCAGAAACACCAAGCAGTACAGAGAAGTAAGCAATCAGAGGCAGCTGTAAGCCATACAGATCATAACATGGACCTTTCTTTGAGTACCATGGTATGGGATTTAAAATTAATTTGAAAGAAAATGAGAACTATAGGATATTTTCTTGAAGGAAGATGATACAGTTTAATATGGAATTTTGAAAAGGGGTAGGGAACTTAATGATAGCACCTGCCACACTGAAAAGAATGGCCACAATGTGCAGGTTAGATGGGTGGTACATGATGGAGATAGATGCTGCATGATGGAGATAGATGCTACATGATGGAGATGGATGCTACATGAAGGAAACCCTTAAGATGAGTTTGTCCATCACAATATTGCATCTGAATTTAATGTTTCTTGATATACTGAGACATGAATAAGAAATTTTCTGGGTAGACATAAAGGGCTGATTATAGGACTTCTTGTTATTATGCTGAGGAATACTGCTTAAGTCTTAGAAACACATGGAACTGGAGAAGAAATTTAGAATGAGCTAAAAACTTGCCACAAGTGGGAGGTTTTAAAAAAAACCTGGCATGGTGGTGCACATGATTAATCCCAGAACTCCAGAGGTAGAGGCAGGCTGACCTCTGTGAGATCGAGGTCAGCCTGGTCTACATAGCCAGTTCCAGCACAGCTAGGGCTGCTAGGAGTTCCTGTCTTAAAAGACAAAAAGAAAAAGAAAAAAAGAGTTGTGTTAGGAGAGATTTCTCAGCTGTTAAGAGCATAGGCTCCTTTTGTAGAGGACCTGGGTTTGATTCCCAGCACCCGTATGGTGCCTGCTAACAATGTGGGTATCTTCAGTTCCAGGGGACCCAACACTTCTGGCCTCATAGGCACTGCATAATATGATACACTTAAATCTATACAGGAAAAACACTCATGCACAAGAAAAATAAATATAAATTAATAGAATATTTTAAAACAAGGGTTGCCAGAGAGGGACTCAAAAAGAAAATCCAGAGAAGAATTAAAAGCAAAAATTTTCTGGAATAGTTCCGAAGTCAAACAGAAAACTTAGGGAAAACAATACTATTCAATCATATGTCACAGTTCTGAATTCAAATGAGGGTTAAGACATTATTTGATAAATGTAGAAATATTACTGGCCTTTGAAAGCTCAGCTTTGGAGGACAAAATGAGGATACAAAATGGATGGCCAGGAGATTGGTGATATTTAAAAGTATAAAAAAATCAATAAAGAAGTAAAACTAAAGATCTATGAGACCGAAGATCAAAAATTTAGATCACAAAACCGAGAGAAGTTGGTTTTAGATGGTCAAATAATGGTAAAGATCTAAAAAAGAAAGATGGTGTCATGTTTCTTGGCCATAAAAATAAAAAGGGGGGCTGGAGAGATGGCCTAGCGGTTAAGAGCGCCGACCGCTCTTACAGAGGACCCGGGTTCGATCCCCAGCACCCACATGGCGGCCGAGAGCCGTCTGAAACTCCAATTCCAGGAGAACTCCAGTTCCAGGGGAATCTGAGACCCTCTTCTGACCCCCGCGGCATTGCACGACACGGGTGCACAGACCTGCATGCAGACAGTACATTGATACACATACCGAAATAAATAAAATAAAATAAAAAATTAAAAAAAATAAAAAGGAAAGATAAAAATACTGAAACTATGGAGTTGTGCAGTGATGACAAATTGGAGAAGTAGCATCAGTAGGCTTGGCTTTTCTTCACTGAAGTCAATTGAATTAGTGGATGAGTAGGAGGAATTTGGCCTAGGCATGAAGAGACCATGAGAAAATTCTCAGACAGTGAAATAGAAGAAGGAATTCACCAGGAATGAAGAAAGTGTTGCCAAGAATTATGGAGGGCTTCGCAGATGATGAATCACAATGACTTCATGGTGCATTTTTTGTTTGTTTCATCATTTGCTTTTTACTTTAAAACAATCTTTTAATCTAGATCTTTGGAAGAACTTTATCTTTTTCCTTGTCTTGTAGTCCAGTTACCCCTAATATCTTTTAAATATTTTATTTTATATACATGTGTGTGATGTGTTTGAATGAAATCTACTCCCTGTTTATTCCCCTCCAACTCCTACTCCCCTGATCTCTTTTCTTTCCTCAACTTCATGTGATATTATTTCATATTTTATTTATTATTTTATGTTATGTCATGAGTGTATTACCTGCATGTATGTAAGTGCAACTGTGTCGTGCAGTGCCTGAGGAGTTCAGAGAAGGGAATCGGATCCCCTGAAACTGGAGTTATAGGCAGCTGCTAGTCATGATGTGGGTGCTGGGAATTGAATCCAGGTTCTCTGCAAAAGCATTCATTGCTTTTAACTGATAATCTATCTTTATTATTATTATTATTATTATTATTATTATTATTATTATACTACTGAGTCTCCTTAATTTTGTCTATATGTTCCAGGGTTTGGGACCATCTTCTGGAGCATAGGTGGCCTCTCTGGAACCCCATCCATGAAGAAAGTGGCTCTTCTTCCCACCACAGCTGTCAATTGCTGAGCTCCTGAGTCAGGGGGTGGGGGGCGACAACTTCCTGGGCTCCTTTCAATCTGCACTGGAATTTTTCTAACTTGATCTTGTGCAGATCTTGTGTGTGCTGTCACACCTGCTGTGAGCTTGCATGAGCAATGGCCCTGTCATGTCCAGCACATATTCCTTCTTGACAGAAATTCAATATATGTGGCTTTTTCAGCATTTCTGTCACCTCTTCCATGATGTTCCCTAGGGCTTGGTGTAAGAGGCTGCAATATACACATCTTGTTTGGAGGTGAGAACTCCACAGTCTCCTCTTCACACTGACCATTGCGGTTCTTTGTACTAATCTGCATCTACTGCAAAAAGAAGCTTTGCCGATGAGGTCTGGAAGATCTCTGGGTATAAACATAAAAATGTTACAGTTTCTTACTATGCCCATTTCACAGAATAATGGTAGTAGTTTCTCTCTTATGGCCTATGAGCTAGCCATACATGGATTTTTGGCATACATAAGGGTGCCAGGCATGCGTCCCATCTTGTGAAGTGGACTTGAAATCCAACTAGAAAGTGATTGGTTATTCCCATATTTGTGCCGTGATTACTGTCGTGAGCATGTCTTGCCAGGAGAGTCGCAGGGCTCACAGATGGGAAGATTGTTAATACCTTTTCCCCTCATAGTGTCCAATCTAGGCTGTACAAGTGACACTTCCAGGCTAGAGCCAGCTTGGTTTCTCCATGTCTTAGGATTCAGGCATGTGGCGTCTTGAGCAATAGCATCTTGCCGTCGGGTTCTACAGGGTTAGCAGGAGCAATGGTAATTCCTGTACTATTGGAGGGTCTGTGGGACTCCACTGATAACTTGAAAAGAAGTAACTTGTAGTTAGCACTGGACTATTTATCTGATTGCTCTGGTGTCTGGGGGAGTCATTGCTCACACCAATTGTAGTGTAATTCCATTTGAAGTCTTTTCATAAGCTTCTACAGTAATGGGTTTCATATGGCATTTTCGAATGGCTTTAGTATTAATTATCCTTCCCAGTGCTTCCTCCTCTATCCTGCCCTTCTATTCCCCTCCTCAATTAACCCTTCCTTTTCCATTATTCCCTTCTCTCCTGCCTGCATTCTACCGCCCCCCTTTCCTTTAAACCCCAATCCACAGACCTTTCCTAGGTTCCTGTCTTCACTGCGTACTCCAGTTTAAGCATATTTATCTAAAGTCAAAGTGAGAGGGAACACGTGGTGCTTATCTTTCCGGGTCCAAGGCAGCTCACTGCTAAGAATTGTTTCCAGCTCCGTTTACCTGTGAATTTCATAATTTCCATTTTTATAACTAGACAGTATTCCATTGTGCATATGAACCATATTTCTGTTATCCATTCATGAACATCTTCATTGCTTCTATTTCCTGGCTATTGTAAATAGAGTGACAATGAACATGGATGAACAGATGTCTCTGTAATATGCTATAGAGTTCTTTAATATGCCCAGGATTGGTATTACTGGATCCCGTGGTAGATCTATTTCTAGCCTTGTTTGGTTTGTTGGGTGGTTTTTTTATTATTTTATTTTGTTCTATTTTGAGTTGTAGCTCCAGCTGGGCTTGAACTTGATATGTACACCAGGCAATCTCAGTACTGCCTCTTCCTGAGCATTGGGAAGAAAGGTATGGCTATTTCTGTGTTTTTTTGAGGAATTCCTACACGGAGTGTACCAATTTGCACTCCCACCAACAGTGAATAAAGCAGTCTTATTTTATTTTATTTTATTTATGATGTTTGAATGCTGGTGCAGATCTTGGGAAAAGAGAACAAATAAAAATAAATAAAACAAGACTCGGAGTTTTGTCCTAGATGCATTCACATTTAATTTTCTAAATCAAATTTTCTTAGGTTGAAAATAATGGGACTTTCCTCTTTCATGAACTGCTTTAACTCTTATAATCAAAGACAGTTTAATGAAAAGGAATCATGATAGTATAGAATTCATAAATGAAGAAAAGAGAGGCTGGGGGGTCACAGGGTAATCACTGAGACAAATTTTCAATCAAGACACTCCTGGCTATTCCTTGGCAGGTGCTTATTGATAGAAATTGAATCAAAGATGAAGTAAGCAGCCTGCCATTTAAATCTTTTTAAATTAAGACTTAAACATCAGTCCAGTCTTTCAGAGTTCTCAATAAACAAGTGACAGGTCTAAGAAAGAAGAGGGGGACTTAAGATGTAGCCTGGTTTATTTCTGTTTTATCATTTCCAGCTAAAGGAGAAGATGAAGAAAGGGAGATAAAGAATTCCCTAAAGTTTCACTGGTGGCATCCATGATATTGCATCAATTATATTTGTCCCTCACCATCTGTTGCTGGATTACTCACAACAATGTAAAATAGCACCTCAGTGTTTGGGGAAACTAATATTACTTAGCAACACTATCAGAATTGCAAAGCAAACTTGTTTCAAGAACTCAGTAAAAATTAACATTGTTGGATTTAGTGTATATTTGGACGTAAACCCTGCTTCAAATTTTGCCACAAATTGTGGTGTATGTGTCCTAATTATAGTTTACTTAATCAGGTTTTCTTCTCCTAGTCCAAATACTGGATACCAAGCTGGTTTTATAGTTGTCTTTCATATCCAATATCCAATATGATGATTTTGTCATTGACTTTAGCTATATAAGTTATCTAAAATAATAATAAATAATAATAATCTAGAATTTAAATGAGTTTTGTTCTGTAAAAATATATTGAACATCATTTTTAACATTGCTTTCTATAAAACATCAGTGCTGTAGAGCTAAAATATGCCATGCCTCACTGTCAAAGAGTTTACATTCTTCTATTAGAAGCAGTTATGTAAATAAATAAATGTCACACGGTGTACCGCACGCTGTAATTCCAGCAGAGTTCAAAGCACTCCAGGAGAGAAATGAAGCAGGCAGTAGCTGACTCTGTCCACGAATAACTTATTAAATAAGAAGACACAAATTGAGTCCTAAGGAATTTGAACAAAGAATTCTTTTTAGTCAATTTAATTCTAAATTTGTGATGGGTTCCATTCTTTCTCTTGTACACTGATAGAAATATTTCATTCAAACAATTTAAGTGAGTTATGTCAAAAAATACTCCCAATGCACTTTAAAAATATATAAGCAACCTCAATTAAAAACATACCTATTCATAACCTAAAATGGGCACATCTTGAAAGATGTTCAAATGGATGTTGATGCTATTAAATTATATTCACGAATGTAAGACAAGGTGGATGCTATTAAAATGTGTTTAACACACCTGAACCATAAGCTTATATGGCTAAATTCTGATATTGGAACTTGTGAATTTAGAAGATGGCAAAGAGCTTGATTTAGGTTATTTTACATTGGAGCAAGGCAAATAACCAACCATAAAAAGGTCAACATTCAAAATAATTTGTCAAAATAAACACATGTAGGTACAAAAGCATTATACTGTGGTGAGGGGAAAGAGTATTTCTTGAAGAAAAACCTCAGGAGTTTCTTCCGGGAGATAAGAATTCCACATACATAATTGTCATTGTTCCTAAACAATAGTAGCAAGTTAGACCTGCCATGGACTGCAGTGTTCTCCATGTGTCTAGAATCAACTTTACAGGACCCTACATCCTTCATTAAACTTTCCACATCTGTGGTTGCAATCTCTGCAGATGCAAATGCCAGTGGTTGCATGCTTGAATCAGTGCAGCCTTCACAGCAATGTTCCATGGTGTCTGGTGAAGCAATGGTGCCTAGAGCCATAACGATGAGTCTCAACCACTTCGGAAAAAGAAGCGAAGAGAGTTAAGATTGTTAGTTATGCATAATTTGAAAATCACCTTATATTCTCAGATACCCCGCTTTAATCTATCATGACTGATGGAGCCACATTTATTGAGAGATAAAATTCATTTCAAGCTGGCATAAAATGGAAATGGAAGGGCTGAGATGATTGGTATTAACCAATTAAACTCAAGAAAGCTTGAGGCTTCAGTTCATTCATGACTTAGCTTTTTGTCCATGAAAATTTATCAGCATTTGCAAGATGTGTAGAATCCCCCTGTGTTCAGACAACCAAATATATTAGACTCAGCACCAGGATCCATATGGCATCGTCAGAACTTCAAATCTCAACAGTATCCTATAAAGTGGGTCCAATTGGCCTGTCAAGGCTCCTAGGGAGAATTAGAAACAGCTTTAGCAGCATGGTTTTTTTTAAACAGCAAATAGAAAGCGCCATTTAAATGCAAAATAATTCTCTTAAATTTCTAGATACTGTGGCAAATGGCAACAGATAAACGTTGAGTAGATTAGGGAATATTTGATGTGTATTTAACTTCAAGAAAATTCAGATTTTTTTTCCAAAGTAATTTTGTTTTTATATAGTATAGCTTCTAAAGAGCCATAAATCTTATTTGTATCTCTCAGGCTCTGTGAAATTCCTGACTGAAATGAAACATATCATCTGGTTTTTTAACTTGATGCCCGAGCAAAGACAGTGTGCAGACCCTCCCAACTGAAAAGGCATATGGGATGCATTTGTCACTTTTTTCTAATGCAAAATTTTATTGAAAAATGAAAAAAAAATGTGCTTTCTTATTCTAACTGGCCAGGAGTGTGTGTACACAGCTCAGTAGTAGAATGTCCACCCAGGATATACAAGACTGCAATCAATGCAAGTGTGTGTGTGTGTGTGTGTGTGTGTGTGTGTGTGTGATGAAAAAAACACAATTATGTAGAGTAGAAACTACATTATATTACTCAGCATTGTAAATGAGACCAGATTTACCACTATGAAGATGGCAGACATAAACAAAAAACTCGAATGTATATAACCACTGCTTTGCAATGACTATAGAATTTTTTAAATTTAATTTTTATTTATTTTTTAAGGTATTCACAATATAAGGACTATATATTTTTTAAAAAATATTTTATTTATTGTTTTAATTCATGTGCATGAGTGTATTGCCTCTATGTATGTAAGTTCATCTGTGTCATTCAATGACCACAGAAGACAGCATCCTCTGGAACTAGAATTACAGATGGTTGTTATCTGTCTTGTGAGTGCTGGGAACTGAACCCAGGTCCTCTGCGACAATAGCCAATGTTCTTAACCATTGAGCTGTCTCTGCGGCACAGAATTTTTTACATACATTTTAGAAATGGGAAGTACATTCGCTGGAGCACGAGTGACTTGTTAGAGGCTACACAGCTGAATAAAATGATTAGCATACATGTTCTTGTATTCATTTTATTGAATTTATGTGTTTCATGCATAATTTTCCAATCAGTCTTAATCACTCCTCCATTGGCACCCTCCTACAGCCCCCCAGTACAGTTCACACATTCTGTCATCTGTGCTAGGGTCCATTGCACCAACTTACTCCCCCCACCCTCAATGCCAGCTCATCCCCTGAGCTCTAGTCACCCTATCTAGAGTCCCTTTCCTAAAGAAGGCCAGGTCTTCCTCACCCAACCAAAATTAGCTGCCAATATTTCTTCAGCCGAGTTTGGGCTCTGCTACCCACTTCTGCAGTTCTGGGCTGGGCTTTTGTCTGGCTGAGCTTGCATGGGTCCTGTGCATCACATACAGTTCTAAGCAAGCAGTAAATTCAGTGGTCACATAAATTTCATTTGACCTGGTACCTCACTTAGAACCACACTTGATCATTGTGAGCTGTGGCTACATATGGTCATTGGCATAGGGGATGGTTTGTCATTATGCCATAATGTTACTCATAGGGACTGATACATCACCACTAGACTCCTGTGTTTCTTCTCCCTAAAAGATGAAATCAACAATATTGAATTACCTAAATAAGATATGAAAGTTTTTCCTTGTCTACTTCAAGAATTTTAAATAGAGGAAGAAAAGAGAACTCTATAAATACCCTCTATTTCTGAAAACCATGCTAACTTGCTTTTGTATATTTCAATAAAGTGGTCCCCCATTCCTCCCTAGCACCAAAATAAAAGCTCAAAAAAGTGTCCTGCCTGAACAGAACCCAAAGAAGAACTAGAAGGCATTAAATGTTCTGTAATCCTCTCCATCTTTGAGCATCTTCTGAGTGGGCTGGGGAGAAGTTAAGAGGGGCAAAGAGCATGCTACCAAGCCTAGCCACACAAGTTCAGTCTCTGGAACCACATGGCAGATGGGGAAAATTGACTCTCCCAAGTTGTTCTCTGATCTCCACTTGTACACCATGGCACATGTGTATACACACACACACACACACACGCTATGAATAATATATACATATATATACATATATATATATATATTTATATATATAAATATATATATATATATATATGAGTTTTAAGAACAGTCCTCCAGGCAAAGAGAGACTATCACAGACAGAGCGACTCTGGCATAACTTCTACAAACACAATTAGTGGAGTCCCATGGAGTGGGACTGCTCCACCTCTAAAATTTATTTTTTTAAAGTACATTTCAGGTGTGGTGGCACATGCCTGTAATCCCAGCACTCAGGAGGCAGAGGCAGGAAGATCTCTAGTCTACATAGTGAGTTTCAGGCCAGCTACAGCTACAGGTCTCCAATAGACCAAATAAAATAAAATAATAAAATAAAATACAATAAAATAAAAGTACATTTATTTTATTTTGTTTTGTTACACATGTATAGGTATATATACATGAACACAGGTGCCCACAGAATCCAGAGGTGTCAGATCCCCTAAAACTGGAGTTACAAGTAGTTGCGAGCTACCAATGTGGGGTGCTGAGACTCAAACTTTGGTGTTCTTGAAGAGCAGTCTGTGCTTTTAGCTGTTGATCCATCTCTCCAGTCACCAACCATTTTAATTCATAACATTTATGCATAAGAGACTTTACATTGTCAATTTTCACCATGATCTGAAAATTCTATATCTGATCTTTATTTGGAACACTATTTTGTGCTAGATGGCAGTTCTTTTTATGTTTTGTCAGAACCTGGGTGTCTGGAATATTGGTCTTGTTTTGTTGTAAGGAAACAAATTATGGCCAAATCTACAGAGGTTATTGAATCTCAAGTTTAATAAGTCACACATAAAGTTACCTCATCTTTGGAGTTTCCAACCTCAAAGGGAGAAAAGGCATTAAGATCAACCTGGGACTGGGCAGATAGATCAGCACTTAAGGCCATATAATTTTTCTTCCAGAGGAACCAAGTTCGATTCCCTGCACTCAATTGGGTGGCTCACAAGTGCTGGTGACTCTAGCTCCAGGAGATTTGAAGCCTGTAGACTTCTTGGGCACACCACTGAGGTGCACTTATTCATACATAGACACGCATACACATATAAAAAGAGAATAAATTTTTAAAATAAGATAACCCTTGTGTTTGGGATGATTGCTGCATGGAGATATAGGTAGAAATGGTTGTCATGACCCCCAAAATCATATGAGTTATGGAACTGCTACAAGTGACTGGCCATGATCTCGTTCCCTGCTCTTCTGGTATAACAGCTCCCAGCTCAGTTTATCAGAGGTTCCCAATAATTAATGGAGTTAATTGTAAAATTACAACAGTAAAGTCAAATGATCATTTAATGAAGAAGAGTTGATAAAAGCTTTACTTTTAACTCCACCCATTTACCTTCAACATTCATGATGTCGGTTGTCTTCTTTACTGCTGCATAGAACTCCATTGAGCAAATGTATCATATTTTCATCATCCACTCATCACTTGAGGGACGCTTAGGTTACTTCCAGCTCTTCACTATTCTGAAAAGAGCTGTAATAAACACGGTTGTACACATATCTCTGCAGTAGGATGAATCTTTTGGTATGACTGAGTTAAGCGGTAGCTTCATTTTAAGTCTTTTAAGAGTTCTCCACAGTGCGTTCCATAGGGGTTGCATGAGTTTGCATCCCCACCAGCAGTGAATGGTAATTGAAGTAGCACAGTCCCAGAAAAACAAAGGATATATGGCGTCCCTCGTTTGTGGAACCAAATTCTTGTACATAAGTCAAGCTGGGTGATCTTTTAGTAAAAATAATACTACATTGACTGATGCTGCTATAACTGTAACTTGAAGTTTATGTCTTTATTTCCCTAAGTCCTAAGATTTATAAGAAAGAATAAGCTGGGCGTGGTGGTGCACTCCTTTAATCCTAGCACTAGCGAGGCAGAGGCATGCGAATCTTCATGAGTTCAAGGCCAGCCTGATCTACAGAGTGAGTTCCAAGATAGCTGGGAATATAGGGAGATCCTGTCTTGGAAGTACAAAAAAAAAAAAAAAAAAAAAAAAAAAAACAGTAAATCTCTTCTTTAAAGTACATCAAAACATATATCAACTTGCTATGTAACTTAGGAATATAAAGTTATATTTGTTTGCCTGTATGCAGTATTACTGTTAAAATGTAGTGGTTAAGAGCGCAGACCGCTCTTGCAGAGGACCCGGGTTCGATCCCCAGCACCCACATGGCGGCCGAGAACCATCTGAAACTCCAATTCCAGGAGAACTCCAGTTCCAGGGGAATCCGATACCCTCTTCTGACCTCCGTGGCATTGCACGACACGGGTGCACAGACTTGCATGCAGACAGTGCATTCATACACATACAGAAATAAATAAAATTAATAAAAAAAATTTTAAATATGAATCCCAAACGTGTTTTTGAATTAGCCTATAGTTTATTTTCAGACTCTGTCATTTTGGTGTATGTGTGGAGTGTGTATATGCATATTTTGGAGTAATATAAAATTAAAGAGAACAACAACAAAATACTTGTTCAAAGAACTGATCAAAATGGTAAACTCCCTCATTGAAAAAGTTAGAAAAAAAAAGACTAAGGAAAAGATGCAGGACAAGTCTTAACATGAATGGCAGAATGCATGTGCTCTGGTTGGGGTTGGGGGCATGGGAAGGGAAACTGGTTCATATTTGATCGTGAAAGGCTGTATGAAACACACAAAAGCTCAATAAGAAAAATTTTAACAGTCACATAAAGAACAAAAAGTTTTACTTTTAATATACTAAAAGCATTATAGTGTTTTCAATTCCATGAGAATATATGTGGTTTTGCATCAAAACCATGTATTCACTCCACCAGTATTTTCCCAGATAAAAGAAACTCTGTCCAGTAGAACATTGAGCTTCATTTTCATTCATATCCATATAGCATTCTCACCACTTGGGGGCGGGAAGAGAAGTATGGCTTATTGGGTAAAGGAGCTTGCTGCCGGGCCTGACTACCTGAGTTCAATCTTCCAGACTCACATAGTGGAAGAAAAGATCTATCTTCTGCAAGCAACCCTCTGACCTGTATATGCACACCATTGCTAGTGTGCATAGGCACATGCACTCCATTGCTAGTGTGCATAGGCACATGCACACCAATAAAATAAAAATAAATAAATATGTAAATTTTACAGAACTTTCCACCTCTAATTTGTCATTTCTTCTTTCCTTCCTTTCACTGATCCACATGAAAAGTACTTTGCATTTTTTCAGACAGGGTCTCCCTGTAGCCCCAGCTGGCCTGGAACTCACTCTGTAGACCAGGCTGGCCTTGAAATCACAAAGATCCACCTGCCTCTGCCTCCTGAGTGCTATGATTAAAGGCATGTGCCACCACGCCTGGATTAAAGACTGTTCTTAGCCACCATGTGGGTGCTGGGAATCTGCAAGAGCGGTCGGCTCTCTTAACAACTGAGCCATCTCTCCAGCCCCATACTTTGCATTTTATATGAGTATTTTGTCCTTCTCATCAGAACAAAAAAATCGTAAGCAGTGACATATCTTTCTCAATATCTATAGTTCATTGCACAGTGTAGGAAAAGAGTGATTGACTGAATGAATCTCTCTATAACCATGTTAGGAAAATGCTGACATAATAGTCAGTGAAACACATCTATGGATTTTTGGCAATGGAGTATTAATATTCATTACCAAGCCTGTCTTTCATTGTTTTTATATGAATTTTATGTTGCTCTTATATGTGATAAGCATCAGTACTGAAGGACTGGTTGGGCAAAGATATGAATGAATTTAATACTGCCTAGACCTACACTTAGAGATGTTTATAAGAATAATTTATGTTATATGTTTTAACTATAATAAAATAAATAAGTAACAAATGACCCAATTAAAACTGAAATGTTATCTAAGCAGAACTTCAGCAAAGATGGTTACACAGATGATGAATAAGCACATGAATAGATACTCAAAAGTATTTTCCACTGGAAGGCTGCAAACTGAAACAAAAATGAAATATCTCTATAAGTATTAAAATAGATAAAATAAAATGATAACTATAAGTTCTGATGAGAACAATGACTAAGAACTCCTTTGGATTTCTAATGGGAATCGAAACCATCTATCAACTTCAGAAGACTGTTAATTTTTTTATAGAGCTAGACATAGCCTCACAAATATTCTAGAAGCCACACACATCCATATCTGTCCACTTAAGCAGAAAACGTGTTTCTACTTCAAGACCTGAAAAAAAATCACATATAAGTTTTTCTTCATAATTACCCCACAACTAGAAGCAAATACAAGTATTATCAGTAGGTGAATGGATAAACTAAAATTCATAATTCATAATAAAAAATTAGTAAAGAATAATAAACTATGAGATGCCTGAATTAACCTGAAATGGATATTCCTAAATTGAATAAGTACTTTAAATGATTTACATTGTATTTTATAACTGTGTGGAATTTGAAATAGAAAAGCATATATAAACATTATTAGATTTGTATTACCAAGGGATCTGAGGACTCTGGGTGGAGCCCAAGGATTTTCCTGGGTGGTAGAACTTTTCAGTGTGCTAAAGAAATGACTGATTCATGACAATAGTGTACGATAAGAACTTATAGAACCCTATCACACAAGTAATAAACATTCGTGTATGCAAATTTAAGAGAGGAATATAGGGTGTTACAATGCAGACTGCCAGTCTAACCGTATCTCATGTATGAAACGACATATTAAAGCGTCATAGTGACAGAGCTTCTTGGCACTCTCACTAGCTACATTTTCTGTCCCATGAGGTCCCCATTCCTGCTTTGGGCCTAGGCCCCCTATGGCTCATCCCTCCTGAGACCTCGGAGCTATGTTCCTAAGCCAGACCCCACCCACTGTGCTACACTGACCAACTGTATTCTCTCTTGCCAACAGTCTCCACCCCTACCATGACCCCAGGCCCAGTTCTGATCAGGCCTGAGACCTCCAAACTACCCTGGTAAGTCAGACCAGGCCCACTCCATCTTGATCCTCCTTCACCATTATCAGCTACATTCTCTCTTCTCAAACTGTCTCTCTTCAGCCCTGGTCATAGGTCCCTTCCTGCACCTCCTGCCTGAGACTCAGCCCACTGCATTGTAATTCCCATGTACCGAAACCACCTAGATTGCCTTGCTCCAAGAGCCCACATCTGATTAGCTAGCTAAACCCTGTCCAGCTATCCCTCTTCCTGAACTGGGCCTAGGCTGCCTCCTATCCCCCTTGCCTAAAGCCTCTGGCCTAGCTGGTTAGCACTATTCCAATCCGCAGCTTGGTGCTAGCCCCCCTTTTTTTCAAAGCCAATTTTTATTGAAGATTTCTGCATTTCATACAAAATTTCAAATCAAATCTAGACCCATGCCCCCTCCCTGTCCCCCCACCCCACCAGAGCTCATGCATTCTGCCAAACATGTTTTTCTTTTTTTTTTTTCCTTTTTTTTTTTTTTTATGGATGCTTTGTGCATTTCGTACATCATTTTCCAATACAGATCAGGCATTTTTCCCTTTCCCTTCCCCCCCACCCCCACCCCATCCCAGATCATGTATTCTGCCATAACTGTCTTGCATCTTTCTCTGTTTTGTTTTTTTTTTTCCTTTTTTAGCTATAAGTGATAATCCATGAGTACAAGCATCCTTCGTGCAAAACCAATCTACAGGCTGGTGTGTCCAAACCACCACAGATAGGCCCCTTCTTTTCTTCCTGCACAAAAACCCCTAGTTAACCCGTCAAAGTGCAGCCATGAGATCCCTGTAGTCTTGAACTGGGCCTATGCTCATTTGTCCAACTGGAAAGCTCTTCAATAATCAGCACCAATAAAAAATCAAAAGTGAGAACCTGAAGCTCAGAACAACAAACTATTCACACCCAACCAGAAAGCCACCAAGGCACATTGACAATAAAAATAGAACCAAACTCCCCTAAATAAAGGCAGAATAGAATTTCATATCAGAAACACAGATCAACCAAAGAAATCCATGTGCTCAAACCAAAACACAAAAACTCAAAGGATAAGAAAAAAAAAAAATGAAGATAATGTGTCCCGCCAAAAGCTCATCAGTTCTACAGAAGTGTGCAGAGGAAACCTGGGGTGCAGAATCTAAAAGAACAATCATGTAAACATGACTAAATAATTTAATGACTTTACAGAATAAATAACGAGGAATAAACTCCTGACTGAAGCTCAAGAAAATACAAATAGATGGATGAATGTAACAACAATAACAATTCAAGACTTGAAAAGAAACAGAAATATTGAAGAAAACCCAAACTGAAATGAAGATGAAATTGAAAAATTCAACAAGTCAATATGAAACTGGAAGAGAAAGCCTCACAAGAAGAATGAATGAAATAAGAAACAGAATATCAAGACTCGATGGCAAAGTTGAGGAACTGCACTGCTCAAGAAATAACATGAAAAAATTAAACACAGGAATGGAATATGCTGAAATATGTGGAACATCATGAAAAGACTCATGTCTCTCCAAGAATCCTCCAAACCTTCAGTGCCAGATGGGGAGTGCTGAGTCATCCAACTTGTGGACTGAACTACTACTGGGATTTCCACTTCTTCAGAGTATAGACTGCCATTGTTGGACTACCCAGGCTGTATCATGGAGACCAGTACAGGAAGATCAAGACAGGATGCAGTGCTTACTGGACCTCATTTGGTGACCATGGGAAGGGAAGACCCCAGTGTGGAACACAAGGGCAGAACTGATGGTGGTTTGGCCTTGCCAAGGAGGAGACTTCAAACATGACATCTTTCAGTCTATTAAAAAAAAAATCATAAGCTGAAGATGCTAAAACCTATGATGTAGGTGGCATGCATATGTGCATATTTGGAAGCGATGCATACTGGAAGGAATAAAAACAACAACAACAACAGAAAAGACTGCATCAAAAACTGACTGAAACGGTGAACTTCTGCTCAAATAGTAAACTTCTACATCAAGAATTTTGAGAGAGACTGAGAAAAAGATGAAAAACATGCTTGGCATAGAGATTCAATAAAACATTGGCTTTAAAAAATTTTTAAAAAGAACAAATGAACACAGCATAAGCATGGAGAAAAGAGAAGAATCTGGTCATGCCATTGACCTGATTTTCAACAGAATTATAGAAGAAAACTTCCCTTAATTAAGGAAAGATATATTCACACAGACACAAGCACACAAACACCAATTAGACAGGACCAGAATGGAAACTCCCCATGTAATATTATAGTAAAACCATTAAATACACAGAGAGGGTAATGAAAGTTGCTAGAGAAAAACAAAAAGTAATATACAAAAGAAAACACATCAGAATTACAGATGAGATTTCAGTAAAAACTATAAAGACCAGAAAAGCCTGGACAAAAGTATCGTTGTTTCTTTTTTTCTTTTTTTTTTTTTTTTTAAAGTATCCTAGTTTCTAAATGACAATAGATGCCAACCCAGAATACTTTTCCCGGAAAACTGTCCATCACAGTCAAAGGGAACAGAATATTTTTCCATTGTACAAATAGGCTGAAAGAATCTGTGTCCACCAAATCAGCCACATAGAGAATACTAGAAGCAATACAAAGGAATGTAGAAAGAATTCACCATACTCAGGAGGTTACAGAAAGAACAAAATGAAGGTTCAAAATACAGAAACATAAAATAAGGCCAAGAACAGAAACAGAACATAAAATAACACTAACCAATTCATACCTTTCAGCAATATGTCTAAATTTCAAGGGCCTCAGCTGCCCATTGAGACAGAGTAGTTAAATGGATTGAGAAACAAAATCCATTTGTTGTCTGCAAGAAACTCACCTTACCTCCAAGAATAGGGCCCATCGTAGGGTGAAATGAAGGGAAAATAATCAAAACAAATGGCACTGAGAACCAAGCAGGAGTTGCTATTCTAATAACTGACAAAATAAACTTCAAGTAAAAATTTACCAGAAGAGATAAAGAAGGTTACTACATTTTGATGAAGGGAACAATTGACCAAGAAGACATTACAAGAAACAACAACAGCAAAGAAATTATAAGAAACAACAACAACACACACACATACACACATACACACACACACACACACACACACACACACACACATACACACACACAACCACACCATATATATATATATATTATATTATATATAGTATTATATATAATTCTGGTGCCTCCACAATTTACAAAAATGGAACTATGTAACTTCAGATTAATGACAACTCAGCCAAAGTAAGTAACTTCAATACCCCACTTTCTCCAATAAACAAAGAAACATCTGAATTAAATTATATCATATGGACCTACCAGACATTTACAGAATATTCTACCCAAGCACCAAATAATACACATTCTACAAAGCAGTCCATGGATTTTTTTTTTAATTGACCACATACTGGGGCACAAAGCAAACCTCAAAAAATAATGAGATATGGGGCTGGAGAGATGGCCTAGCAGTTAAGAGCACCGACTGCTCTTACAGAGGACCCGGGTTCGATCCCCAGCACCCACATGGTGGCTGAGAAACATCTTAACTCCAGTTCCAGAGGAATCTGACACCCTCTTCTGACCTCCACAGCATTGCATGACACGGGTGCACAAACCTACATGCAGACAGTACATTCATACACATACAAAAATAAATAAAATTTTTAAAAATGAGATACATCCATGTATTCTATCAGACTCCACACACTAAAACTCAACAGCAAAAGAGGATCTATTAACTACATGAACTCATAGAGGTTAAGCAACACACTCCTGAATAATGAATGAGTCAAAGAAGAAATCAAGAAAAAAATAAAAGTATTTTATTTTATTTTAAAAAGAAAGAAAAAAATAAACTTCTGGGATACATTAAAAGTAATCCTAAAGGGGAAATTCATAGCTCTAACTAAGTCCTTACATTAAAAAATTGGACTTTAAAAACCAGGCATGGTGGCACATGCCTTTAATCCCAGTACTTGGGAGGCAAAGGCAGGCAGATCTCTGAGTTTAAGGCAAGCCTGGTCTACACAGTGAGTTCCAGGACAGCTGGGACTACAGGGAGACCCTGTCTCAAAAACAAACATTGGACTTTAATATTTCTGTCTAGGGCTGGCCCACCACCAGTTTCTCCCCTCCTCTCTGGACCCTTATTTCAATGAGTTGGCATGGGTCCTGTATCCAATGCCACAAGTTCACAAAAAATACGTGAGGTCTGCTGGGAGTTAGAGGAGCAGGGATGGGGGTAGGGATCTAAACTTGATTAAGAATTGTTCTATGAAATTATGAAAGTGTAATAGAAATTTAAAAATCATAAAGAACACACATAAATGACTTAGTGATACAACTCAAGGACTTGGAAAATCAAGAACTAACCATACCCAAATCCTACAGATGAGAAGAAATAATTTAAAAAATCAATGAAACAAACAAAAAATGCAATGGAAAGATGTGATAAATCTAAGCTGGTTATTTTGGGTGAAAAAAAGTTAGGCCCTTAACCCAGCTAACCAAAAGAAAGAGCAAATCCAAGCAACTGGTAACAAAAAGTTCCAGAAGCTTATAAGGGAGTAATTTTAAAACCTATGCTCTATTAAATTTGAAAATCTAAGAAAAAACGGAAGAATTTCTAATGTCAATGGATTCATCAGAGTAAAACCAAAAAGAGCTCAACCCTTTAAACAGCTCCATAATAAACAAGAAAACGAAATAGTAGTAATACAAAGCCTCCATACAGAAAAATAAAAAAATGAAATAGTAATACAAAGCCTCCATGCAAAAAAAAATGAAATAGTAACACAAAGCCTCCATGTAAAAAAAAGCCCGGGTGGATTCAGAGAAGAATTTTACCAGAACTTCAAAGATGTACAACCAGTAACACTTAAATTCTTCAAAAAGATAGAAACAGAGGAAGAACTCCCAAACTCCTTCTAATCCAGGATTAGTCTAACACCAAACCCAGATAAAAATACATACAAAAAAAGTAAACTATAGGCCCAAATCTTTAATGCACATAGATGAAAATATTCTCAACAAAATACTCTCAAACTTCATACAGAAACACAACAAAAAGATTATCCACCATGATCAACTCAGCTTTATTCTAGAGATGCAGGAATGGTTCAACATACATAAGTCAATAAATGTCATAAGTCATATAAATGAACTTAAAGACAAAATCACATGATCCTGTCAAAAGATGCAGCAAAAGCTCTTGACAAAATTCAACGTGTTTACAATAAAAGTCCTAGAAGGAATTGAACTGCTGGAGAGAACATGATTAGAGCTGCATATAACATATTCACAGCCAACATCATTCTCAATGGAGAAAAAATTCAAGCATTCCCATCAAAATCAGGGACCACGGGCCTGGAGAGATGGCCTAGCGGTGAAGAGCACCGACTGCTCTTGCAGAGAACCAGGATTCGATCCCCAGAACCCACATGGCGGCTGAGAACCGTCTTTAACTCCAGTTCCAGGGGAATCCGACGCCCTCTTCTGACCTCCGCAGCATTGTACGACACGGGTACACAAACCTACATGCAGACAGTACATTCATACACATAAAAATAAAATAATTAATTAATAAAAAATATTTTTAAAAAATTAGGAACCAGACAAGGCTTTCCATTATCCCAACTCCTTTTCAATATGGCACTTGAAACTGGCTAAATCAATACGACGAGGTAAGGAATTTAAAGTGTACTAACTGGAAAAGAAGAAGCCACAATGTTCCTACCAGAAAACTGGTAGGAATTATCAACACTCAGCAAAGTATCAGGTTACAAAAATGATTTATGATAATCAGTAGCCTTTCTATATGCAAATAACAAGAAATCAGAAAAAGGGTTCAAGGAAACACTTCTAATCATAATAGCCTCAAGAAATATCTAGGGATAAGCCTTTAAAAAGACAATAAAGACCTACTCATTGAAAACAAATCTTTGAAGAGAGAGATCAAGGAACAAATAAGGAGATGAAAATGCCTCCGATGTTCATGGTCTGGTAGAATTAATATAGTGAAAATGACCATCCTTGCAAAAATATTTTACAGATTCAATGCAGTACTAATCAAAATCCATGTAATATTCTTCACAGAAAAAATCCATTATAAAAGTCATATGGAAACATAAATAGCCAAAACCATCCTGAGTACAAAGAGCAATGCTGGGGGGATTCAAATACCAGACCTTATCTATATTACAGAGGTACTGTCATAAAAACAGCATGGTATTTAAACCAAAACAGACTTGTAGACCAATGGAACAAAATGGAAGACCCAAACATGAGTGTGTGTAATTGCAGTTACCTGCTATTTAACAAAGGTTCCAAGAACACGCGCAGCAGGAAAGATAACATCTTCAACAAGTGGTGGTGGGAAATTGGATCTCTACATGTAGAAAAATGAAAGTATACCCTTGCCTATCATCCTGAACAAGAGTCAACCCCAAAGAGATCAAAGACATCAATATAAAGCTGGAAATGTTGAAACTGTTAAAAATGACATAGGAAGTACCCACCAGAATATAGGTGCAGGAAAGGGCTTTCTAAATTGAACATCAGTGATTCAGGAATTAAGGTCAACAATCAACAAATGTGATCTCATTAAACTAAAAAAAACTACACAGCAAAGGAAACAGTCCAGTGAAGAGGAACCCCACAGAGTTGGAGAAAATTTTCACCAGCTATATATCTTGTTAGACTTTTTCAGAGGGAAAAGGATGTTTAGAGTTCAGAAAAAGAACCAGACCCAGACCTTGGGATGGGTGGGCAGCAAGAGGGACAGAGTGGCCACTTGTGACCAGTGGACCTCTGACACCTGGCGGGGTTTATGGACGTTTTCCAAAACAAGTTATGTAATTTTCAAACAGGATCAAAAAGCAGCAATTATCTTTCTGTTGACTAAATGGTCTTTTGTATTGTATTGTATTGTATTGTATTGTATTGTATTGTATTGTATTGTATTGTATTGTATTGTATTGTATTGCATTGTATTGTATTGTTTGTGAGATATGGTCTCACTATGTAGCCCTGGATGTCCTGGAACTGGCTGTGTAAAACAGGCTGTCATTGAACTCACAGAGCTATGCCTTTCCTCTACCTCCCAAGTGGATTAAAATTGTGCACTATCACACCTGGCTTGACTTAAATGTTATAAGAAAAATTGTTCCTTTAAAAACAAGTTAATTATTTTTAGTTTGGGGAAGTTTTCATCTATTATTGTGTTGAAGATATGCTCAATACTATTCTCTTGAGATTCTTCTCCTTCCTCTATTCCTATGATGCAGAGGTTTGATCTTTTCATAGTGTCCCATATTCCTTGGGTGTTCCACTTTTGTGTATGTTTAAATTTTTCATAATCTTTATTTGAGTTTTTTAGTTGTTCTGTGTTATCTTCCAGATCTGATATTCTTTGCACAGCTTCCTCCATTCTATTTCTGAGGCTTTTTCCTTTCCTTTCTTCTTGATTGGATGAGTGTTCTATTTCCTTTTTCATTTCATCCAACGATTTCTTTTTTTTTTATTTTCTATAGGATTTTATATTTGTGGGTAATTTTTTTTATTGATGCTTTCTGTATTTCGTACATCATTTTCCAATTCAGTTCAGGCGTATATCCCCTTCCCTTCCCCCCACCCCACCACTCCCCATCCCAGATCATGCATTCTGCCATAACTTTTCTGCATCTTTCTGGTTTTTTGTTTTGTTTTGTTTTCATTTTTTTTAACAATAAGTGATAATTTGTGAGTACAAGCATCCTTCATGTATATATCCATTTCCTTTTTGAGTTTCTCAATCTCTTTTTGGTGCTCCTTACTTCATTGGTTGGCTTCCTTTTTCAGTGTTTCTACTTCCTTAAGGTGTTTGTTTATTTCTCTCTCTAGTTCTTTCTGGAGTTTGTCAATCCCTTCCTTTACTTCTCTGAATTCTTCTTTATGTTTCTTTAATTTCTTTCTCTGCATAGGTCTGCAATTTTATTCCTCTAAGGTCTGTTTCTGGTGGTCACCTCCAAGGGGATCCCATTGTACCTATCTCCTAAAGGGTTGGTAGAGCTTTGGTGTGGAATTATCCTGCACCTTTCCCATGATGTCCCTTCATCGTGTCCCTGGCATATGGATTTCCAATTTGTGATTCAAACACAAGAAGCACATAGGACTCCAAATAGACAAGATCACAAAAGAAACTCCCCACGCCATATCAGTCAAAGTGCTAGATGCCCAAAACAAAGATAAAATTCTGAAGGCCACAAAGAAAAACAAGTCACATACAAAGGGAACCCATCAGAATCACAAAATGCTTCTCGCCACAAACCATGAAAGCAAGAAGACATGGAGCACAAGCAAGCATTTCCAGTGTTAAAGGTTATGGATGCCAACCAGAATACTTTAACCAGCAAAGTCGATTACAGTTTAGGGGAAAAAAATCTTCCATGACATGAACATAGCAAGATGATGAATACATTTCCAGAAAACCAACTCTCCAGAAATACTTGAAGCAATTCAAAGGGAGAAGAAAGAAGAGCACCTAGGAAAAGAAACTAATAAAAACATAATGACAGGAGTAGAATCAGAGACTAAAGTCCAAATAGATAAGGTGAAGTGAAGCAACATCCATCTTTCAATTAATAACCTTAATATTAATGGGCTGAACTCTCCAATCAAAAGGCAGACTGGGGAGAATGGATTAGGAAACAAAATCCACTATATGCTGTCTATAAAGAAACCCATCTCAATTTCACAAGGGCAGGCACCAACTTAAAGTGAAGGGATGGAGAGAAAATATTCCAAGCAAGAGGTACAAAAAGAAAGCAGGTGTTGCTATTCTAGTACAGATAAAATAGACTTCAAAGAAATAAATCAAAAGAGACAAAAGAGGGCCACTACATCTTATAAAGGAACAATTAACATGAAGATCACAATATGAATATATATGCACCAAACGCCGGCACACCAAACTTGTAAAGACAACTCTTCAGGATTTCAAGGCTCAAATTAATGCCAGCACACACTAATAGTAGGGGACTTCAATACCCACTAAGTCCTTTAGGCAGATCAACAGGACAAAGGATAAACAAAGAGACATCTGAACTGAATGATACAATACACCAACTGGATCTCACAGACATCTATCAATATTTCACCCAAACACCAGAGAATACACTTTCTACTCAGCACCTCATGGAACATTCTCCAAAACAGACCATATACTGGACAAAGGAAAAAACTCAACAAATATAAAAAGATTGAAGTAATCCTCATGCATTCTATCAGACCACAGTGCAATAAAACTCAATACAAAACCAGAATAAACCCTACAACAACACAGGAACAACATGGAGACTAAAACAACACTCTCCTGAATAATAAGTGGGTCAAGGAAGAAATAAAGAAAGAAATAAAAATATTTCCGGAACTGAATGACAATGATAAACAACACAGCAAAATCTATGGACACTTTAAAAGCAGTCCTAAGAGGGAAGTTATGCTCTAAGTGCCTACATTAAAAAAACGAAAGAGCACAAGTGAATGATCTAACACTGACACGCTAAAAATACTTGAGAGACAACAACAAAGATCAAAGAACCTAAACCAACAGGAAGAAATAACAAATAGAGCAGAACAAGAAGAGAAACAAAGAAACCATACAAAAAATAAATGAATCCATAACTATTAAGTGCTGCTAAATACCTATATATTCTAATTGCTTGTTTCTCATTGTAGGAATCGAAAGGTTATCCGGAAAACTGTCAGCCCATGAAAGGAAACAGCCAGAAATTGACCAGAGTCCAGTCAACAGCTCCAGAGAGAGTGGACTGTTTTAACCTCTCATCTCCCACCTGTGCCCCTTTTCTAAGCCTAGGGAAAACTGCGGAAGAAGGGGCGTGGTAGAATGTAAGGCTGCATTGGGGTGAATGGTGAAATAATCAGCATGTAGTCTGGACACTCATTGTATCAACTTGATTGAACAAACAACCTGTCACCCCCCCACTGGATGGTGGGGCTGTGTAGGTGTTTGGGCACAGACAGTCTGAGATGGTTTTGCATGAAGGATGCTTGTACTCATGGATTATCACTTATAGCTAAAAATGAAAAAAAACTGAGAGAAAGATGCAGGACCAGTTATGGCAGAATGCATGATCTGGGGATGGGGTGGGGGTGGGGGGGGGAGGGAAAGGGAAATAAGCCTGAACTGATTGGAAAAAAATGTATGAAATTCAAANTTTTTTTTTTTTTTTTCTTTCTTTCTTATTGAATGCTGTCACAAACACAGGGGTACCAAGGACAAGTTCTTTAGCACAGAATAAGATCAAAGAAAGACAGACATCAGCCTACCCCTTCTTTTCCACATTCCTGCTCATCTCCTGTCATGCCAGCCAACAAGCCCCTCCTACACTGTAGATTTAGACGGCACAAAGCAAAGCTCTTAATACTAGCAGAAGCCTGTTACTATGAAAAAGAAAACCCTCAATGGCCAACACAGCAGTGTTTGAAGAGAATGAGAATGATCAATTGATCTCTTTCTGTGGACTGACAAGAAGATAAACATACACGCAGACAGCCCTCCAGGCATGTTCTACTGGGAATTAAGCATCTGCATTCCCTTTACACCCTACATATCAAATCTAGAAAGACAGCACCTGAATGCCCTGTGTGCATGGACACACACACACACACACACACACACACACACCACACACAAATTCCCTCTAATGAAACATATGCTTGAGTAGCCCAGCCATGGAAGCAGACAATACAACTAAATTAAAATTGATATTAGAAACTGACTTGCCCCAAACAAGGGATTTCCTTTTCACAGACAGTAGGGAGCCTTTGGGAAGCACAGTTTGCTTACTAGGAGCAGAGTCTGTGGTTAGTACACAAACGTGCCAACCTACACGAGGGAGGAAGCCTTGTGCTGCATGCCCTCACAGGCCCAGATTGTTTGTAAAGGGCAGGAATGAAATATTCCGTATGTTTTCTTTGTCAGTGACATGGCTATTGAAAGCCAGGCCATGGTAGTCTCCCTGCTGAGGGACTGGGTCGGGCTATTCATGTGTAACCAGGCAGATGTCAAGATGGTAATGGGAAAAACATTTCAAACATTTTTTTTTTTAAAGAAAGAGACCCAGGGTCGAAATGCACAACTGTACTTGAGCCACTCAGCCAGTCTAAACAGGCTGTGGGCCTGGCTGCAACTGCCAACTGTTAGCTGCTGGTCAGCCTTAGAAATCATGAGCAAGGCAGGTCTTAAAACTCCAAAAACATTTTTAAGGTTTCCAAAAAAGATTTAACTGTGCTTATCAAGAATGTCAGAGAAAGGTACAGCTTAGCAGCACAGCATCTGCTTAGTGTGTTCATGGGCTTTAGTTTAATTCTCACCCCAAAATGAGTAAGAATGCCATTTAACTTTTTTAAAAATCATTTTTAGAAAGAATTTTAGCTATAAGATTACTTAAGAGAATAAGTGTGTCTTTATGCATGAAACATGAGCATTTGTAGTAGTCTCAAAAGTGTGTGTGTGTGTGTGTGTGTATATATATATATATATATATATATATATATATATAAATTCTGGTGCTCCACAATTTACAAAAATGGAACTATGTAACTTCAGATTAATGACAACTCAGCCAAAGTAAGTAACTTCAATACCCCACTTTCTCCAATAAACAAAGAAACATCTGAATTAAATTATATCATATGGACCTACCAGACATTTACAGAATATTCTACCCAAGCACCAAATAATACACATTCTACAAAGCAGTCCATGGATTTTTTTTTTAATTGACCACATACTGGGGCACAAAGCAAACCTCAAAAAATAATGAGATATGGGGCTGGAGAGATGGCCTAGCAGTTAAGAGCACCGACTGCTCTTACAGAGGACCCGGGTTCGATCCCCAGCACCCACATGGTGGCTGAGAAACATCTTAACTCCAGTTCCAGAGGAATCTGACACCCTCTTCTGACCTCCACAGCATTGCATGACACGGGTGCACAAACCTACATGCAGACAGTACATTCATACACATACAAAAATAAATAAAATTTTTAAAAATGAGATACATCCATGTATTCTATCAGACTCCACACACTAAAACTCAACAGCAAAAGAGGATCTATTAACTACATGAACTCATAGAGGTTAAGCAACACACTCCTGAATAATGAATGAGTCAAAGAAGAAATCAAGAAAAAAATAAAAGTATTTTATTTTATTTTAAAAAGAAAGAAAAAAATAAACTTCTGGGATACATTAAAAGTAATCCTAAAGGGGAAATTCATAGCTCTAACTAAGTCCTTACATTAAAAAATTGGACTTTAAAAACCAGGCATGGTGGCACATGCCTTTAATCCCAGTACTTGGGAGGCAAAGGCAGGCAGATCTCTGAGTTTAAGGCAAGCCTGGTCTACACAGTGAGTTCCAGGACAGCTGGGACTACAGGGAGACCCTGTCTCAAAAACAAACATTGGACTTTAATATTTCTGTCTAGGGCTGGCCCACCACCAGTTTCTCCCCTCCTCTCTGGACCCTTATTTCAATGAGTTGGCATGGGTCCTGTATCCAATGCCACAAGTTCACAAAAAATACGTGAGGTCTGCTGGGAGTTAGAGGAGCAGGGATGGGGGTAGGGATCTAAACTTGATTAAGAATTGTTCTATGAAATTATGAAAGTGTAATAGAAATTTAAAAATCATAAAGAACACACATAAATGACTTAGTGATACAACTCAAGGACTTGGAAAATCAAGAACTAACCATACCCAAATCCTACAGATGAGAAGAAATAATTTAAAAAATCAATGAAACAAACAAAAAATGCAATGGAAAGATGTGATAAATCTAAGCTGGTTATTTTGGGTGAAAAAAAGTTAGGCCCTTAACCCAGCTAACCAAAAGAAAGAGCAAATCCAAGCAACTGGTAACAAAAAGTTCCAGAAGCTTATAAGGGAGTAATTTTAAAACCTATGCTCTATTAAATTTGAAAATCTAAGAAAAAACGGAAGAATTTCTAATGTCAATGGATTCATCAGAGTAAAACCAAAAAGAGCTCAACCCTTTAAACAGCTCCATAATAAACAAGAAAACGAAATAGTAGTAATACAAAGCCTCCATACAGAAAAATAGAAGAATGAAATAGTAATACAAAGCCTCCATGCAAAAAAAAATGAAATAGTAACACAAAGCCTCCATGTAAAAAAAAGCCCGGGTGGATTCAGAGAAGAATTTTACCAGAACTTCAAAGATGTACAACCAGTAACACTTAAATTCTTCAAAAAGATAGAAACAGAGGAAGAACTCCCAAACTCCTTCTAATCCAGGATTAGTCTAACACCAAACCCAGATAAAAATACATACAAAAAAAGTAAACTATAGGCCCAAATCTTTAATGCACATAGATGAAAATATTCTCAACAAAATACTCTCAAACTTCATACAGAAACACAACAAAAAGATTATCCACCATGATCAACTCAGCTTTATTCTAGAGATGCAGGAATGGTTCAACATACATAAGTCAATAAATGTCATAAGTCATATAAATGAACTTAAAGACAAAATCACATGATCCTGTCAAAAGATGCAGCAAAAGCTCTTGACAAAATTCAACGTGTTTACAATAAAAGTCCTAGAAGGAATTGAACTGCTGGAGAGAACATGATTAGAGCTGCATATAACATATTCACAGCCAACATCATTCTCAATGGAGAAAAAATTCAAGCATTCCCATCAAAATCAGGGACCACGGGCCTGGAGAGATGGCCTAGCGGTGAAGAGCACCGACTGCTCTTGCAGAGAACCAGGATTCGATCCCCAGAACCCACATGGCGGCTGAGAACCGTCTTTAACTCCAGTTCCAGGGGAATCCGACGCCCTCTTCTGACCTCCGCAGCATTGTACGACACGGGTACACAAACCTACATGCAGACAGTACATTCATACACATAAAAATAAAATAATTAATTAATAAAAAATATTTTTAAAAAATTAGGAACCAGACAAGGCTTTCCATTATCCCAACTCCTTTTCAATATGGCACTTGAAACTGGCTAAATCAATACGACGAGGTAAGGAATTTAAAGTGTACTAACTGGAAAAGAAGAAGCCACAATGTTCCTACCAGAAAACTGGTAGGAATTATCAACACTCAGCAAAGTATCAGGTTACAAAAATGATTTATGATAATCAGTAGCCTTTCTATATGCAAATAACAAGAAATCAGAAAAAGGGTTCAAGGAAACACTTCTAATCATAATAGCCTCAAGAAATATCTAGGGATAAGCCTTTAAAAAGACAATAAAGACCTACTCATTGAAAACAAATCTTTGAAGAGAGAGATCAAGGAACAAATAAGGAGATGAAAATGCCTCCGATGTTCATGGTCTGGTAGAATTAATATAGTGAAAATGACCATCCTTGCAAAAATATTTTACAGATTCAATGCAGTACTAATCAAAATCCATGTAATATTCTTCACAGAAAAAATCCATTATAAAAGTCATATGGAAACATAAATAGCCAAAACCATCCTGAGTACAAAGAGCAATGCTGGGGGGATTCAAATACCAGACCTTATCTATATTACAGAGGTACTGTCATAAAAACAGCATGGTATTTAAACCAAAACAGACTTGTAGACCAATGGAACAAAATGGAAGACCCAAACATGAGTGTGTGTAATTGCAGTTACCTGCTATTTAACAAAGGTTCCAAGAACACGCGCAGCAGGAAAGATAACATCTTCAACAAGTGGTGGTGGGAAATTGGATCTCTACATGTAGAAAAATGAAAGTATACCCTTGCCTATCATCCTGAACAAGAGTCAACCCCAAAGAGATCAAAGACATCAATATAAAGCTGGAAATGTTGAAACTGTTAAAAATGACATAGGAAGTACCCACCAGAATATAGGTGCAGGAAAGGGCTTTCTAAATTGAACATCAGTGATTCAGGAATTAAGGTCAACAATCAACAAATGTGATCTCATTAAACTAAAAAAAACTACACAGCAAAGGAAACAGTCCAGTGAAGAGGAACCCCACAGAGTTGGAGAAAATTTTCACCAGCTATATATCTTGTTAGACTTTTTCAGAGGGAAAAGGATGTTTAGAGTTCAGAAAAAGAACCAGACCCAGACCTTGGGATGGGTGGGCAGCAAGAGGGACAGAGTGGCCACTTGTGACCAGTGGACCTCTGACACCTGGCGGGGTTTATGGACGTTTTCCAAAACAAGTTATGTAATTTTCAAACAGGATCAAAAAGCAGCAATTATCTTTCTGTTGACTAAATGGTCTTTTGTATTGTATTGTATTGTATTGTATTGTATTGTATTGTATTGTATTGTATTGTATTGTATTGTATTGTATTGCATTGTATTGTATTG